>OZ018335.1:94943087-95314308 GCA_963969495.1 Ceratothoa steindachneri
CGTTTCAAAATATTCCATATATATATTTGACAATAAGGGAGATAAGTGATTACCCATAGCCATACCAAACACTTGTTCGTAGAACTTGCCATTGAAACTAAATTTACATCTTTTAATGCATAAACAAATGAGTTGAATGATCAAGTTGGACGGTAAAGGCAAATCAAAAGAATTAAGAATAACAGCTAGGAAATCCAATAATTCATCAACAGGCACTTTAGTGAATAATGAGGTAACATCAAAACTGACTAATCTCAGGTCTGATGTTCTATTCATATTGTCTAACATATTGCAAAGATTAACTACATTTTTTTATATGTGAGGGTGATATGGATCCTAAGATCGGAGAAACTAAATTTACTAAATATTTTGTTAGTTAATATTGGATTGACCTAATTGCACTGATGATTGGTCTTATTGGATTGACCGGGCTTATGGGTTTTTATTAGGCCATATAAATAAGATAATGATGAACCACTAGAAGTGACTGAGTCAATAATTGATTTGTGTTTTTTAAAATATTTTTTATGTCTATTGAAATTCTTAATTACATTATCTAAGAAATTGCTTCTTAAAGGTACGTATGTAATAGTATCAGATAACAAAGTAGCCATTTTTTCTAAATACAATGTTTTATTCATTATTACATACGAGGGGCGGTCAATAAGTTTTACAATTCGAATATAAGGAAACGAGATATGAGGAAAAGTGTTTTATTATTTTTCAATATAACTACCCTTGACTTCAATGCACTTGCGCCATTGGTCCCTGAGGCTTCAAATTCCCGACAACCAGAAATCTCCCGACTGCTGTTCAATCCACTTCAGGACGGCGAGCTGTACATCTTCATCGTCCCCAAACCGGCGTACACGCAGTGCAGCCTTGAGCTGGCGGAATAAAAAGTAGTCGCTAGGGGCCAGATCTGGACTGCAGGGGGAGGGTTGAGCTCCTCGAATCCGTACTCGTGCAGGGCAGCTTGTGCAACTCTAGCCTTGTGGACTTTGACGACGTTGAAGTCGATCATGGGGTGAGAGGTTTCGTGAGGTTTCTAGGGACCTAACGGGCAGAGACCGTGGTCATGGCCAAATTGCCGTGGATGATGTTGATAACACTTCCATGTAATATTCCAAGTTCTGGCTCGATTTCTTCGACCTTCACCCGTCGATTTTCGAGGATTATCCTCTCCACACGGGCCACATTGTCCTCGTTGGTCACATCTGACGGGCGTCCTGGACGGGGGTTGTAGGGGAGTCGTCACCCCCCCGTTCTCTCTCAGTGTAGACACGAGGCGGTTACCGCAAAGACATCCGGCCCCGGCACCGTGGGGTCAAGCGCGTAACCACAGAGCCTCGCCGCTCGTCGCTATGAAAGGCCTAAAGGTTAAAATGCAAGATCTGCCCTACGAGAGTGATATTCAATGTCACCTCAAGTAAGAAATTGGTAACGCGTTTCTCTCAAGTTCGAAGGATAACGAGGAGCCGATGTAAGATTTGGTGAGAAACGTTTGGAATAAGAACCGTCCTGGGCCCGTCCACAAGCCCCCCTCTTCTTACCCCTCCCCCAGTGGGGTGACGAAGTATAAATAAGAAACATTGAGGAAAATCATGGTAGAATACGTCAGTCTCCAGGTGACGAAGTCCTTGGATTAAGATCGGGCTACCGAGACTTGACAGGTAGAATACTTGGGTCGTCAGACTACGAAGTCCCCTGCAAGAGAGGCAGAGCTACCTTAAGGGGCTAAGAAGCAGCTCATCCTCGAGCTAGTCCCTGGTTATCAAACCGAACGTTAAGTTAACTTGTTCAAGTTCAACTTACTCTCGTCAGAGAGACTCCTCATATCCTGGTGCATCTTAAACACCAGGGGTATTCCTCGTCCTTGAGGAATTAAGAAAAGAAGAAAGAAAAGGCTACCCCTCAGGCCCGTTACTCGGTGGCCTCACCAAAATCATAAGTTAACTTGGTTGAGGAACCAAGTTCAACTTATTCTCGTCAGAGAAACCCCCCTCCATTATACTCGCCCTTGAGGAAGGCTGGAACTAAGAAGAAGCTCATCCTCGAGCTAGTTCCTGGTTACCAAACCGACCTTTAAGTTAACTTATTCAAATTTAACTTATTCTCGTCAGAGAAACCCTCCCTCCTCGATCCTGCCCTTGAAGAAGACCCTCCCCGAGTTCAGTCCTCGCCCATGAGGAATTAAGTAACGAAGGAGAAAAGCTCCCCCTCGAGCTCGTTACTCGGTGGTCACACCGAACTCCAAGTTAACTTGGTTGAGGAACCAAGTTCAACTTATTCTCGTCAGAGAAACCCCCCTCCATTATACTCGCCCTTGAGGAAGGCTGGAACTAAGAAGAAGCTCATCCTCGAGCTAGTTCCTGGTTACCAAACCGACCTTTAAGTTAACTTATTCAAATTTAACTTATTCTCGTCAGAGAAACCCTCCCTCCTCGATCCTGCCCTTGAAGAAGACCCTCCCCGAGTTCAGTCCTCGCCCATGAGGAATTAAGTAACGAAGGAGAAAAGCTCCCCCTCGAGCTCGTTACTCGGTGGTCACACCGAACTCCAAGTTAACTTGGTTTAAGAACCAAGTTCGACTTACTTTCGCCATAGAGACCACGCCGACCTTGTTACCGCCCAAAGCACCGTGATTGTTCTCATCCTTGAAGAACCCCCCCCTCCTGAATACCGTGTGGACCCCCATCTGCCACCCTCGCCAAAAGTACTTCGTGATCTCGGCCACCTCCATCTGGCAGGTCGGTACGCGTCGTGAAGGCAATAACATTCCTGAGGTATTTAAACTCCAGTAGAGTCAATAAGCCTAAATCTTGTATATTGAAGTGCGTAGCGAATTTAACTAATTTTAGAGGAGCAAGCTAATTAAAGTAATTATTGTGTATTATAATATTCGGAATATTTCTGTGGTTAATGGTTAATTTTTGTGTATTAAATTGTTAAAGTTAAAATATAAGTTTATTTGGGGAATTCTTGTGCGTTTCTCTATATCCTTACGTGTTTCCAACGGCTCTTCTTTAAAAAAAACAATATTAGCACTCTTAGAACAAAGCCTACTTCATCAAAGAAGTACATCACGACCACAAAGAATACCACGACAAAAGCGGTTTGTGTGTGGAGTGATCAGAAAAGGGCCATTTTACGACATTTAAAAGTGGTGTCAGGTGGAAGATGACAGGGGTTATCTTCAAGGGACTCACGACCATGGCAGAACTTCCTATTGCAGCGAGCAATGGTTGCATAGGAAGGGGTGGTGTTGGTGTACACTGCAACCATGCGTTCATGGATCTCTTTCGCATTCTTGTCTTCCTTGGTCAAAAGTTTGATCACTGCGCGGTGCTCAACCTTCTCCATTGTTGAAAAAAATGTGACTGACGATCTGCGATCAGCTACTGCTTCTTAAATAGACGAGGCAGCAGTGTGCGGCTGCAGGTCTTGACTTGTCATAACTTGTCCTAACAGCCCCACAAACAGCCACCCCCCTTCCTCTGTTTTACCCTACCGATTCGCAAAACTTATTGACCGCCCCTTGTACATGTTGGATGTATCAGCTTTTGTAATATGAAAATCATTGTCTATTTTTAATGATTTTGGGGCTGTTTTGATTCATTTTGGAAAATTATGTAAACTCTTATTCATATTATTCACTACTGAATAAACAATTCCTTTTGCTATGTATATATGGTCTATGTGGTAGTTTATAGAGTTTTCGATGGCTGTCTTTTTTTTCTTTTTTGTTTTCATCGTAAGTAGCGGGGTGGGAGGGCATTCCTTCAGTTGTCTTCGAAAAGGGAGGTTGGTTACTAAGCACGCTCTTGGTGGGTTGTGGGGTATGTTGTGCTTGCCTCATTAACTGGTTGCGCAGTCGGCAGTGGACTTGCGTATTCTCGACTTGGTATATAATTGCCCATCCGTGTTGACTATTTTCGTGGATCTCCAATCATTATAAGATAAGAGATTACAAGCTATATAGGCATTACTATGGCGTCCAAAATGATAAGTGACATGGTGAAGCCATTTACTGGTGAGGGAGATGTAGTAGCATGGTTTAAGAAACTTAAATTAATAGGTGGGCGCGATAACAAAAAAAATTAACACGATAACCGATAAATCGATAACGATAACCTTATTAGCGATAACCGATAACTGGCGATGAATTTATCGCCCGATAAGTTGATAACCGATAAATCGATAAAGCCAAAATTATAATACAATAGTGATTATTGACTATATATAGCGTTATTTTATAATACAATAGTAAGAATATTTGAATACTGTTTCTTACTTTCTCACCTGGTGAGGCTCTCCTTCATCTCCTTATAGGTTTTGAGGATCCTCTTCCCAGCTCGGACCTACCTATTTCTGCCTTCAAGGCACGCACGGCTCGCCCCTGTGCTAAATTGGAACAAAAACTGAAATTATCGATTATCGCTAGTTTGGAACCAAAATTATCGGCGATACCGATGAATCGATAACGCGGAAAAAATATCAGACAACCGATAACCCGATATCGTTATTGCGATAATGTCCACCTATGCTTACATTAGTATCAAAGCTGCAGAAAATTTCGGATTTAGCAAATTTTTTGCCTTTATACTTAGAGGGCGATGACTTGGCTTTGTATTTAGAGTTAACTGACACAGAGCAGTCTTATGCTAATGCCATTTAGCGAAATCTATTAGCTGCATTTACTGATAGTGCATTTATAGCTTTTGCTAAGTTATCACGAAATAGGTGGACTGGTGAATCCATAGACGTATATGCTAACGATTTGAGAAGGTTAGGTGCATTAGCAGGTTTCTCAGTTGATAGTTTGGGGAAGTTGGTGGTTTTATCGTTTGTTAATGGTTTTCCTGATAAAATATCCAGTGAATTACAACAGATTGATGGTGTTCTTAATATGAATATGAGAGATATTTTATCAAGGGCAAGAGTGATAACAGCAAATAAGGGTGAGGCTGTAGCTGCAGCAGTAAAATCCTTTAGCCCGGCTACTCTCAAACATGAGAATAGTGAACAAAACAATAGTCGTTCATTTAAAGGATCTTGCTTCAATTGTGGAGGGCTAGATATGGCAAAATACTGCAACAAAGGGTGTAAATAAATCATATGTTATCGATATGGTAAGCCCGGACATATAGCATCATGGTACAATCAGGAAAACGAGCATCGCGTGACTGGCGCGCCAGCAGTCACCCAACTAGAGGATTAAAGCTGCATTCATTACCAAATATCGATGTTGAAATGAACAGGAGTATTGTTAAGGCAGTGGTTGATACTGGCTGTACAGTAACTATTATATGCTCAAAATTTGTTGGGGACTGTGCAGGGATAAATTTAATGATGGCTTTTGATGGCTCAAAAGTGAAATGTAACGTTGGATTAGAGAAGGGATTCTAGTACCTTGGAAAGAAAACGTGAAAACGGGTATTACACCTTAGCTGTTGAACAGCCTACAAAGAATAAAATAAGACTGTATTATATTTTAGAGAACTGAATACGCATGTGAGTTGTCATACAGGGGACGAAATAACGTTTGTAATGAAATTCTTCATGAATGGAAGCAAACGGAGACTGGAACCATTGTTGATTTAAAATCCGCTATTTACAAATTAGAGTAGCGGAAGAGCTTTGGAAGTATCATTTGGTGAATTATAAAGGTAAAACATATTGTCTGACAAGTCTAGGTTTGGGATTTTGTCCAGCATCAAGGATAATGGTAAAAAAATTTGAAAACTATTTTGGGTAAAACCAAAGGATTGCTGATGAAACTAAGTCGTATGTTGATAACATTCTACTCAATGAGAGCAAAGTAACCTCGAGTAAACTTATAAAGAATCTACGTGACTATGAGTTAGTTAACAAAGCTCCTGAGCCTTTAGGTGACGGTGCTGCATTGGGGTTGAGACTGAAAAAGAATGAGCAGGGAGAATTGTTATTTTTTAGATGTAATGAACTCCCCGTTCTGGAAGACTTAACCCGTCTTGGCCGAAGGGAATTATTTTCAGTGTGTGGAATGCTAACAAGCCACTATCCACTAGCTGGTTGGTTAAAGGGTGGCATGTAGTTACATCAAGAAGACAGCTGGAGGGCCAGGATGGGAGGATTTTGTGGGTATCAAGACAGATGATATGTTGCCGGAGGTGTTGTTGAGAGTGAGACGGAATGATCATCTGAAGGAACAGTGCTATGTTCCTCGGATTGTAAGGGAAGAGTTTGGTGCGATGTAAGGAGTATTGCAATGGGAGCTGCAGTAGAGATTGATGGAAATTTTGTGGAAGATGCGGCGTGGTTGAGGAAACAAAAAGATTTCGATCATATTAATGTAGCCGAGTTAAAGGCTGCTATGAAAGGAGTAAATATGACAATAAAGTGTGAGCTGTCTGAAGTTGAGATAATTACAGATTCAGCAACAGTAGGCAGTTGGTTAAGTACAGTTCTCTCTGAAGAAAAGAAAGTACGGACTAAAGGTGCTGCTGAGATATTAGTGAAAAGATGTTTGAGTATTTTTAAAAGCCTTATTATGGAATTTAGTTTGACTGTTTCAGTCTCATTGGTTTCTACAACTAAAAACAAAGCGGATACTCTTATAAGAGTTTGAAAAGGATGGTTGGCTAACGCTAAGAACAAATTTGAAGAAAATTGTGAGATGGTGCTGCACCAGAGGTTGAGTTGAAGACATTGCATGACATGCACCATATGGGAGTTGATCGCACATTGTTTTTGGTAAGGAAAGTCTCTCCTAATATAACTAGAGCTGCAGTGAAAAAGATTGTGCTTTCGTGCGAGCAGTGTCAATCTATTGACCCTGTTCCTCGCATTCTTGGGGGTGTGAAGCTTGATATTCCCGAAGTTTGGAGAAGATTGGCGATTGATATTATCCATTATCATCAAATTCCTTATTTGTCAATTATAGATTGTGGCCATGGGAGATATGCCATCTGGAGAGAGTTGAATAGTGAGAGAGCGGAGTTAATTGCTAAAATACTTGACGAAGTGTTTTTGGAGAGGGGTCCTGTGCAGGAGTTGTTAATGGACAATGCGCTGGCTTTTCATTCCGAACGTGTTGGATGTGTACTGAGTAAGTTGATGGTCCAGCCACTTCTCAGAGCGGCATACCTACTGAGTGGAAATGGAACTATAGAAAAACACCATTGCACTATTAAGAATATTGGCTGAAGAGGCACGCTGTTGGTGGGTTGTGGAGTGTGTTGCGCTCGCCCCATTAACTGATTGTGCAGTCAGTTGTGTACTTGTGTATTCTCGACTTGGTATATAATTGTTCATCCGTGTTGACTATTCTCATCGATCTCCCATCATTATAAGGTAACAGATTATAGTTTTGTGATATGTTCTTATTTCTTTCTAATCTAGCAAAGGCAGCGGCAATGTCCACACTTTCAGGTTTTTTGTTTATTGAGAAAGAGAGTCCAGATCTAAGGAACGTTTAACATCGGCCAATATTGGCTTATCCGATAAATTCACAACGCAGTTCTTGATATTTTTTGTTCTATTTACTATCACTTATAAGGGGGCTAAATGTTTTCTTTAGGTGGATGTTTAGATTATGTAGATTCCTCATGAGCTTGTTGTAGATGGCATCTAACAACGGTGTTTTCCAGTCCCTTGGTACATCACGTATGAAGTTATGTTTCACACTACGCAACTTTTTAAATTGTAAAAACTCATTTCTTTTTGTGGCTTCCAGATGTTTGTTTAAAGAGAGGACACTGAACTGACTAAAAGGATGTTCACTTTCATTCCTCAGCCGGGCGGGCAGTAACGATTTGGTAATCACATTCTCCTCTAAACACTGATGTATAAATTTACATCGAAGTCTTGTAGAATGGGCTTTCACTAAGGATTTTTGAAAGTCCACATAAAGATGAGCGACGAAATGGAATAGGAGGCAGAAGTTACGCGTGGTGTCCATTATGAGTAAGAATCACGAGAGGTAACACATGAATAAGTATAAATATTTGATGTACCACGTAGGGAAAAAGAAAGATTGATTGTAGCACTTTGGTTTTCTTAATAAAATTTTCAAACTCACATTTTTGGGGGAAATAGAGAGAAACTGTATTTATATAAAGCAATGTTTTCCCTATAAAATCACATGGTGAGATTTTTTGGGAGGGCCTCTGATAAGTTTGACTTGAGGAATAAAGATAGGACTGGATCTAAAGAAAACAAACCGGGGCTAATATTTACAATTATCTCTTTTGTGTTGGAGATTAGGACCGATTCACAGATATTACTGCTAATAAAATCATTTATGTCTCTATTGAAATTCTTAATTACATCATCTAAGGGATCGCTTCTTAACGGTACGTATGTAGTAATATCAGATAACAAAGTGGCCAGTTTTTCTAAATACAATGTTTTATTCATAATTACACACATGTTGGATTTATCAGCTTTTGTAATATGCAAATCCTTGTCCATTTTTGATGATTTAAGGGCTGTTTCGAATCGTTTGGGAAAATAGACAAGGATTTGAATATCACAAAAGCTGATAAATCTAACATGTGTGTAATAATGAATAAAACGTTGCATTTAGAAAAAAAAATGGCCACTTTGCTATCTGATACTACTACATACGTACGGTTAAGAAGCGATACTTTAGAATTCAGTGGTCGGGGAACAGGGGTAAATTACCCCAAATGGGGTAATTTAGAAAAATTGTGGGGTAATGGATGTGCTATTGATGTGGATGTGCTAAGTGAGGAAAACGAATATGAAGATTGGAGAAAAAGAATGCATCGAAGATCCTTTCTTCTATTTTTCGGTAAAATCTGGCAATATTTCTCCTAATTAAGTGGCATTTTGCCATGTTTTGAACATTGCTCTTTCAGAGTAGTTGATGAATTAGTAGAGCTGATCAAGTGATATAATAATTATTTACATAAGGTGAGTTATGATATAATCTATAATATTTGCGTTTACGAATAGACTTTTGTGATTAAAATTCAACAAAAGTTAAATATATAAATATAAGATTAGTTTAGACTTTAGGATATTTTAGTTTATTTGTAAGGGGCCTAATTGTCCCATCAGCTGTTTAGTTGCCAGTTTCTCACTTTTTTAGAGGTAACTATTATATTTTTCATTTATTTTTATTTTAATGAATTATTTTATATTAAAAGTAAGTTTTTTAACGAGTTTAACTCTATTTAAGAAGATTTCATGCAGCCCCTACAGATGTAATGCTCACTCTTTTTAAGTCTTATTGTTGGAATTTTTATGATTGTGAGTTGTGGTTTAATTTTATGTTATGTTATTTTAAAGTTTTAATTTAAACTTAAATTCGTCACTAAATAATTTTTTATTTTTCAAAAATAGAAGTCAAAAGACCTTAAAAAAGTGATAGATTTGTCTTTCATTTTCAGATGGCATGAGCAAGGAAAAGGAGATATCAGGCAGAGTTCCTTAATTATGGCTTCACAGAAATAGAGGACAAAGGAAAATATAACCTCAATGTGTCGTCTGTATGAAAGTACTGACGGCTGAGTCTTTCAAAAAGAATCAACTTAAGAAACACTTGGACAAGGTTCATTCACATCTGTCTTGCAAATCACGGGAATACTTTGAGAATCTGGAAAAAAAAGAGTCAAAAGACAGAGATAGGAAAATAACAAGAGTGCAACGTTTGACCAACGTTCAGCAGCAATAGTTAGTTTTGAAGTGGCATGGTTGGTTTCTCGAAACAACAAACCACATACTATTGGTGAAGACTTAATCAAACCGGCGGCTGTGAAAATAGCACAAATAATGTGTGAGCTGAAAGTAGCTAAACAACTGAATACAGTGCTTTTGTCTGTAAGAGTTATTAAAGAAAGAATTCCCATCTTGAAAGAAATTGAGAGAGAACAAGTGATTTATTTAGTAAAAAAGAGTAAAGAGTTTGCCATTCAACTTGATGCGACTACAGATGTCAGTAGCAATTCGCAGCTGATGGTATACGCTCGATACAGGGGTTCTGATGAAATTGAAGAAGAAATGTTGCTATGTTCTCCTATTGAGTTGAGAACTCGTGGTATTGATGTGTTCAATAAGGTTGATGCATACTTCAAAAAACAAGGTGTTGATTTAAAGTGGGAAGATTGTATTGTAGTATCAGTTGATGGAGCTCCTACCATGCTTGGTCACGTCATTGGTTTTATGGCTTTGGCCAAACAACAGAATCCAAATATTCAGGTCATTCATTGTATATACATCGCAAGCATTAGTAGTGAAGGATTTGGAACCAGAAGTGGAAGCTGTGTTGTACGATGTAATTAAGATTGTCAATGTTGTAAAAGAGCATGCACTAAACACGAGGATGTTTTGTGATTTATGTGCGGATGGAGAGGCTGAATATTCAACCCTTCTTTTCTATACGGAAGTGAGGTGGCTTTCACACGGACATATCCCGAATATAGTAACAAGAAAAATAAGTACACTAGAAGACCTTACGGTCCATTCAATGGGGGTACCTTTGGACTAGCTGTCGACCGGGCACATCCCCGCTTAATTACCTTACGTCCTACCTAAACGGCCACTTTTCAAGACTTTGTCTAGTCTTGTCGTCTTGAACTGGTCAACAGAATTGCTGCTGACAAACTCCATCAGAAGTACGTTCCAGCTACCGCAGATACTATACGTGAAAAATTTCCCACACAGATCACGGTTGTAACGCTTCAGCTCAAGTTTGAAGCCGTGATTTCTTGTTCTGTTCTCATTAAGGCTGAAAATATCCCCGTAGTCAACATTGTCGAACCCTTGAAGTATTTTGAAAACTTCGATGAGCTGACCACGCAGTCTACGGGTTTCCAACGAGAAAAGATCTAATTCCCTTAATCTATCTTCATAACTTTTATGTCTGATAGAGGGAATCAGTTTGGTTGCCCTGACTTTCACGCGTTCCAATCTCGCTAAGTCCTCTCGAAATTAAGGACTCCAAAATTGTACGTCATACTCCAGGTGAAGTCGAACAAGTGAATTATACAACCAGAGTACTATTTCCTTGTTCCGATATCCAAATTGTCGCTTTATATAACCAAGCATCCTTTGGGCTTTCTTCTCCGCCTCAATGAGCTGCCTCGAAAACTTGAGGTCACTAGTTATAGTTACACCCAAGTCCTTCTCAGTGTCGGTAGATTCAAGAGCAGTGACCTTGAGGATATAATGAGATTGGTGGTTTCGGTGGCCGATATGCATCACTTTGCATTTGTTCACGCTAAAAGGCATTTGTCACGTGTCCGACCACCCCCCAATCTTCCCAAGATCTTCCTGCAGGCCGGCAGTATTTCCATCCTTTGCAACGTTCATACCAAGCTTGGTATCGTCGTCAAATTTTGAAATCTTGGCAACCATGTCACTCTCCTTGTCGTTGACGTAGATGATGAATAGTAGTGGTTCCAGGGCAGAACCTTGAGGCACCCCGCTAATAACGGGCACCCACTCAGAAGCCTGTCCATTCACCACCAACCGTTGTCGTCTGCCACTCACCCAGTTCTCTATCAAGCCGGCTACTTTTCCGTCCATGCCCAGCGCTCGCACTTTCCGGAGAAGGCGGCGGTGTGGTACCTTATCAAAGACTTTCTGAAAGTCTAAGTAGACCACATCCACTGCCTTGTCCCGATCGTGCTCACTGAAGACGAAGTGGAAGAATTCCACAAGGTTCACCAGGCATGTCCGTTACCTTCGGAAGCCGTGCTTGGAACTCTTCAGTAGCAGGTTTGACTCTAAGTGCGACCTCATTTTGTCCACCATGATGCTTTCCATGAGTTTACCGACTATCGAAGTCAACCTATCAGAAAATCAACCTGGCTAGCTCTTCTTGCATACTTAGCTGACATTTTTGAGCATGTAAATGCGCTGGACAAGGAATTGCAAGGAAAGAAAATCAATCTCATCTTAGCAAGGAAAAATATTTCAGCATTTGTATCAAAGCTTCAGTATTGGAACCAAAAAAGTAAATGCCAATAAGATTGCTGTCTTTCCAAACCTGGTAGAGTTTTTGGAAGAATGTGAAGACTACAGTCTTAGTGACATGAAGTAATCAGTCACAAGGCACCTGACCAAACTTAGGAATACGTTATGTGACTACTTTCCAGAGCTTGATTCACATACCGTCAGCTGGGTTGTAAATCCCTTCAAATGTGAACTGGCTGATTTACCTGAAGAGCCTGAAGGAATGGCAGACGAGCTTAGTGAACTGCGTTCCAACAGTGAAACAAGCATGGAATTTGAGACCAAGGATGACTGTGATAGAATTGCCTGAGGCTGCCGCACCTCGCTTCTATCACACATTTGTACTCATGTTTCCCATGTGTATCCCGCGAGAAGAGAGGAGCATGGCGTTCTCATCGCCTTGAACATTTCCCGAGTCTTATCTTCCCCCGCCCCAAGTTTAATCAAGGAGGTTCAATCCACCATTTGCCTGCAGGCGTCGATTTGGCCAGATTAAGTTTGGCTTATGGGAAGATAAGAGTTTTCGAATAGCTAGTGGGACATTCCATGGAAGTCCCCCATTGCCCCATACCTCGAAGGGCTGGCTCAGTCTATTTATGCGATAGAATTTCGCATTTGAATCAGTTCCCGATTATCTTCGTCCGGCATCACGCCGATCCGGTATCCTTTGTGCACCTAGGAACTCTCTACCTCGAGAACCCCTTATTGTCCAGAAGAGGACAATATCTTTGAGTGCCAAGGGTTGTGCCCCTCGAGACGCCAAGTCAACAGGGCCCCCCCGTTGTTCAATTGCTCAGAAGAGAACAACTTTAGAACAGTTATTGTTCTTCGAGCCCGTTCGACAAGTAAACGGTTCTCGCTCCCCTGATATCACGTCAGTGGTAATTTAATTCACCCTTTTAACGTTCTTCAAGAGAACGCTTGGTTACCCCAATAACCTCAATTTTTCATCCAGAACATCTCCGGTATCCTGTCTCAAGGATCATTCGTACTTCCGAGCCCCCTCCCTTTCGCTCTCACTCCTCGAAGTCTGTCCTTCCGTCCTCGTTAAGGACAACCCCCCTAAAAAACTCTCTTCCTGGGAAGGAAATCGCCATTCGAACCGAAGCCATTCCTTCAAATTGCCTTCACCTGCACGCCGACCTTATAAATACGTAAGCTACGAATTGCATTTAATTATTTAACTTTGTTGCCAACGTAACTCCGTGCTTTAACACGGATTTAGTCGACCTTTTCCCTTCTTGTTTGTTTTATCATTTAAATCCCTCCAAATCTTAATCCACCGCTTAGTCAAATTTATCCTATGACCTTTTCATTTCATGTGTATCTCCCATTTTAATCCCCGGTCATCTAAATATTTTCCATGTGTTATTTTTGTTAGTTTAATTAATAAAATTCTATTTTGTTAATGTTGGCAATATTATTTTTCCCTGGGCTCCGTTCCACTTCTTAAGTATATTGAAGATAAATAAGCCATCTCCAGGCCTATTTATTAACGTAAGATAATACTCGGTCATCTGATTAAATCCCCGCATTCGAATATAGAATAATCCCCACAAAGAATAGATATGTAGTATATCGTCGGGAGCCTTTTCTACGACAATGACCTCACAAGTTTTTGGATGTCAAAAGCTGAAAAGGCTTATAAAACTGTACATTTGGAAGCAATTAAAATGCTGCTACCTTTTGCAACAACCTACCTTTGCGAACAAGGTTTTTCTACCCTTGTAAATCTAAAAACAAAATACAGAAACCAGTTGGATCCTGAAGACAGCATCAAAGTAACAGTGACATAAAAAAATCCCTGATATTGAAATTTTTGAATCAAAGATGAAACATTATCATTTTTCCAAAGCCTGAGGGAGCTGATATATTCAAGTTTTCAATAATTTTTTCATTAGTTAAACTTGTGTACCATTCCATGCCAAAAAGACGGACTTTTACTTCCTAATGATAGATGAAATTAAAAATAAAAAATTATCCCAATATAAATTTTTTGGTGTTTCTATTATCCATGATTTTTATAAGTAAATTGATTTGTCCCCCAGAGTACTTCAAAGTCATGGGTAAATTCATTTTACTACAAATTCTTTTGGGGTAACACCCAAAAAAGTTACCCGACCCCTGCTTTAGATGATATACTTAAGAATTTTAATAAAAAAAGCAAAACAAAAAAACAAATCAATTATTGACTAAGTCACTTCTAGTGGTTCATTATTATCTTATTTATATGGCATAATAAAAACCCATAAGCCAGGCAATCCAATAAGACCAATCATCAAAATATTTAGTAAATTTAGTTTCTCCGATCTTAGGATCCATATCACCCTCACATATAAAAAAAATTAGTTGATCTTTGCAATAAGTTAGACAATATGAATAGAACATCAGACCTGAGATTAGTCAGTTTTGATGTTACCTCATTATTCACTAAAGTGCCCTAGATGCCTTATTGGATTTCCTAGCTGTTATTCTTAATTCTTTTGATTTGCCTTTACCGTCCAACTCGATCATTCAACTCATTTGTTTATGCATTAAAAGATGTAAATTTAGTTTCAATGGCAAGTTCTACGAACAAATGATTATCATGGCTATGGGCAATCCCTTATATCCCTTATTGTCAAATATATATATGGAATATTTTGAAACGAGGCTGATTCCACCGGTTTGGTCCATTGAAATTGTTTGGTACCGCTATGTAGACGACGTCCTGGGAATTCTAAAGGAAGATTTTGACCTCGATGGTTTTCTTTTATTTATTAATTCATTAGTTCCGTCAATTAAATTTACTTTAGAAAAAGAAGAAAATAATAGCCTTCCTTTCCTAGACGTTCTAATAATTAGACAACCAGACAAGTTTAAGTTTTCTATTTTCAGGAAACCGACAAAAAATTTATCCTATGTCCATTTTTATTCAGGTCATTCTAAAAATATTAAAACATCAGTATTTTCTTCCATGTATCTTAGGGCATTCAGAATATGTAGTCCTGATCAAGAATTTACAAAACTGAAGAGATTGCCTTCAATCTGTGTTACCTGAAATGTTTTTTGGAAAACTGCATGTATAAAGTTAAAAAACCATTTTATAACCGCAAGTTGATGAAAACAGAGCCTTTACACCACATATTACTTTTACCTTACCATGATAATTCTTTGTATGTAGTACCAATGTTAAAACAACTTGATATAAATGTAATTTTTAAATACAATTATACACTAAAAAATATGTTAATAAATCACAGCCCAAGGAACGATAATAATGTAATATATTGTATACCTTGTTTGGATTGTAATTTATTCTATGTAGGTCAAATTTCTAAAAATATCTCTGTAAGAATTAAACAACATCAAAATGCAGTATCTAAGGCAGAGGTCGGGAAACTTTTGTGGGTATTACCCCATAACACCACTTTTGTACAGCGAAATTACCCCAGCACATGAAAGTCCACAAAATCTGAGAAACACAAAAAGCATTGAAATTCCCCAAAAGTTTCTTGAATCCATTCCTAGGGAAAATTCAGTCATGTAGGATGAAAATTGTACATTATACACGATAAAGCATCTTTAAAAATAACACTCAAAATTTCCAATATAATAAAATGAAAAATAAAAAAAATGCATGCAATAAGAAAATAGTAGCAGACAAATTTAATAATAATCTCATTAGGGAACTAAAGATTTTTTTTGAAAACGTTTTCACTTCAGGGAGGGTTGGAGAAATGGTTTCATTTCTTATACAAGATCAAAATTACGGCTATTTTTTATTTTTTTTTCAAGCAGCCTATTTCTGTTCTTCTTTTTTTAAGTTAATGAGATTGGAAAATCTTTTGTTGGGAAAATATGTAGTTGCAAACGGCAGCAGTTGTTTTGTCGCTTCCTCATATGCAATTTTGAAAGCCTTTGCAGCCCTTGACATCAAAAGAAAGACAAACCGCGCTGTTCTAAAATTGAATGCGTGCTTCATTGTTAGTACAATAGAGAAACTTTGATCCAAACGATGAAATCATTTCTTTGCTTACAATAATATGATTTTTTTCCTCTGCAATTGTTTGTTAAATCTATTCACATAAGCAAAAATATCAGCTAAATATGAAATCTGTGCAACCCAAGAAGAGTTTGCTAACTTATCTGCTGCGAGGACATACCGTGGATCAACTATAAAAATTTCATGTTTACTTTTGAGAGCCCAACCTCGATTCAAAACATTTCCATATGAAACTACTTCACTTCTGTGTGATAAAGTAGGAGTGAATATTTCGCCTCTCCATCCTCACCTAATTCACGAAAAGCCGTGTGTTTAGTGCAGATCCTTAGAGAACATTGCCAACCTTGATAACATCAGCCATGGTAGCTTTCAGTGCAGGTTCCAAATGCTTCATAACAGTTGCCTGGCAATGAATCAAACAGTAGGTCACTTCAATTTTTGGATTCTCCTCTCTGCCCAAAGGAAACTGATCTGATCCAATATGGCTAAACCTCCATCAAAAGACATTGCAACGCAGTTTTCCCACTTTAAGTTAACACTTGGTATTTTTAGGTATTCATTAACCTTGTTGAATACGTCAATGCCACGAGCTCTCAACTCGAGGGGAGAACAAAACAAGATTTCCTCTTCAATTGCATCAGAACCTTTGTTGCGAAGGCGTATCAACACGTGCGTATTGCTTCTGAAATCTGTACATAGTCTCATTAAGTTGAATAGCAAAATGTTTGCTCTTTTTTATTGAATAAATCACTTTTGCACTCGCATTTTCTGGTAAGATTTTGCAAACAAGGGCACTGAATTCACTCTCATGGCTTGTTTTTGGCCACACATGATGTCTTGACACTCGTGGTGGGTGTTGTCAGCCACTGTAATCCTGGCCCATTGTACATTATTTCCAATTTAAGAAATTGTTTGGGGTGGCTGTTTATAAACAGCCTACATCTTTACAATCCCAACCAATTTCGTCATACTAACCCACCCCATCCCTCTCTTCGTGTTCCATCAATTTTTAGCCAATCATGTAATAAATTTCTTTAGGGCCCAATAATTTATTATAGGAATGATTATAATAAAAGAAAAAATATCGAATACACATTAATTAAAGAAATTCCGAATTTCAATTTGTCTGAAGGGCAGACAGAATAAATGAAGTTCCCATGACCTAAGCTTAATCTTAAGGGATATGATAATCACCTTAAGTAAACTTCCTCCTCAAATTAATGTCGGTTGACTGTAGTTATATATTCAAGTATTTTAGTTGTTTTTTTTGTCAATTTCTTTTAGTTTACGGCCGAAGATGATATGAGAAACACTACATATCGAAACAACTCCGGTTTTAATAAACTTTATCCTTCCAAATAGTGGTTTATATATTATTACAAAAGGAGCAGCTTCGCCACCCCTCCTTACTGAAGGAGCTTGCGCTTCGCTGGCAGATATTCGGTCTGTGCCCTACGGCCTATCATGATTGTCTCTTTTTTCTTCATCTATATTTGCTATAATAATTTCCATGCCGAAATTTTAATAAATTTTCGGAACTTCACCATTTGTAATTCTCTTAGTTTAAAAAAAAATGACAAAAATTCGATACTTATATTTATTTCTGAACTTTACCATTTTATTTATTTTTTATATTATAAAGGAGTTATTAGAAATAACTTTGATGAAAAAATTAAATCTACTTAGGTGACAACCGAACTAAAAGAAAAAATCTTATTCAAACCTTCAAAAAATCTCGTTCTTAATGACCTTTCCCCCCCCCGTTTTGTGTTTCTTTGTGATTTTTTCTTTAGTTTTTTTTCTGATCTGTACGCTATTTATAGACTTTTGTATCAATTGCATTCTCAATATACGATGCTGACTACCTGTTGACTCAAATGACAGTCACCTCCCCGATAATCAACCTCCCTGGGTGAAAGATAAGTACCATTAGCCTCACTGAGACTTATGCTTCCTACAGGTGACCTTGGATTTGCATCACAGGGTCCTTTTTTTACATGACCTACATTTGAAGTTTAATAAAATCAAGAATCATTTTGTGATCATAATGAAACTTTGATAAGTTGTTGATAATAGTTGTTTGTTTATGGGCCTAAAATGGCTAATTGATTCATTTATTTTTGTTTAAGTTATGCGAGATTTAGCGAATCATTGATTTTTAGCAAATGCATATAAATGATTTTATTGGCTGCAATATCTTTGAATCGTTCCTAATCTCCAGCACAAAGGAGAGAAATGTAAATATTAGCCTCGGTTTGTTTTCTTCAGATCCAGTCATATCCTTCTTCATCAAATAAAATTTATCAGAGTCCATAAAAAAACCCTGACCATGTCATTTTATAGGGAAAACAATGCTTTGTATAAATACAGTGTCTCTCTATTTCATAAACCATTGTGAGTTTGAAAACGTTATTAAGATAATGAAAGTACTAGCTCCAATCAATTAATATTTTTCCCTACGTGGTACAACCATATAGCGTACGAGAAGTGAAGGCGAGTGGCTTAAAAGCTTCGTTTGAATGAGTCTTTTTTGAGACTCAGGATGGCCGAGTGGATTCGCCGCTGGCTAACAGTGGTCGCTATCTCGTCTACGCTATTAATTTTTCTTTGCCCCTTTTCTACTCCCCTCTATCTACAACCATATATATTATATATCTATCTATCTATATATATATATATATATATATATATATATATATATATAGGTGGGCACCCTTAATCAAAAAGTTTAACTTCGTTAACATCCGTTAACCGAAAAATTAACTTCGATAAATGTTAATCAGTTAATTCTTTAAAAATGTAACGGAAGTTATCGATAAAGCGTTAAAGTTAATTTTTATTATAGAAAAATACAAAAAATCAGTTCTTGATCTAAAACCACTTAAAAACACCTTTAAAAAGTGCCAAAACTATAAAATCAGTCTTTGGGGGGTCTTTTTAAAGGCTTTAGAACCCCCAAACTATATTATTTTTGCTTTAGAGTTAAATAAGGCTGATTTCATAGTTTTTAACTTTTAAAAGACCTAAAGAAGGCTGATTTCATAGTTATGGGGGGGGGGCGGCCTTCTTTATTATACCTTTATTTATTTATCAATATTATTCTTGCTTTTCTCCTTATCGAATCAATTACTTCTTTCTTGACTGAAATTCCTTTGTCTTCACCTTTTCTTGGCTGGGTTGGTCCTTAATCTTCGCTTTTCTTTCCTAATGTATCTCCATTTTTCGTTCAATTATCTTGAGTTGATGATTTCTTGGTCCTTCTTGATTCTTGTTGAGTTAGTCCTTTAAACCGTTTTCCTTGACTTCCGTTTTTTTCTTTGGGATTTCTTAGTAAAAGGTTTGGGACTGTTGAGTTTCGAATGCGGCACCATTGGATTTAAACGCCAACACTCTAGCCTCACGCCACGGCTTAGTCCGTCTTGAGTTGGTAATTTAATCAGCTATTTATATTATCGAGTTGGAAGGTATTTTCTCTGATACATTTTCGCACCACTGCACAGTTTTGGATCTTTTCTAAGTTTTTAAAGGTTTTTAAAGCCAGAAAAGGCTACAAAAACTTAAATGAAACACAATATTAGTACTAAACTAAAATAATTATTGCTAAAGCAACGGAAAAAAAAAAAAAAATGAAAGACACGATATATACATAATTTAATTTTTCCTCGTCTTCTCGTTCTCCATTTTGTTCATGAGATGCATGTTACCCTTCATGAAAATTAGCAGTTTAAAGTTTTCATCTGACAGGGATTATCTCTTGGCCCTCAAGATGTCTTTTCCCATAGAAAACAAACGCTCCACTGCAACACTGGAGGGTATGGCTGTGTTGAACTTGATGAACAAGTCCAGCAACACTTGCTCACCCAAGAAGCCAGCATCTGTCAGCAAGTCCTTGGAGTTGGTCTCCAACCAGATCTTGACCAAGTTCTGGTCCTTGTTCTTGAGTGACCCGTGGCTCCTGCTGCTCTCTTTTGGCTAGGTTACACCTCTGAAGAAGTCATACTCCTCCTCGTTGTTGCTGCACCCCACTGTTGCTGCTCACTTCTTAAGACTGCGGCCTCATGGCCTCCTCGACCTTACCCTATATGCTCTTCCTCACCTTCGCGACCTTGGTGTTGTCATACTTATCCAACCAGATGAGGCGAAACCTGGGGTGGAACGCAGCAGCCAGCTGGCATTCCTCATCCTCCAGGTGAGTCCAAAACCTTCTGTCGATGTCTGCCAAAAGTAAATCGACCAAGGGGCTACAGTAGACGAGGCCCTTGGACTTCAAGTCCTTGAGCCTCATGATTGTCGCAGTAATAATAATTAATAATAATTAACGGTTTATTATATCAGTACAGCCAAGCGGCTGAAAATACATAGTAGATACATATATAGTTAAAATATGAGATTTGCTTAGTGATAATTAACATTAAATGTTTCAAAAATATATGTACAATAGAAGTATAAATTCGTATTAACTAACATCTAATTGTTAAGTACTTATTTCATAAGCAAGTATATTTACATTGGCACATGCATTTCACAAGCGGGCTCAGGAAGGTGAGTCAAGGCAAAGAGGGAGCAGGGGCAGCCTAATGTTGGTTAATTATTTTCACCATTGATGGGACTGGACTGTTTGCATATCGACTTGTTCTGGCTCTTTTATAAACTAATATGTTTGTAGCTCAGAAGTTGTGGCTGGAGGGAGGGTTGGGTGGAGGGAGTAGGTTACGGTGCCGCTCGTTGGACAGGAGCTTGTGGGAGAACTGCGTTAGGGTATGGAGGTGAAGGTCTGCGATGCTTGCAAGGCTAAAGGCGTGGAGAGCTTGCTGGTAACCTGAGTACTAGTGACCCAAGATAATTTTTAACGCCCTTTTCTGCACTTTTTCTAGCTTGCTTTTCTGGGTCTGGGTGAGGCTGCATGACCACGCGGGCGAGATGTAATCCAGCTTGGATCTGATGAAGGTTGTGTATATGTCTATTAGTTTTAACATGGTTAGGCCGAGGGATTTGAGGTATCGAATTATGAATAATTGGTAATTCGCTGCTTTTGATATAGTCTGGATGTGCTCGATCGTTTCCAGCTAGTCGTCGATCATGACTCCCAGAAGTTTGGTGGTGTGCACAGACGCCAGAGTGTGTTCAGAAATAGCGAGGTCAGGAATGGGGACGGGGGAGGGGGATGGTTCGAACAATATAGTAACTGATTTGTTGTTGTTGATTGTAACGTCGTTAGCCGTGGGCCAGTTCTTCAGTGTGCCGAGTGTACTTTGTAGTGGGCTGTCTTCAGGGCTATTGTTTTTGATCGTGGAGGCGAAGGTGGAGTCATCCACATATTTCTACCTGGCTGTTGTGTCAACCAGGGCATCATTCATCATTATAAGGAAGCAAAAGGATGATCGGATTCCTGAAGCCGTGGCTTTAGTAATGAGGGTGGTATTATTTATGAAGTCAAATGCTTTGGTGAAGTCGATGAAAACTGAATAAACTGATGTTCTTCGTTTTTCGAGATTTTTGTAGACAAAATCTAAGAAGCTAATGAGGCAGTGGGTTGTGGATGAATTTTTCCTATTCCCGAATTGATATTGGTCTATCTGGGAGTTGAAGTCACTGTACGCCCATTGTGCCACGAATGATTCACACAATAGGCTAGGCAGATGGGTGATGGTAATTGGGCGTAGGTCGTTGAGTGTGTGTGTGTAGGGGGTGGGGGATTCTTAGGTATGGCAGTTACGTATCCAACCTTCCAATCCTTGGGGCATTTATGATGTTGCAGTGATGCAGATTATTATTGATGTGAGTAGTGTGGTAAGTTCTGCTGCAAATTCTTTAACTAGTTTCATTGGTAGGTCGGACCGAGTTATGGCTCGGTTCGTTTTTAATTTCTTGAATCTATTATAAATTTGTAGATGATCAATTACAGGGGTTAGGGTGGGGGCCGGGAGGTAAGCAGGAAGACTGTGAGATGGAGGGGTGTGGGATGCACTGGCATATGAAGGCGAAGTGCGGGTTGATGGCTTCTGCGGCTTGTTAGTCAGATAAGTGGTTTGTATAAGTCATGGAGCTATTGTTTTTCAGGCCACATAAACCTTTGATTTTATTAAACCACTTGCTGGTCTTATTGTTTTCGAGATCAGCTAATTGGTTCGGGTAATATTTATTTTTACCTTTCTTTATTTCTCTTATAACTTTGTTTCGTAATTTATTGTATTCTATTATGTTGTTGACTCAGTGGGCGTGGTTTCAGTTGCTAATTTCACTCTTTCGGTGATCAATGCGGGGTCCCTTAGGTGCTGGCGGCGGGAAATCTCGGGGAAATATATGTGGTAGGGCATGGTGATTGTATTGATGTAATTATTCCATTTGGTTTCTATATCAATTGGTTCTGTGACATCCATCTAGCCAGGTGTGGATTGTAATCCACTGACCGAACCCCTTAGGGACGAGTCGCGCAATGGTCGATATTTTTTTATTGCTTGTTGCTTGTGGTGTGATGTGGTTGGTGCGGGTAACCAGAGAATTGAGGTGTGTGGACTTTTTCCGAAGGGAGCTATGGGTTCGGGAGGAAGGTAGTGATGCTGCATATCCGTCAAGATGAGATCCAGGGTGTTTTGCCAGAAGGATCCCAAGGTAAGCTTGTTCCTCCCCTTGGATCTTGTCGAGCGCTTTGACCACGGGTGATATGACCTGGAAATAAAACAATGGAGAATTAGTAAATTTTAGAAATTCAAAAAATAATATATACTATTATTTTATTATTTATATATTACTTTGGCATACTTCTTCATTAAGTTGACATCCTGGTCGTTGAACCTATTGACTTTCAACTGGGTCATGACTCTGTGGAGAACAGGCCTATTAGTCTCCAAGATGTTGTTTAGGACCACTACAGAGTCATAGGTGGAGTTCCACCTCGTCGTGTTGGGGACCTCCAGCCTCCTCCCCACCTCAGCGTAGATGCTGTCTGCTGCCACAGTGCTGCGATCCTGATGGTTCCAGAAGGCACGTGCCTTGGCAATGGCAGCCCTGTAGGGCCTCTCGAACACTGCACTCTGCACTGCAGCATCTGCATTCTTGCTGGTCACTAGGTTGAAAGTGTGGGCTGGCAGGTTGATGGGATTGCAAACGACAGCCTCGACACCGTCAGGCACAGGGAGGCATACTCCAACTCCTGCTCCTCCACGGATCCAGCCCGTAGGGTAGCCTCAGCAGCAGCATCAGGGTCGGTGACCACATTCTGAACCACTGGTACGTCTGGCAGTGTGTCATCTTCTGCCACAACCTGGATAAAGGCCTGTACAAAGTTGTTACCATTGCCTGTGGTAGTCCTGGAATAGAAAGACAGTCTATTTTTTTTATAAAATTAGTCTTTAAATATTACGTTTGAATTGAGTTTATAAATAAAAATACTCTACAATTTATGTGAAAGATTTTTATGATACAAATTGTTAATAGAACTAATAGTCTAATAAGTAATATTAATATACTATCAACTATCTAACCTGCTGATATTTTTCTCAATGTGGATTTCATAATGGACCTTGACCATAGCCTGTGAAGCCCATCATAGGTATGCTGGCCTCTCAGCCTGATGTACGCGAGCACTGCTTTCTGCCTCTGCCTGGTAATGGAGTCCAACCAGTGGACAGATGTGTCCAGGTAGCCTTTCTTGTGGTCAGACCAGCAGTCAGCTGTGGTGGCCACTCACTTAACATCGCCAAGAACTCTAAAATTTGAAAAAAATATAAGTTTTGAATTTTAAGTTTTTAGTTAAAATTTAAATATTGGGAATATAAATTAACTCAAGTATAAAAAAGATAAAATTGTGTAAGTACTTGATCATGTACTGCTTCAAGTCAGTATGTAAATCAACGATTCGCCTGCCCAGTGTCCTCCTTGACATGAAGCTCTTGCTGGGGTTCAGTGTCTTGATTAGCCTCTCGAACGTGTCAGACTCTACAACGTGGAGTGGAGGCATGTTTGCTGCTACGAACAGGTCCACAATCCTTTGATCCATAGCAGCCTGGGGTATGCCACTGCCAGTAGCAGCGATACCAACTCGGCAATGGTTTGCTGGCGCGCTTTCTTGCCAGAATGAGGTGAAAACAGACTCGATAATTCCGAAGTGCTGTTGCTGCTGTTAGAACCAAAAGAAAAACTCTTCTTGGCTTTTTCCACGAGATGAACCTACTTTGACCTTCTCCTTAAACTACATGAACTTGGCTGGGTGGGTCCTCTTGATGTGCTGCTTAAGGTTGTTGAGGCTTGTCATGTTCCCCTCGAATGCCATAGGCCGCGGCAGGCACAACTTGCAGTCGAAAATCAACTTGTCTCCTTCCCTTGACTTGATCAAGAAGTAGTCATCCAGGTGGGGCCAGGGGTTCTGGGTACTGGTAGTTTCAACCTCGACAATGTCAACACTATTGACATCAACAGATGCAACATGTTGACTCAACAGATTCAAGTTCTTGAGATACCATGATGACTTACAAAATTCAAAATCACACTAGTATCTGAATTCAAAATCTGAAAATAATAGAAAATTCAAAATCACACAAATATCGGTGAAATATTAAGTGATAGGTTTTCTAATTGTTTTCCGTTTTAGTTATTTATTTATAAAAACTTAAATCAACTATATATGGGAAGATGTTTATTAAATGAATTTGGACCTACAAAACATCGGAGTAGAAAAGTGAACAAGTGCAGTGGATCGTAGCCAACCTGCGGACAATAGTAGCAATATAATATTTGTAATATTTGTTGTGCAATACGCAATAATAATAATAAATTAATAATAATATAGATAAGCACTGTATTTTAATTTTAGAGATATACGCGGGTCAATATATATTATATTGAATCATTAATCAACATGCATTATATATGGATATTATGCTATATCATCAATTAAAGTCTAAAATCTTAAACAATATAAATATTTGAAACTATTATATAACATGTGGCTAATTATTAATTAACAAACTGGATCTTACAATATATAAAATATAATTTGGCTAAGCAAATACTAGAATATCAAATGAATGTATGCAAATGTTTAATATATTATAATAATGAAACTTGCTTATTTATTTTCTTTCATTTAACCCTAATGGTATCGCTATAATAACAGATATTCACGTTGTAACCGTAATAGTTCTCCAGAGTGAAGTGAAGCCTCTTTCTACCGACACTTCCTTTTATTTATAGTGCTGCGTTGCGTGCTATGGTGCAATATCTTATTTGTTGATTAAAAAAACTTTATACGATCTTGTTAATAGAAAATTATTGCTTAAATATCGAATACATAAAATATCATTTTGAACTCACAATTCGAAGTTGATTGAAAAGTTATTTATAATAAATAAGTGGATTTATATCTGGGTTGAAAGAATGACGCATACATTATTAAATATGCTAAGACTCTACATCTGTATTTAAAATCTGAAAATAATAGAAACTTTTAAACGTTTACCGGTTTATATGAATTTTGGGGGTTAGCGGACTTGAGTTAACGGAAGTTAATTAGGCGGATAATGATTTCTAAAGTTAACTTAAAAGTTAAATCGTTAACGAAAATGTTAACTTCGTTAATTAACGATTAACGGTTTAGTGCCCAGGTTTGCTGATAACTGAATATTAGAGAGTGACCTCTTGATTTATTGCGATCATTTTAACTCTTTGCACAAGGAAATGAGATGTAAATATCAGGATTTGATTAATATGGAAATACCCAACTGGCTGATAAGCCCACTTATTGAAACCGACTCTACAATGCCAGAGGAGTTTATTGATTTAAAAAACGACTTAGAATTAAAGCATCTCTTCAGACCATCGTAGTAGGAATTTTGGCTACAAAAGGAAAATTCTGGAAGGTATCAAAAGCTGTGGGAAGCTATCAAACCTTTTTTTTCGCTGCTTTCCAAACTTCCCATATAGCTGAATGTGGCTTAAGGGCAGTTATTCAGCTTCGTACTCACTAAAGAAACCGTCCGGAAGTTGCAAAACAAGAAAATCTGAGATTAATTCTAAGCAACATGGACCTAGAATAAGAGCTTTAGCCAGTAAGCACAAAAGTCAACTATCTCAATGAAAACATATTAAGGTTAAGCTACCGAATAAAATAACCTTTTTAGCATTTTCATCATTAGTCCTTATAGTGGAAATAAAAACTACCATCAAAATATTTTTGGACTAATACCCAAGTGTTATCTTGCCATGAAAGATAATTTAATATAGTATTAGAAATTTAATTTGACAGGTGGGGCGATAACAAAGATTTTGGGGCCAAAGTGGGCACTAGATCGAAAGAGGTCGGGAAACAGTGGTCTATGCCTTAGGGGCTGAAAGACGATAGGTCAGACGGCTGTATTTGATGAGTCTCGAGATGTGTTACTGTAGTTATTGGGCTCGAGCGATCAGATGGGTTGCGGGTCCTGGTTCTATGTGGTAATTAAAGTTGAAGTACGACTTAATCAGGACAATAACAGGCGTGGTTGATGATCTATCTATGAGGAATGTTGAAAAGTCTAATTCTTCTCTTTGAGCTAGGTTCCGTTGCATTAGTAGTAAGAGGGTTCTTCCGACTCCGTTTGGGAAGATCGCTTAATCTTAACTCCAGTCACAGTACTATGAAGCCTAATAATTATAATAATTCTGAACAAGGCAGAATGATGTACGGCAGTTCAAAAGCGTGGAATGCAAAGCTTATAGGACAAGAGTCTATCCTCACTGCCTTAACCAATGTAGTTTTAGCTGAATCGCAGGGATCTCGTCTGTATATGTATCCTAAAGAAAATGTAACCTTAGGTTCCATGGGTAAAGTTTGTTATCCCGTTAAAATTACTAATTCCGAAAACCAACCTTTGGTAAACTTTCATACTGTCATCACTGATAAGGGTAACATAACTAGTAATGTTCTTTTAGCCCAATCTATTGCTAAATCTAACGAATCTATGATTGTTATAGTTTGTATAAATACAGGCTATAAGTGTGTTATCCTTACCAAAAACCCAGCAATTAGCCATGCCTTTGTTGTAGATTTAGATGGCAACCATAGCCATAAGATTAATCGTATTACCGATTCTACCAACTTAACCCTTTTAGAGTTAAAATGTAGATATTGGGACTGGCTCCAACACTCCCTTGAGAAGTCCCATGAGCTCCAGGACCATCAGGTTTTGGAACCACTCCTTGATCTGTTAACTAAAAACAAGGATGTAATCGCTCTTTCTGGAGACCCATTAGAACGCACCAATATAGTTCCGTTTGAAATTAAAATAGAACCTGGTGCAAAGCCTATTTACATACTTCCTATGGTATTTGGTTATTAATGGGATTTATTTTAGTTAATAAATCAGCCTAAATAGCTATTTAAAAACCATTACCATAAATTTGTTGAGTTTTGATGGAAATCGTCGTCTGCTAATAATTAGGCCAACCACTCAGGTGAAATGAATTTAGAAAACTTCTGAACTAGGTTTGTAAGAAAAACAGAAATAAACAAAATAAATATATGTACAAATTCAACGAATGCACAATGAGAGAATTGAATCAGGAATACAACGTAAGATATGGTAAAGTAAATATGATTTAAAGTAACAAGATGTAAAGTAACTAATATATGAAATGACTATGTTGTAAAGTATGATGTGAAGTGAAGTAAAAGTGACTATAATGGTATGTGAATTGGGATCTGCAATGAGAGAAGAAACGAGAATTAGGACCTACTCTCGTATGGCAGTTTGCAGAGAATAAGTGTGAGAGAATTTATAACTGACCTTGATTAGAAGTAGAGTCGAGCACGAAGAGGCGACTACAAATGAGAGAGAGAATTCGCGTTATTTGACAATTGGTGAAATGGGTGTGTTTGTATGTGCATAAAATTCTAAGAGATGCTGTTTGAACCAGTGCGTTAAATGAAATCAATTTCTTGTCACGGAATATAGCTTGTCGGTGATCATTGCGCCAATACACTAAATAGCTCAGTTAACAATAAACCCCCAAACCTATATTATTGTTATACAAAGGGAATGAAGTTAATCGCTAACGGGAAGTCTGAATTTGCAGACGAAATTTCCTAAGGCCTAAATCGGCAACATCGTGGGAATACGTGTATTAAAACAAAGAGATACGAAAAATATATATTATGGAATCAACAGTTATGATTAAAAAGTGAAATTATACAATTAATGATTGGATTGAATTTTACGCAGGTGGATTAACTTTGCATGAGTTAATGAGAATTATAGTACACATATGATGACTGATAATAAGATTGACAATTATTAATTAGATTATAGTTGAATGTTTGTCGTAGAATAGGCTCCCGACGATATACTATATATATATATATATATATATATATATATATATATATATATATATATATATATATATATATATATATTCTTTGTGGGGATTATTCTATATTCGAGTGCGTGGTGATCAGATGGCTGAGAATGGTTCAAAAAGGGGGCCTGGAGAGGGCTTAGTGGAACGGAGCTCAAGGATAAATAATATTGAAAACATTAATAGAATAGAATTTTATTAGTTAATCTAATAAAACAACACACGGAAAATATTTACATGACCGGGGATTAAAATGGGAGATACACAGGAAACGAAAAAGGTCATGGAAATATTTGACTAAGCGGAGGATTAAGATTTGGAGGGATTTAAAACGACAGAACAAACAAGAAGGGAAATGGTTGGCTAGAATCCGTTTAAAGCACATAGTTGCGTTGACACAAAGTTAAATAGTTAAATGTAATGCGTAGCTTACGTAATTATAATGTTGTCGTGGCAGAGGAATGCGAGGGGAAGGAATCTTCGGTCCAACTGGCGATTTCTTTTTCAGGAGAAGGGCTTCTTTGGAGGGGGGGGGGGGGTTGTCCTCAACGAGGGGGGAAGACTGACTTCGAGGAGTGAGAACGAAGTGGGGCTCGGAAGTACGAGCGATCCTTGAGACAGGATATTGGAGATGTTATAGATGAACAATGGAGGTTATTGGTGTAACCAAGCGTTCTCTTGAAGAATGTTAAAAAGGGGGGAATTAAATTACCACTGGCGTGATTTCTTGGGAACGAGAACCGTTTCTTTTCGAACGGGCTTGAAGAACAATGGCTGTTCTAAAGTTGTTCTCTTTCTGAACAACAGGGGGGAGGGGCATGTTGACTTGGCGTCTCGAGGGGCACGAACCTTGGCAATCAAGGGATATTGTCCTCTTCTGGACAATAAGGGGTTTCTCGGGGTAGAGTTCCTAGTTGCACAAGGGAGACCGGATCGGCGTGATGACTCGCGAAGATAATCGGGATCTGGTTCAAACGCGAAATGCTATCGCATAAATAGACGGAGCCAGCCCCTCAGCGTTGGGGACAATGGAGGGGGGGGGACTTCGATGGAATGTCCCGGTGGCGCTTGGGAAAATATCTTATCTTCCCATAAGCCTAATTCAATCTGGCGAGATCGACCCATGGAGGTAAACGGGGGATTGAACCTCCTTGATTAAACTTGGGAATGGTGGGCGATAAGGCGCCTTCTACTCTCTCTCGCAGGATGTACGTGGGAAGCATGCGTTTCGACATGTGATAGGGGCTAAAGCATGGCAGCCTCAGACCGTTCTATCACAATGTTAAATGAGTAAATATTATAGATGTATGATAACTATTAATATGGGTTGATAAATAGATTATATGAGCAATTAGATTATATAGTTAAATGGATTGGGTAAATATTAAATAGATTGATATGTATAAATATTGGTATAAATAGATTGTATGGATACATAAATAGATTAAATAAATAGATTGAATAAATAGATTACAACGGAGTTGGAAGGGTCTGTAAATGAGAGAAGAATCACGCATTAAAACAAGATTCTTTCTGGACATATTTTGCTAAAAATTACTATTCAAATACTACAGACCTGTTTACTGAAGCAGCAGAGGCCCGAATGAGCCTCAGGTTATTTTATTTGAAGAAGCTCGAGAGAGCGGGAGTAACAATCTCACAAATTAAGTCATAGTTACCAACCCTTCTTAAAATAATATATATATATATATATATATATATATATATATATATATATATATATATATATATATATATATATATATATATATATATATATATATATTCATAACCCTATATTTTAAGAACGAGATTTTTTGAAGGTTTGAATAAGATTTTTTCTTTTAGTTCGGTTGTCACCTAAGTAGATTTAATTTTTTATCAAAGTTATTTCTAATAATTCCTTTATAATATATAAAAAAATAAAATGGTAAAGTTCAGAAATAAATATAATCATCGAATTTTTGTGACTTTTTTAAAACTAAAAGAATTACAAATGGTGGATTTCAGAAAATTTATTAAAATTTGGGCATGGAAATTATTATAGCAATTTAAATGGAGAAAAGAAAAAAGAATCATGATAGGCCGTAGCACACAGGCAGAAGAATTACAGAATTACAGAATCTAGGACCAGCAAAGACCCTAAGGTCCGCTCGAGGCTAGTCCGCTACACTACATCCGAAACTACGATACACACTTATCTACGAGTGTATCTCTAACATGCTATATTTTTATTTTTTTTTTATTATTTTTTTTAAAAATATATAATCTACTGTACACACTTATCTACATGTGTACAATGTCATGCATATTAACTACTTCAACCTAGGGGGGAGTGATAGAAAGTTTTTCTTCTCAACTTCCGCAGCCCTCGACTGCTAGTGGTGAAAATCTAGTTTCAGGATAGTAAGACTATTTATAGGATAGGCGGAAAAGAAAATGGATATCTAAACTACACATGCAAGAGAAATCGCTGGCATCATTTTTAGTCATCATTTTTACTCTCGTTGTTCCTCCGCTTCAAACTCGTTTTGCAAAGACGTTATTATTTACTGTGCTCAGACTACGTTATATTTATACTATTTAAGTGCGCGTCGAGACGGTTTTTAAACATATTTACCGACCTACTATCCACTACGTGGGTGGGTAGCCTATTCCAAATTTGAGTAATTTTAAACGTAAAATAGTTTTGGGCTATACTAGTGTTAAATCGCTTGTTGACTAATTTTAATCCGTGTTGCCGAGTGTTTCCCCTATGATCCAATTGGAACAAATTCCTATAATCAACGTTTGAAAATCCTTTCAATATTTTAAATACTTCTATTAGCTGGCCACGTAATCTTCTGCCTTCGAGAGATGGCAAATCTAATGCCCTGAGTCTTTCCTCGTAGGGCCTGTTTCTCAGCTCGGGAATTAATTTTGTAGCCCTACGCTGCACTCTTTCTAATTGCGCGATATCTTTGTTTAAGTATGGAGCCCAAAATTGAACCGCATATTCGAGCAGTGGACGCACAAGTGATTTATACAATGGTAAAATTATCTCTTTGGATTTGAACGTGAAATTACGCGCGATATAACCCAGCACACGATTTGCATTTTTACATGCATCCGCGCATTGTTTCGTGACTTTGAAGTCATCCGAGACTAAAACTCCCAGGTCTTTTTCCAATTTAACTACGTCGAGGACCTGGCCTTTCATGGTATACTCTACCCTCAAATTATGGCAACCCAAATGCATCACCTTACATTTACTTAAATTAAACTGCATTTGCCACTTATCCGCCCATCTGACAATCAAGTTTAGGTCCTTTTGTAATTTTTCTACATCCGATCTTACATAGGCACGGTTGCCCAGCTTCGTGTCGTCAGCAAATTTAGAAATCGTACTAAATACGCCATTATCCAAATCGTTTATATATATTAGAAACAATAATGGGCCAAGAACGGAGCCTTGTGGCACTCCACTACTGACGTTGACCCAATCAGAACATTCACCATTTATAACTACTCGCTGCGAACGATCCTTCAGCCAATTTCTAATCCAATTTAATATCTTACCCTTCACACCGATTGCTTTAACTTTCATTAATAATCTCTCGTGCGGAACGGTGTCAAACGCCTTTTTAAAGTCTAGATAGATTACATCTACAGCTTTGCTTTCGTCGTAAACGCAAATCATTTTATGGAAGAATTCGAGCAAATTTGTCAAGCACGATCTCGCCTGCCTAAACCCATGTTGGGAATCTTTAATCAGATTATTTAGCTCGAGGTGGCACACTATTCTATCTCTAATTACCGATTCTAAAAGCTTTTCAACTACCGAAGTTAGACTAATAGGACGAAAATTCGTTGCTTCAAATCTATTCCCCTTCTTAAATATAGGTGTAACGTTTGCTCGCTTGAAATCCAACGGAACTACGCCATCCTCTAATGAGCGATTGAAAATTTCACGCAATGGCTTAACGAGTTCATTTTGAAGCTCCTTTAAATGAATTGGATATACCCCATCGGGGCCCGGAGATTTCGACTTTTTCATTAGCTTAATAAATTTAAGAATTTCCTCGTCCTTTATACTTACATCGGATATGCAAATATCACTATTATCTACTTCTTCAACTAACGATCCTAATTGGGACGAATCTTCAACAGTAAAGACGCTTGTGAAATGTTCATTTAAAATTTTAGACATTTCCGCCGGAAATTCCGTCAAACGACCATCTTTGTCTTTAATCGGCCCTATTGAACCTTTTAAGGGTTTCCTACTGTTTACATAGCCGTAAAACCGTTTCGGTTCCTTCTTTGAATCCTTCGCTAGTTTTATTTCATATTTCCGCTTCGCATCTCTAACCGCCCGTTTAACTTCTCTTCGAGAATCTATGTAATTTTGCCGACTTATAAATGACTAATTGTTCTTATGTATTTGAAATTTTCTATTACGAAGAAGAAGAAGAAGAAGAACTACAGAACTACAGAATCTAGGACCAGCAAAGACCCTAAGGTCCGCTCGAGGCTAGTCCGCTACACTAAATCAAAAACTACGATACACCCTTATCTACGAGTGTATCTCTAACATGCTATTTTTTTTTTTTAATACTATCTACTGTACACACTTATCTACATGTGTACATTATCGTGCAATTTTAACTAATCAAACTAGGGGTCGGGGGAGATAGAAAGTTTTTCTTCTCATCTTCCGCAGCCACTCGACTGCTAGTGGAGAAAAGCTCATTTAGGGATAGAGACTACTTATAGGATAGGCGGAAAAGAAATGGGACATCTAAGCTACACATGCAGAGAATCGCCGGCATCATTTTTAGTCATCATAATTTCATATCCTTAAACCTCCGCTCCAAACTCTCTCTCTGCAAGGACGTTTAAATTCACAGTGCTCAACTACGTTATATTTAAACTATTCAAATGCACGTCGAGACGATTTTTGAACATATTAACCGAAGTGCTATCTACTACGTGGGTGGGCAGCCGATTCCAATTTTGAGTAACTTTAAATGTAAAATAGTTTTCGGCTATACTAGTGTTAAAACGCTTGTTCACTAATTTTAACCCGTGCTGACGAGTATTTCCCCTATGATCCAGTTCGAACAGATTGCGAAAGTCCACGTTTGAGAAACCCTTTAGTATTTTAAATACTTCTATTAGCTGGCCACGTAATCTTCTGCTTTCTAGCGATGGCAAATCTAAAGCCCTGAGCCTTTCCTCGTATGATCTATTCCTCAGCTCTGGAATTAATTTCGTAGCCCTACGCTGCACTCTTTCTAATTGCGCAATATCTTTCATTAAATATGGAGCCCAAAATTGAACAGCGTATTCGAGAAGTGGCCGCACAAGGGATTTATATAAAGGTAAAATTACATCCTTAGATTTGAAGATGAAATTGCGCGCGATATAACCCAAAACGCGATTTGCTTTTTTACACGCATCCGCGCATTGCTTCGAGAATTTAAAATCGTCTGAGACTAATACTCCCAAGTCTTTTTCTAATTTAACCGCGTCGAGGACTTGGCCTTTCATGGTATAATCTACTCTTAAATTATGGCAACCCAAGTGCATTACCTTGCATTTGCTTAAATTAAATTCCATTTGCCACTTGTCCGCCCAATTGGCAATCGAGTTTAGGTCCCCCTGCAATTTATCGACATCCGATCTTACATAGGCACGATTACCCAGCTTCGTGTCGTCCGCAAATTTCGAAATCCGACTAAGTATGCCTTTATCTAAATCGTTAATATAAATTAAAAACAATAAAGGGCCTAAAACAGAGCCCTGAGGTACCCCACTACTAACGCTGGCCCAATCTGAACATTCCCCATTTATTAATACCCGCTGCGAGCGATCTTTCAGCCAATTTCTAATCCAGTTTAAAATCTTACCAGTCACCCCAATCGCTTTAACTTTCATTAATAACCTTTGGTGGGGGACGGTGTCGAACGCCTTTTTAAAGTCTAAATATATTACGTCTACAGCTTTGCTTTCATCGTACACGCAAATCATTTTGTGGAAGAATTCGAGCAAGTTAGTCAAGCACGATCCTGCACGCCTAAATCCATGCTGGGTATCGTTAATCAGCTTATTTGCCTCGAGGTGGCTCACTATTCTATCTTTAATTACAGATTCTAAAAGCTTCCCAACTACCGAAGTTAGACTAATAGGCCGAAAATTCGTTGCTTCAAATCTATTCCCCTTCTTAAATATAGGTGTAACGTTTGCTCGCTTGAAATCCAACGGAACTACGCCATCCTCTAATGAGCGATTGAAAATTTCACGCAATGGCATTTTGAAGCTCCTTTAAATGAATTGGATATACCCCATCGGGGCCCGGAGATTTCGACTTTTTCATTAGCTTAATAAATTTAAGAATTTCCTCGTCCTTTATACTTACATCGGATATGTATTTATCAGCACTACGAACTTCCCCAATTAACGATTCCAATTCGGAAGAATCTTCCACAGTAAACACGCTCGTAAAATGCTCATTTAAAATTTTGGACATTTCTGTCGGAATTTCAGTCAAACGACCATCCTTATCTTTGATCGGCCCTATCGATCCTTTTACGGGTTTCCTATTATTTACGTACCCATAAAACCGTTTCGGTTCATTCTTTGAATCCTTAGCGAGGTTTATTTCATACTTCCTCTTCGCATCTCTGACCGCACGTTTAACTTCCCTACGAGAATCTATGTAATTTTGCCGACTTATAACTGACCCATTGTTTTTATGAATTTTAAATTTTCTATTTCGGTCCCGGATTAAGCGTAGTATTAACGGACTAAGCCACGGAGCTCTCACCGACTTCCCGCTCTTACGCACATACTTAACCAAATCAGAATTCACACGAAGCAGCGTACATCGAAGTTCTGCGTACATCTCTCCTACCGACCTGTTCCCGAATCGTATTCCCCAGTCTATATCCTTAATCCTTTCGCGAAAAATATCGAAATCACAGCTACCAAAACGAGGGATGAGCTGCGAGCTCATTCTAACTTCTACGCAGGTGTTTAGATCGAATCTAATCGCATTATGGTCGCTGGAAGCTAAATGTTCACCCACACGTACGTTTTCTAACAATGACTCATCGGTTGCCATGATTAAATCAAGAATATTGCTATCACGAGTAGGCTCTTCCACTTTTTGTACGAGAAAATTCTCCAACATAAAGTTTAATAGCCTCTCACCCGGTTTATCAGAAGTAAGGTTGCTAAAGTTAACATTAGGTAAATTAAAATCGCCGCAGACTAATGTGGTCCCTTTTCTAATCCAAGACGTAAGCGTATCGAAGAGTGCAGCATCTTCTCTTTCCAATTGGCAAGACGGACGATATAGCACGACTAAGTTAATTTTATTTATAGCATCTAAACTTAGCTGGACTAATAAAGCATCACTTCGCATATCATCCTTAGACGAGTCCATCGTTATGGCGTTTAGATCCTCTTTTATATACATTAATACGCCCCCTCCTCTACCGGTTTGTCTATTTCTGTAATGAATTTTGTACCCCGCTATATCGAACTCGCAAACACTGATCCCCGTATGAGTGTCTAACCATGTTTCACTTAGGAATACGAGGTCGAAATTACCCTCTAGAATAACGGCTTTTATTTCGGCAATTTTATTTTTTAAGCTACGAACATTCGCATATATGCATCTCAGTTTGCGCTTTACGTTAACTCTTCTATAACACTCAGATCCGTTCCGTTTCCCTGCACCCCGTCGATAGTGCCCTCTTCACGCGTGGGCCGGCCCGGCGCATCGGCATCACATGGCCGCGCAACTCTCCTACCTAAAATGCTACGTACGGACTCGTCTAAGATCCTACCCAGCCGACTATTACCCACATCGCTTAGATGAATTCCGTCCTTTTGGAAAAGTGACGGATGGTCCTGGAATTAATCCCATAAGTTAAAAAAGCTAACACCAGTTTCTCGACACAACCGCTTAAGACATTCGTTAGTATAGATCGCTCTAGATTGGAGGCGCAACGTGGATTTAAGTCGGGGGAGAACACCAATAATTCCCACGTTGGTTGCTTTGGATTCGCCGTATCTATCATGGTTCTGGCACGATAAACTATATCTTCCGGGGTGCTGTCATACCTATGGACGTCGTTGCCCCCTACCATCGTGATGATCGTTCGTTCACCACGCGTATCTTCCAATTTCTCGATCTCGGCGGCCACGTTGTTAATGCGGCCACCGGGATAGCAAAAGCGCTTACGCTTAGAAGGGTTACGCGCAGCAAACTCCTGATCCTGCCTTCTAATTAAGGAGTCCCCCATTAAAACGGTTTCCTCTTCCCCCTCGATAGGAGTTAGCAACGCGAAAGGGTTCGAACAGGGTAAAACGAAGTTCTGATCCCTCGTTGGTCTAGCCCCATTTCTAACACGTCGAAATTGCGATTCCTGAGGCCTAAACGAGTTTAAAATTCGTTGTTGCTCGTCAACAATTACCTGATGATTCGAATTTGCAGGCCGCCTATCTCTATTACTATCTTCCTTCCCGCGCATGTCGTGAATAGCAGAGTCTAGTTTGGAATTTAAGTCATCGACTTTACGGTTAGTCGAGATCACATCCCTCGCAACGGTATTTAATTCCAGTTTGATCTCGCTGATCGCACTTGACAACTTGCGTTCAAACGCTTCGTTCAACATACAAAATCGACATATTCTAATTTGCTCAAGGTTCGAGGGAACGTAAATTTCCTTATTAAATGAAGCAGCGCACCTTGAGCATTCGATCTTTATAACGGGCATTGTCGGTTTTTTGTTTTTTTTAATTCGGAACTAATTTAGAAAACAAGCTGCACAAGCTAATATACTGTAATTGAAAGATTGAACTTTATAATACGGCGACGAATATTGAATAGGCGATATATATAAAAGTATTCAGTAGCAGAGGCACGATAAATTCTGAGCAGAGTGAAATTAGCGGGAGCACAGAGCGAGCACGTCTTTTCAGTAGAGAGTCGGTGGGACGAATGAAGTAGAGAGTCGGTGGGACGAATGAGTAGAGAGTCGGTGGGACGAATGAGTAGAGAGTCGGTGGGACGAATGAGTAGAGAGTCGGTGGGACGAATGCAGTAGAGAGTCGGTGGGACGAATCTAAGTCGGTGGGACGAATGAGTCGGTGGGACGAATGAGTCGAAGAAGAAGAAGAAGAAGAAGAAGAAGAAGAAGAAGAAGAAGAAGAAGAAGAAGAAGAAGAAGAAGAAAAAGAAGAAGAAGAAGAAGAAGAAGAAGAAAAAGAAGAAGAAGAAGAAGAAGATGAAAAAGAAGAAGAAAAGAGTGTTCAGGGTGTTAAAATAAAGAGTCTATAAAGGGGATTAAAAAAGGTAATTAAGATTACCAAATAAGGCCGTAGGCACCCCCCCCCCCCTCCTCCCGCAGGGATGCCTGTGTAACCAAGCTCTTCCTGTTAAGAAAGAGAACATCGGTTTATATATATATATATATATATATATATATATATATATATATATATATAGTTAGGATTAAATATTTCCACTTGTAGGGGTGTATACCGCTACAATACTACCCTACCGAGGGAAAAGCTTGCACAACACAAGGTTATTACAAAAAAAATCTTAGTCTATATAGCGGCGAGGCCTCTTTACAACGCGTCCAGAACAGGTTGTAGTGCCAATTGGTGATTTGGATTGTGGGTCAGGTGGCGATTAGGAGTGCCACTCGATTGATGCGGGAGATTATTGCGAGCGAGGACCGGAGCGTCGGGTGACGATTGTTCTGGACCTCCCGAAAAGGCGACAGTCGGGAGTTGCGCGTTGGTCGCTTGAGTTCTCCAGCTGCTGTCGAGTGATCCTGCAACAAAAAGTGAGGCGGCAGCAGTGGGGAAGAAGAATTAGGGGGTGTAGAGATGGTTGGAGGAAAGTGTGCGAGTTAAGAGGAGGGAGGGAAAGTTGCAATTTGATTTGAAAGTGCTGAAGAAGGTTCGGAATTGGAGTTAGTGGTTGGGAAGTGTCGAAGGAATAGTTGGGTGCGGAAGGTAGGCTGATATAGCCACTGAACCTATATTAGTGGAAGAGAAAGGTAATGGCCGCTCCAGATGAACGGCCTATATGAAAGTGGGTTTAAGCCGATCGATGGAAGGTTGCAAGGATGTGCGAGTGGAATCGCACCTTTTTGTCCTTAGTAGGTCTGTCCTTAAAAGGAGGCAGACAGAAGCTTGGAAACTCTTGCACAAGTTCCTGGAATGGGGGGGAGCAGTTGCAAGGAGACGAATAAAGAGGAGAGAGCTGGCGTAAGGAAAGAGGGAACTAGCCTTGTTAGTGTCGTGGTTCTGTCGATAAGCTTGCGGTGACGAAAATCGACCAAAAGGTCATGAACGGAATGGAAGTCGAGGCCCAAAATTGGAATGTCGACGTTGGCAATTATGAACGTCCATGGAAAAACACGACGTACCCCGAGAGAGAGCTCAAGGATAGGCCTCCCATAAGTCCTTATGCCCGATGAATTGGCAGCTTTAAGGACAAGATCAGAAGAGGTGCAAGCTTTCTCGACTGAAGAGGCTGGAATGACACTGCATTGAGTGCCAGTGTCAACCAGGAAGGATAAACCAGAGAGTGGGTCATGAATGCTAAAGGGAGGATCGACCTGATGAAGGGATGAGGTTGCAGAAGTGACAGACCCACGTATCACTTGCGAATTCAGTTTAAAGTTGCCTGTGCTGTATGTGAAAATTGAGTAGGGGAACCCGTAGAGTTTTGTATGATTTGAGGTGGTGAAGTTAGGGTAGGTTGAGATGAAGATTGAGCATTTTAATGGTACGAGCATGGGCTTGAGCATTTTTCTGCTCTTGCACCAAATTTGAGGTGGTACTAGCAAAAGCCTCAAGGTTGAAATATAATAGTAAGAGCAACACGACCAGAATGAGGGTTAAAGTTGTGGGCATGAGATGATGCCTGGTAAAAACTGCAAGGCTTAACACAGTGGACAGCGTTGCTCCCAAAATTAGAGTGGTACCAGCAGCTACCCTGAGAGTTGTCAGGATAGGGGAAATTAGACGAAGGTTTAAAATGAACCTGCCTTGCCTCACCTCTTGTGCTGGAGTTCCCTCGTTGGTTTTGCCTTTTCGGGAGGAGGAACGACGTCTGACTCCTCCGTCCTGCTCACGATGTTGCTCTCGGTGAAGACCCATTCGCACCTTTAGGGCAGGAATATCCATTTCAATCCTCTCCAGAACGGATAAAAGACCCGAAACCTGGGAGGATTAATCCTGAGGGAGTCGTGGCCGGTTGTAAGGAGCTCTGGCGGGTGACTTAACCTGAGAAATGGATACATGTGAGTGTTTATTTACATCGCTAAACGACCCATGGCCTGCATTTCCCCAGTTGATGAAAGGGTTGTTATACAGGGCATCAGCTGCCTCTGCCATATTCTCCACGTTCGCCGGGGAGGGCATTAAAAGAAGGGGCTTAATTTGATCCGGCATTCCACGCATAAATATCTCGGTCATGAGTGGCTCGAGTTAGTCGAGCTATACTCCTTTGGCATGTGCAAGGGCTTTGAGATGTTTAAAAAAATGCGTGGGACGCCTGTCCCCATCTCCTGCGTAGCGAGAATGATCCGCAGGTCCTCTGTCTGCGATCTTCCAAATTCCTCCTTGAACGCCCTCTTGAACCTACCTCAAGGATCAGCAAATACACCATCCAGCAAAATAATCTTAAAAACGGAAAAGATTCTCAGAGGTAATTTCTGGGCTACGATCGTTCTATAGTCCTCAGGAACTGCCTGGTGTTGAAGGATGAGCTCCACAATATCCCAACAGCCAATGGGATTTTGTGGCAGATGAACCATAGAGGAAGTGGGAGGCGAAAGTGGTCGAATAGGTCATCGTTGTTACTGAGGAAGATGCTTGGTTCTTTGTAACTGTGCCCGAAGTTGGGGCGTAGCTTGGGGCTCCGTCATAATCCATTTATATATGCACAAATCCAATTCACCCGCTTGAAGGTAAAAAAATTGAGAACAAAATTATCGAATTTTGATCACTCAATGTCCTTACTACTGTATTGATAATTATTTCTATGAAATTGCTAAGGGAGAACTTAAGAATGTTAAGGCAAACTTAGGATTGAGAAACGAGCACGTGTCGAAAATGAAAGTCCACGCGAGAAAAATGGAATGAGTGAGGCGGGATGAGTCGTCCGAAAAAATGCAACACGTGACGGTAAAAAATAATTTATTATTACGAATGAATGAATGGATGGGATATAATTAAACTAGTCTGGGTACCATTTATAGGTTGTTAGGTGATGATTTCACCAATACACTAGATAGCTCAGGTCACAATAAACCTCCCAAACTATATTTTTGTTATACAAGGGGGATGAAGTTAATCGCTAACGGGAAGTCTGAATTTGCAGACGAAATTTCCTTAGGCCTAAATCGGCAACGTCGTGGAAATACGTGTATTAAAACAAAGAGATACGAAAAATATATATTATGGAACAAACAGTTATGATTAAAAAGTGAAATTATACAGTTTATGATTGAATTGAATTTTACGCGGGTGGATTAACTTTGCATGAGTTAATGAGAATTATAGTACACATATAATGATTGATAATTAGATTGTCAATTATTAATTAGATTATAGTTGAATGTTAAATAAGTATATATTATAAATGTATGATAACTATTTATATGGGTTGATAAATAGATTATATGAGCAATTAGAATATATAGTTAAATGGATTGGGTAAATATTAAATAGATTGATATGTATAAATATTGGTATAAATAGATTGTATGGATTAAATTGGATACATAAATAGATTATATAAATAGATAATATAAATAGATTATAATGGAGTTGGGAGGGTATGTAAATGAGAGAAGAATCACGCATTAAAACGAGATTCTTTCGTAACATATTTAACTAAAATTTACTATTCAATTATTACAGACCTGTTTACTGAAGCAGTCGAGGAACACGAATGAAATCTCATGTTTTATATATATATATATTATATATATATATATATATATATATATATATATATATATATATATATATATATATATATATATATATATACAGTTATAATTAAATATTTCCACTTGCAGGGGGGTGTAGACCGATACACGAGATAATTGAATTATTAAAGGTTATATAAAATAACTGAATGAATTATTAAGTTGTACATAAATTTGCATGAATGAATTTGAATTTTATACAAATATATATATTTAAGTTTCCCAGGAGGATTTTATTATAGGAATGACCAGAGGGCATTGCTATACTTCCCTATCGCACTCCCCATTCTCAATTAAATATTGTAGAAGGACATGTTGAGGAGATGCTTGAGCGTGGAGTCATTCAATACTCGATCAGTCACTGGTTAGCTCGTATGATTTTAGTATTAAAGAAAAATGGCAACACACGCCTTTGCATAGACTTCCGACGTTTAAATCAAATATTGTCCCTGATAATTTACACTCAAATCATGTGGGATTAAACCCTTTTCGTTCATTTTTCATTGATACCCTGGTAAAGAGTTTTTCGGCACCTGTCATTCCTTTACTATATGTACAACCATACAAAATAAATCGTTTTCCAGAAAATTTAGACGTTTGTGACTTTACTTTTCTATCTCTTCCACTTTCTCATAGTTTTGGCTAGGCTAAGTTATCTTTCTTATGCCATAAATTTATCCCCCATTTTCTGTATTGCTTCTAATTCAATTATATTCACTTACTTCGAGCAATATTCCCCATGTATCCCATTTTGCCCTTCTTAAAGATTTTATTAACGTATTCCTTTTCGCTTTGTTTTATTCTTCGCCTGAGTGTCTCATGACCTTGAACGATATATATTAGTCCAATTGCTTATTCTTTTTCACAGCTGAGTCATTTTCTATGTAAATGGAGTCTCCACGTGAGCACTGACTCATTCATTCGACTCCATCCTTCTGTTCCTCTTCGCTACAATCCCAATTTTTGTCTTTCTACCCGAATTAATTCCCTTTCTTCTCTTCTACAACATAATCCGAGATTATTCGTTATTCAAAAAATATATATCTTAGTTTTGTATCTTCCATTCACTTCTATTACGTTTGTTGTTTTTGCTAATCCGTTCGTTCTTTAGTATTCACATTCTAGGTATTCTTCAAAGTATTCCTCTATTCTAGTTATAAGACGCACTTTTATACGTATGGCTCATTTTCCCCACCTTAACATTCCAATCTTTCGTAGTGCCTCTAACTGCCATATGATATTCGTGTCAAACACATTTTATATGTTGCAAATGCTGAGTCTCATTTCCTCAGACGCATCCATCATTCATACCTTCACCAAAGATCATTCTTTGCACTTGCTCGGAATAAATTTTCTCTTCGATTCATTCCCACAATCTGCCGTGACATCAAACTATTCGTGCATATATTTTATTTTCGGTCATTATCATCCCATCATCTGAAAATCCTAGACAGCTGATATTTATATAACCTATCCCCATTCCTCCTCTGATACACTTCAATCTTTTTAGTAGTTCATTGATGAATAGATTAAAAAGTTGTGGAGAGATGGTACATACCTGCCTCACTCCCATATCATTTAGCGATAACGAAAAAAATGTATCACGATAACCGATAAATCGATAACGATAACCTTATCGGCGATAACCGATAATCGATAACTGGCGATAAAATTATCGCCTGATAAGGTGATAACCGATAAATCGATAAATCCAACATTATAATTAATATTGATTATAATACAATAGTAAGAATATTTGAATACTTTTTCTTACTTTCTTACCTGGTGAGGCTCTTCTTCATCTCCTCAAAGGTTTTGAGGATCCTCCTCCCAGCTCAGACCTACCTATTTTTGCCTCCAAAGCATGCGCGGCTCGCCCTGTGCTATACTGGAACCAAAAACTGAAATTATCGATTATCGCTAATTTGGAACCAAAAATATCGGCGATACCGATGAATCGATACCGCGGGGAAAAAATATCAGATAACCGATAACCCGATATCGTTATCGCGATAACGCCCACCTATGGGCTTCACTATTTTTTTATGTACGGCTATTTCATTTACGTCTCTCTTCTCGGAAGAATTATGCGAATTCTCTTCCTCGATTGGATTACACAACTTTCCCTTTTCTAGATCTTGCTAAATTTTTGTCGCAATTATCTTATTTGGTTTGTATATAGTTCAAAGCCTTACGAATGTTTTTGTAGACTTTAGCACCTCCCTAAATTATTGAGAACCAGCTTGCGCACTTTATTGAGAACATCCATACTCTAGTTAAAGAAATCAAATCTTCATCTTCCCTAGAGTATTAATAGACAATTTAGGTAGAGGGAAACTATGGAAAGGACATGCCGACATACTTTGAGATTTTATTGCCATATAATAGTTCCAGAAAATTTCAGAAACAATTTCGAACATTCTTCAAATATACCCTCGTCTCTGTTCACTCACGTAATTACACATCAACACACACCAACATATCCATACTCCCTATAAAAATCAGATCAGATAATTCAACTTGACATTGGCAGTCACATTTGGGTTTCATTTGAAGGAACACCGGTAATCAAATACACCTGTTTTGGAAATCATTCTGTGTTTAAAATGGAATCACCTTTTCTAATCCTTAGTGGTTGCTCCATTCGCACTGAATCTGTCCAAATCCATAACCCTCACAGAGTAACTCTTAATTAATCAGACATATCTTCTCCCCAACCTTGAAGCTAAACCCATTAATTAAACGTGTTGAATATATCTGCCTCTCAAGTAACCATCTTTCCCGAGTTACACGCAACAACTTGGGATGATCCCTTAAATATTTATCATAATGATCGATGATATGCAAAAAGAATTATAGGCCCAATTACTTTTTCCACTGCAACCTTATGTATCACGTTTATATGCGCCATTGGCATCCTATTTATGTATAAAGTCGAAAAGAAAGAAGTCTAATAATGTATACGCAGCCGCCTACATACTCGTACATACGAGTATATGCCAAACCACGATCATATTTAGAGCCAGGTCTTTCACAAAGTGAAAATTATGATTTCCTTTATAATAGCCCCATATAGCAGGGGCGGGCAACTTCCAGCCCGCGAAGGCCTAGCGTCTGGCCCACCACCCTGCTCGACATTAATATTGAAATCCAGCCTGCGAGTTCTCCCCCACCCCAAAAAAAAAAAATTAAAGATTAAAGAAATTCTGCCAAACAACATTTGTCTCAGTAAACTTGTAGAGGGAGAGGGGAATGAGTCTTACGTCTAGCAGTGGAAATGAGTAAAAAATGAGAAAAAAATGCATTTCCCTCACAGATACGAAATTTTCATAGAGACCAAAGTTGTAGAGGAGGCAATTCTAGGCAAAAAATGCTTATGACTTTCCGCAGCGATGAATCCTTCTCCCGCTTCCTCGTCCTCCCTTCTACCAATATTCGAAAATACATTGCGCATGTTCAACGCATCGTGGCCATGTTTGGCAGCACCTACTGTTGCAAACAGCTTTTCTCCAAAATGAAGTACACGAAGTCTCACCTTCGCTCCCAACTCTCGGACCGCCACCTCAATCACATTCTTCCGTTGTCTCTCTGATCCATCGAGCCGGACATTGAAACACTTCTCCATGGCAAGCAGCACGAGCCGTCTCAATGATTTGTATGTTTTTCAATAACATTCTTGTAGAATGTATTCTAGTGCATATATGTAGTGATCATGTACACAAAAGTTGGGCACACTCATATACACGTTCTTTCTTACATTTAGGCATCGCATAAGGACTATGTGAGCTTCATTCATCTCTTAAAACACCGTCGACACAAGCCCTATAATCAGTATATATTGGCCCTTGACCTCTAACACCAATAATTCTGTTTTTCAATTCCCCTCAAGAGTCCGTGTTAAGTTCACACTGATTCGCTTCCCCTCTCTCTCCATCTCTCTCTCCCATGGTCGCGCCCACTTTCTCAACGCATATAATAAACAAGATACATTCTCAGGCCCCAGACCAGCATTACTAAGGCGTTCTATCACATCACTTCCCTCCACTGCAAAGGGGATCTAGGCTCACCATCTTAGAAAAAACTTCAACTTCATAAATAAAGTTATATTTTCATCAAGTTGTTTGCCAAAATCCAAGTACGAATTTATTTGGTCGGACATCCACAAGAAAGAGCAGACCCATCTCGCCACATATATATGGTCACTTTGGGGATTTCGTTTGTAACTCCGGCCCGCGGCCTGCTCCCAAAAGTCTCATCTGGCCCTCACTCTGAAAAGGTTGCCCACCCCTGTCATATAGGATTAGACGAGATTGATGTATACTTAAGATTGTTACTTAATTTAGTTTATTTTAAATTATATTATATTGTACCTATATAGTATTTTTGTTCTAACATATTTAATCCAGGTAAAACAATGTGTTTGCATTTTACTAATCTAGTATTTTTTTTGTTTTTTTTTTATTATATGATCAATTCGAATGCTTTAAATTTTCTATTTTGTATTTGGGGTTTTTGTATTTAAACATTATCACTTTTGGTCCATTTTTTTTTTTTTTATATTTTAGTCTCCCTTATGACTGTAAACATTCATTTTGTTTAAAAAGGGAACAGTGTTAGGATTACATCCTTACATATAATCAAACTCCAACTGTACTATGTTATAATAATATTAATAACGATAATAATAAAGATGATGGTGATGATAATAACAATGCTAATAATAATATTAATAATAATGATGATAATGTTACTGATAATGATAATAATAATAATGGTAATGCTAATGGTAATAACAAATAATGGTAATAATATTAATAATGTAAATATTAATAATAAAAAATAAAAGATTATGAGAGAGTCATGAAATAAGAACTCAGAAATTCACACAAATATGCATTACCTTCCTAAGTTAAAACTGCAGCATCTAATGCAGGCATTCCCTTTTCCCATCCCCCTTCTTGCTGACCCAGCCTCCCTTTTTCATTTAACCCCTATGGCAACAACAAGCAATCGTCCCTCTTAAGTCGCAAAATTCTTTGATACCACCGCCGACTAATTTCCTGTGGTTTGACCGTTTTCTTGCAACAGACATTCTTAGGTAAACCCTGCGTGGCTCCACCTCCAATAACCTTGAATTATATACCATTGGTTAATACTGAGGTAAAAAGTATCCTCTATCTTCAAAAATGTATTCACATTGGCTCATTTGTAAAAAAATTCCGCCCCATTATTGTAAAACGATCCCACTGTGTTCAATGCTCTATATAACCATTGGCTCAATTGTATAAATATAAAAAAAACTTAGTAACTAAATTAAATATACCCGGACCATTATTATAAAACCACTCCTACTATGTTTAATATTTTATGTAACCACACCCACTTGAAATGAGCATGTAAAAAATTACAAAACTTCTTGTGAGAGAGAAAAGACGCTCAGACATAAATCCACCGCCTTGAAGTTGTTTCATTACGTCTTTCTGTCCCGTGTAATTCGCCATAACCGATTCATATCTTCAAGCGACTGGTAGTTTTCTCTTCCGTCGAGCGTCGTGCCTTCTCCAATCGTAAGAGACGAGGTTGCCAGCCGTAAATTGGAGTAATCTTCCTCACCAGTCGTATCAGACGACTTTCCTAGTCTCGTGCCTCCTCCGATCGTTACATACGACGTTACCAGCCGTTAACTGGTTTAATCTTCCATATCAGTCGTAACACTAGTCTCCTATGCGGAATCTTATCGAAAGATTTGCTAAAATCTAAGTTAATTACATCAACATTGCACAATCCATAAAATCCAGTAAATTTGTTAAACACGATCTACCTTTATTAAACACATGCTAAGCATCATTTATTAACTTACCAATCTCTAGATCAGGGGTTTTTCGACTTTTTCGGCTGGCCCCATCCTTAGCATTATTCATTGGATCTCGCGCCCCCGCCCCATTCATTTCCATATCTATAAAAATCAAGTTCATTTTTTGAATGTGTAAAAAGGGCAGGTTATATTTTTATTACAATGTCTCATCGTCAAATCACAATCAGCTTCGGCTGAACATTTTTTTATGTGAGCAATCACAATCAGTAAAATCAATGGGAAGGATAGAGTTGTTTTTTTTTCAGCCAATAATTGAATGCGAGGTGTGGTTGACGACAATGCGCATCGCAAATCTGCCTCACAGTCGAGCCTGTTCCTTGATTTCGTCTTAACATTCACGAGTGTAGAAAACCCAGGTGCGCAAGGTGCGCAGTGCTACATTTTCAACTTTTTGGTATACACAAACGTATTTCGTCCAGAAATCACTCAGAGGCATCGATTGGAAATTGTCTTTAGCGGTAGAGTTGAATTTCAATTCCAAAAATTCCTCCTGCACATCGTCCGGTAGGATGTATTCGTTGACTCCAAAGGAAGTTCTCGTTAACTTCCACCAAGGGAGTTCCGAGTTTTCCAGGTCTGGGAAGTAGCGCTCGAATTCCCGTTTTAAAAGCTCGGGGTGTTTCTCCACTTGTAACTTCAACTCGCCTTCCAGAAGAAGCTGCTTTTCCTCAAGGGCTGAATTCCTCTCTGAATTATCCGAAGCCACAACACCAGCATCGCTAAGAAAGACCGTATTGCATAATAATGGTCCATGCGACTCGTATTCCTTCCTTGCAAGAGACGGTTGAGAACATTCGACGTAGTCCAGGTCGAGGCTTTGTGTGTTTGGGACCCCGTTGGCAACAGTATGGTGAATCCTGTGCCAACTGCGTACGTTTAATTGTATTATATTGAGGCGACCTATTGACGGAGGCGGAGTACGCGTGATGCTGATTTAGCCGGGACCATTCCTCTGTCCTTGGTTATTTCCCAGGAGGCGTCAGGAGCGAGTACCTTCGCGCGTTTCTGCTGTGGTTTCATTGGAGTGGAGAGGTTGTCAGTGGTGTTATTGGGTGGGCAGGCCGTGGTAGAGGGAAAAGTGTGTTCCGTGGAAGGGCGGTTAGAGATAGCGGGAGAGTGGGTGGTAATCGTGGAACGAGGGTTGGAGAGAGTAGAGTCTAGGAGGGGGAGTTAGGAGCAGAGGAAGAGGGAGTTGAGCTTGTAGATGGGGGGCTAAAGATAGTAGGGGAGGTGCAGATTATGAGAGGTGGGTGTCTGGAGAGAGAGGAGATTGGGACGGTGAAGAAGGAGGGGTGGAAGGAGGAGAGGAAGGAACAGCAGGGAGGTGGTTGGTCGGCTTTTAGCGTGGTTGTGTGTGGCGAGGTGGTTTCGTGGTGGAGTTTTTTGTTTAATGCGGAGTGTTGTGGGTTTGGGGGAGGTGAAGGAAGTGGCGGTTATGGTATCAGTTGGAGTGGGGTTGGAGGCTGTGAGAGGGGGGATGGGGACGGTAGGATGGGGGTTGGTGGCCATAGGGGGGAGGGAGTTGAAGCTGCCTAAGGAGAAGTGCTGGTGGAATAGAGGAGCAAGGAGTGGTAGCTGTGGAGGGAGGAGAGGAGGCGGTTGGAAGAGAGGTGGGAGCATTTGGCAAAGGGTCAGGTATGGAGGGTACAGTGGCGAGAGGGGCAGAGAGAGAATGGCGGGAGGAGGCAGGAGCGTGGTGAAGGTGGGGGGCGGGGTGTGAGGGGACGGTAGGTCCAGGGGGGAAGGTGTTCGTGCCAACCGGGGTGGGGAGTAGTGCGGGGCTCCTGTGTGTATGCTCGTCGATCAGAGCGAACACCTTCTCGGGGAAGGTGATCTGTTCTAGACCGTGCGAGGCGAAGAGTGTATTGAGTGTGTGTGTGTGTGTGTGTGTGTGTGTGTGTGTGTGTGTGTGTGTGTGTGTAGTCGGGGGTCCTCCCTCGACATGTCGTTTGCCACCGTTGAAAGCAAGGCGGCCAGGTGTAGCTTTGGGTGTGTGGTGTCGGGTATGGGTGGGTGTCGGAAGTAGGGGGGTCTTTGGGTGTAGGGTGTTTGGGTGATCCTGTGTGTCCTTTACAAGCCTTTTTATCCTATTGAAAGATTGGGGGCGTGGCCTCCGCTTCTCCAATCCGCAAGCTGGGCGGAGCCTAAGTGATCGGAGGACATGTGCGTTATCTGGTGTAGACGCATGTACACCATGGGAGTGTTTGTATTTGGAAATCTGACTGACATTTGGCGGTAGCAAAATACAATTCCGTCCTTCGTGGATCCATGTCAAAAGACCATGGGTCAGACTTCCTCTCTATCAGATTCATTACTTGTATGAACAGCACTTTAATTCTCTTCCTTATCACCGCACCTGTTTTCTGGTGTGTGAATGTTTGTGTGTTTATCGTGAGAACACAGCGATTCCATTGCCTAGCGGTTTTGCATTATTTCCAATATACAGTTTCCTTTGCATTAATACATTAATTATTAACATATGGTTTATTTTTTAGTGTTTGGTTAGTGTGCCCATTTCAAGATTTTATAGGGCCAACTGGGTGCTCTATTTGTGAAGTTCCTTGTTGGCTCTACTCCACCTTATAATTGGGCACTACAAGGTATTTCAGCAAATTCTAGTGATCTAATATATATCTTCTCAAGCGCTACTGCAAGGCTATACACACCTTCTTTGAGTAACTTAGAATGAATGTTGTCTGGGCCAGATGACTAACTAGTATTTAACTCCAAGACAAGCCCTATAATTATTTCCCTATCCACATTAATGGCATTCAACACCCCTTCCCTTGACTAAGAATTATCATCAATTAATCTATCTGGATTCTCTACTGTAAATACTGAATAAAAATTATTATTATGATCCTCTACTATTTCCTCATCATATTTCCTTTTATTACTGTTTGATTCGTTATTTATTTTATAATACCTAAAGAATTTTCTTGGATCTTTATTAATATTCTGAGCTAAATTAACTTCTGCCCCCCTTTTGCTCTTCTTAATAATCAAATTTAGCTCAATTCTGGTCAACCTATAATGATTTATATTTTCAACAGTACTTTCTCCTTGTAATCTATGGTATGACATTTTCTTCTCAGAAATTTTGCATGCTATCTCCTGATTTCACCACAATAGCTTCCTACATTTCTTCCTAATAGCCTTCATTGCGATACACTGCTCCTGGACAATGTTTAATATAGTTTCAAAAGTGTCCCACAACTCACAAGCTCCCAACTCTGACAGTCAATTCCTGAAGCAAGTGATCATCATTTGAAAGAACCAGATCTAATATATTTATAGGTGGTAGGCGCGATAACAAAAAAATGTATCATGATAACCTTATCGGCGATAACCGATAATCAATAACTGGCGATAAATTTATTGCCCGATGAGGTGATAACCGATAAATCGATAAATCCAAAATTATAATACAATATTGATTATTGACTATATATATATCGTTATTTTATAATACAAAAGTATAAATATTTGAATACTGTTTCTTAGTTTCTTACCTGGTGAGGCTCTCCTTCATCTCCTCATAGGTTTTGAGGATCCTCCTCACAGCTCGGACCTACCTATTTCTGCCTCCAAGGCACGCGCGGCTCGCCTCTGCGCTAAACTGGAACCAGAAACTGAGATTATCGATTATCGCTAGTTTGGAACCAAAAGTATCGGCTATACCCATGAATCTATAACGCGGTAAAAAAATATCGGATAACCGATAACCCGATATCGTTATCGGGATAACGCCCATCTATGAGTATATTTGTTACCCTTGTTGGTTTATTAACAAATTGAGTAAAATATTATCCTCAAAGCATTCTATAAACTTACAACTTGCCTTATCGTTTCCTATCATATTTTCCCAATACAGAGAATTTAAACTAAAGTCACCAAGAATAACTCTACTTCACATCCTTTATTTATTTCCATGACCATTAACTCATCATACCATCAATCTGTCCAGGGGGTCTGTAAGAGGCTCCCAAGTGTATTATCCTATTCTTTACTAACCCTGAAATCTATCCACAGTGACTCAAATTCTTGCTTTATAGAATTATTTAGATTTGAAGCAATGCAATTTCTGATATAAATAATCAACCCACCACCAGTCCTATATCTCCTTTCACTATTGTTCATATCATAACCCTGTAGTTCAAATTCACTCACGTTGTCATTAAATTTATTTTCATCAACCCAACACAACTCAGCCGTCCTATCCCTGAAACACCTCTTTTAGCCTGTACACCTTTCACTATATCTCCTCTGCATATATTTCCTCTTCCTAGCACACCCTGTTCTCTTGTATTTCCATGACCAACATCAGTAACTAGAATTTCCCGCCTGTAAAGACCTAATGACACTATCTAACTCCGGCCACAACACCTCAATCATGGCCCAGCTTAGATGAAGCCAATCCAATGCATACAATTCCTTATTCCCATAAACCCATTCCAAACATCTATAAACATCAACCCCAACTCCTCACACAGACCTTTCACATATTCATTAAGTCCAATTGCACGAGACAACCATTCCATCCCCACATCCAATCTCGGAGGCACACATGATAAAAAGCCTTTCACTTCACTTTCACTCATCCTTTAACTAACCTTTTGTACCTCTCTGGTAACTCACATGAATCTAACTTCTCTACATTTTACTCCAACATGTGTAATCACAACTGCATCCCTTTAACACACAGATACCAAATTATCATACCTCTCAGACACATCATATACACCAGCACCCGGACAAACAAACTCTCCGTCCCATCCATCTGCTCGTATTCAACTTCCTATCTAAATATCTAATCAGAGAATCACCAAGCACAAGCACCTCAGTCACCATCCTAGTCCTCTTAGGCTTCACTTTACCTTCCCCCTTTTCTCATTAAAACCACCACTTATTCCACTTTCTGCTACAACCACATCATACAAAACACTTTCAATCTCTTCCTCTCTCAAAGCATCAAATCTGATAGTCAAACTATCAGGTTCGATATCCATCCTAGTCATACACCTAACCTGTCCTAACCTAGTCATTCTATCCATATTCACCCACCATTCATCTTCATTTACATCAGTCAATTCTTTCTATCCATTCTCTAGTCAAGGCCTATATTCTTTTCCCCTGGTCCCAGCCACAGTCTCCATACATACACTGGCATCCCTGTCAACTTCATGCACCAATTCATTTAACTTCTTACATTCACCACGCAACCGTTGCACCTCCTCTATCAAAGAATCGGATCTGAGATCTTTGGTGCTCACTCCTGTATGAGTTACTGTTATTTGTTATCAATTCTTTGTAAGATAGCCATTATTAATAATCAATGCCCTTTTCTCAGACTCAGCAGAAGGTATAATTCAGGTTAGCTCTCCAAAATTTTGACTTAGGATCCGCTACTGTATGTAGGTCTACTGTAATCATCTTTACTCAATAACAGTACAGGATCTTCTAAAACTTTAATTTCCGTGTAGTTCAATCCGATATTTACGCCCATCATTAAACTGTCGTATCTGGTCTGGGTATGGCTTGATGTTATAATATTGTAGTTGGGTATTTTCATTGTTCCGTAATCTAGGTGTACTCTGTGTTCAATGAGTATTATAATAACTAGATCTTTTTGTTATTTCCCTTGTTGCCCTAATGATTTCAGCGTCTCCATTGGTCGAGTCTTTTTTGGTGTCTAGTTCCGTTTCATTTACCTGTTGGTCTGTTTTCATCTGTTTTTTCCCTTTTCTTCGTTAGGTGTTATATTTATTTTGTAAATTTTGCTTGAGAGGGGTCACCTGGGAACCCCATTTAGCTTTAGGCCATTCTTTTCGAGGACATTGCTTAGTTACTATGCATATGAATCAGGCTTCGTGATATTTACAAAGTGAGCGTGCATGATGGAGAAGATCAAGTCTGGTAGCATGCTCCTTTCTATACTCACGACTGTGTTTTTTGCCGCAGGTAGAATCACACCGGTGTTCGAGTATATGGTTTGTAGGATCTTTGATGTGTTTTATTTAAATCTGACCTTATTTTTCTGTGCAAATGCATGAACCTCGAAAAAATTAAAGTACTAATTTTACCAGACCTCTGTTTTTGGACAAGTAAATGAGGTTAGATTTAAACAAAACACATCAAAAGTACCATTAAAATAAATCACAATGTCCCCCATATAGCTGAGTTGTATGGATAAGAAAATATTGAAGTCAATTTGAGAATGATTGGGGGAGAATAACTAACTCCAATTAAGATTTCTGGTAGCGTGAACTAAGATACACCAATTTCTCTGATTTTATTTGGAAGAATTCTTTGGAGAAAATAATAGTGCGTGCATTCTAATATAACGTGTGATATAGTTTCTGTTTCATTTGAGTCACTATAGGCATTCTGGGGAATAGGAAAGGCCAATGGGAAATAGGTGCGCGAACAGTCCACAATGGTCGATTCTCAGGTGGACTGGGGTGGAGTCCAAACGACGGTTCGAGGACCTTAACCAAAGCATTGGGCATGTATCCCCATAACAGATGGGTCTAGGTCATCTAAAGAGTTGCTGGCAGAGATCTACCTTCTGATATGAGTGTTCCAGATAGAAGTCCATGTGGCTGGTCAGAGGGTATGTTCTGGATATTGGAATGGAGTGAGCTCTGTTTGCCTCTCCATTAGCAATAATACCTAAGTGGGCTGGTATACATTGGAGCTCAACATCCTGTAGTGGGTGCTTAAGGAAGTATAGGAGTTCCTAGATGCTATGGTAGTGTTGTGGGTGAGTGTGCAATGATGAAGACAGGAGAAGTTGTAATGAATACATTAAATCAATGTAGATTACCATCCTTCTTTACGGAACAAGCTTTTTGATCAGATTAAGAGCTTGGTAGAATAGATATAATTCTGCAACCACAATATTGTTGCGGGGATGACTATGCCATGTGACTGAAGTGGAAAGATAAGTATAGAGCTCTGCAGCTATAGTTAAAGGGGGCTCACTGTAATGGGAGCATTGTCTATAGAGATAAATATTCGTTGTCGGTATTACTTTGAAGAAAATTAAAGACAGACGTTGCTATGTGAAGTAGGTCATGTTTTGTCTATTTGCAGGGGAGAGAGAGATATATCATGCGTGATAGTGATATCAAGGGGACAGTGATGATTGCAGTAGATAGAGGAATAAGAATTGCGCAACGGTCTGTTTTACACGTACCAATAATTGAAGATGGTTGGTCATGGTTGGAATGTTAAGGAAGATGCTAGAAATATAAACAGAAAGTAGTCGTATTGGAGGTGGGTCAACTTATAGAGACATTTACCCAGTAAATATCTTCTGCATTCTAAGGACAATATACCAAGTTTTGTACAAACTGCTGAAGTTGGAGAAGAGCTAAGAAACTTCTAGGGCGATTCTAATTGCACTGTGATGAATTAAGACTAATCGATATAGAAGAGAGGTGTTTTAGCACTATAGACTATGAGCCATAATCCAGTATATGTTAGATGTAGGCTAGATGAAATTGTAGAAGTACTTCGAGCTATGAACTCTATTTCGTTTCAGCAATACGATGCATCAGGCGAGACAACTGAAGCATTTTTCTCGTAGGTATTTAATGTTGATGTTCCAGTTTTGGGTTAGGTCATCTAGCTATAGTTTGAGAAATTGGCGAGACAGCACTCGAGTAATGGGTTTTCCTGAGATGTATAAGGATAGGGGTGGTCTTACACGTCGAAGGATGAGCCACTTTGATTTGCATTTTCAGATATTCAGGTCTAGGTCCCAGTTTTAGGTCCTGAAGTGAATTGGCTAATTGCTCTTTAGAGTCGGTAGTGAGTCAATTGAGGTGTTGGAGCCGGGCAGGTGATAGAGACATCTTCCACATATACTAATGGTGTGGTGGATGCACTAACAGGAAAGTTTTATATATGTACTGTGGAGAGGAGGGAGCTTAGAGGAGGGCCTTGCGAGACTCCACAATTGCCCTATTGAGGGTTCATTGAGTTGACCCTATAAGTAATGTGAATAGTAGGTTATAGAAGAAGTCATGGATCCAAGAGAGGAGGATCCACAAATTCCCAACGAGAATAATTTATAAAGCAACCCCTCATGTTTCACTGTGTCAAAGGGAATTGACAGGTCGAAGAAAACGGGTTTTGTTACTGCACCTTCCATAAATGTAGTTTGTACCAGGCGTTCGAGTGCATAAGTGAATCTATGATGTTGTGGTCTGTTCGCAAACCATATTGTTTTGAATAAGCACAGTGGTTGGATTTTAACCACTAGAATAGACGCTGTTTAATCATTTTTATTAGCATTCTGGTACATGAAAAGAGGCTAAATGGGAGAAAAGAAGATGGTTCTGAAGAGAAATTTCCTTTCTTAAGACTGTTGAGAATTCCAGAGAGTTTCCAAAGAGAGAGAGAGAGAGAGAGAGAGAGAGAGAGAGAGAGAGAGAGAGAGAAAGAGAGAGAGAAACTGGCATAATGTCCAACGTTTATGTGGATTACAGGTTTTTTCAGATAGAGTGTAATCTACGACACTGTATAGACGGCTATATTATAAGGAAAAGGCTTCTTCAGGCTTGGCCATGTCATTTCTTAGGATAGAGCCACTTATGCAGAGTGGATAAGAAAGGGACAGAGATGTTATGCTCATAGTTAGTTAGATTGGACTCAGTGTGATCGTGACTGGACGACGGTTGGAGGCTGGTCAGGAAGGAGGGCGTGTCAGCTCGGTCGGAAACGAGTTATTCATGATGCCTTTAGTTTATGCAAAGAACGGTATGGGTTGCGGGTAGTCATGGGCCGCGGGATATGGCGGTGCCATCGCATACCTTCTTACATGTAGTGTGGTGCAAAATGGGTCTCTGGCGAGTTTCCCGAGTTATTTTGTGAGTCTGGTGTGAGCGTATGTGTTGAGGGGTGCTAATTTGTTGTTGTCATGTTGTGTGGCCATTTTCGTGTACAGGGGAGAGTGGCAAGCGTGCTTCAGAGCGGAGTTCTGAATGCGCTGAGCCTTCTGCTGCCACGTGATACTTGCGGCTACGAGTGACAGTGGGGCGTACGTGAGAATAGGTCGCTCGAGTGTATCAATATAGGTGTAACTGTAGTTTTTTGCCTTCAGGGTAGAACCTGCGCATCGATGTATTTGTACGTGAGGATCTTGCTAGTGTTATGTTCTGATGTATATTGAACCTGAGGGTCTTGTCAAAAGATACCCCGATGATTTTTGTATGTTGTGTATATTCGAGCCTTGTTGGGTTTAAATGGTTTCTATCTGGTGTGTGTGAGAAGATTTGTAGGTTGTGCATGAAGTGGTCTCTTGCGCCGTAGAGTGTCATATGTGTCTTCTGAGGGTTTGTGGCAAACAGCCATTTATCCTCGTAATCTGTCTTCCGTTTGGTATTCTTTGTGCGTGGAGCGCGATTTCTTCTGTTCCGCGGCCACTGACGAGAATGGTCTCGTCATCGGCCTAGGACACTGTGTATGTGTGACAGCAGTTTTCGGGTGGGCGTGGGGTGTCGTTTGTGTACATGATGTATAGTGTGGGTACCAGTACGCTGCCTTGGGGTACGCCGGAGCGTGGTGTGAAGGGTTGTGAGAGGGTGTTGTTGTATTTTATGTGGCATCTCTGTTCAGTGAGGTAGTGCGAGAGGAGCCTTCTGGTGCAGAGAGGTAACTCCGTATTGTTGGCGAGTTTCCAACGGAGTTCCTCGTGTCACACTTTATCAAAGGCCTTCTCCACGTCCTTGCTGATGGAGAGTGTCTTTTGGTGTATCTGGCATTTTTTGTATTTTTTCGTGAGCGATGGTCACGGCCGCCTGAGTGGACCGGCCCTCCTGAACCCATATTGGTGGGGGAAGATCCAGTCTCTCTCTTTCAGGTATTCCCGTAGGTTGCAGTTGATCATGCATTCGAGTATTTTGCCTAGGTGCTTTAGTAAAACAATGGGCCTGTAATTGTTTGGGTGTTTGGGGTCTTTGTTCGATTTCTGTAGGAGTGTGTTGTGAGTGTATTTTGGAGAAGTGGCCTGAGGCTAGTGAGGCGTTAAATAGGTGTGTAAGTGTGGGGTATATGTTTGCGGGGAAGTTGTCTATTAGTGTGGCTGGTAGCATGTAGGGACCGGGGGCGCGTTTTGGTGTTGTTTTAATGTAGTGCTTTGTTTCCTCGACGGTGATTGGAGTGGTCATTGTGGATATATAGTCGAGCAGCTCCATTCGTGTCAGGGGAGCAGGCCTTAGCTCGTGAGCGTGGGCCCAACACCACTCCTGGACTTCCTGGAAGTGCTCTTGCGCGTATGGTTTGGGTAGGTTGTGTGTATGTACTGTGTCCCAATGGGACCTAAATGCGTCGAGGATGACGTTAGTATCTGTTAGTGTTAAGTTGTTTACTTGGAGGGTGATAGGTTTTCGTGGATCAGTGCCCATCATCCTTTGTACTTACCGCCAGAAGAAAGAAGCGTTAGCGCAACGGGTGTCGTCCGCGATGCGGATGACCTCACGCCATTGGAACTTCCTGTCTAGCCGAACGCACTATAGGATGCGGGCACGTATGTGATTAATGTTATGTTGTCGTGGGCCTCTAGAGTAGCGATTGTTGTACTGTGAGATCAGTCTCTGAGTGTGTATGAAAAATGTGAAATGTTTTATGCAAGTATAGGTTTTTTTGTGGTGTGTGTAGATTGTGTGCTGTGGTTATGGTATTTATGATTGAGCACCAGTGGTCGTCTAAAAGGTCTGGATTGGTGTGCTCTAGGTCGAGATTTTGTGGCGTGTTGTCTGTTATGCGACTCTTGAACTCTTCCCAGTTTGTTTTATTGTAGTCGAAGAGAGGTGGTGTAGGTATGAGTATAGAGATGTGAATATAATAAGGCATATCAGTATGTGGTCAGAGAGTCCGTGGGGACCCGGTGATATGTGCGTTAGTATCTGTTAGTGTTAAGTTGTTTACTTGGAGGGTGATGGGTTTTCGTGGATCAGTGCCAATCATCCTTTGTACTTACCGCCAGAAGAAAGAAGCGTTGTTTTATTGTAGTCGAAGAGAGGTGGTGTAGGTATGAGTATGGGAGATGTGAATATAATAAGGCATATCAGTATGTGGTCAGAGAGTCCGTGGGGACCCGGTGATATGTGCGTGTAGAAGCGTGTAGCGTGTTCGTTGCGGAAGACCATATCCGGAGACGTGGTACCTCCGTGAGGACTGAAGAATGTGGAGAAGGGAGGGCCGATGTGCTCGCAGCGATAACGCCGCAAGGCATCAGGCCAGGTACCTTCCTGCGTCATTCGTACTGAGAAAAAGATAGGGAGGTTGTAGTTAGATAGAAACCGGAGTGGGGCTTCTATGTTTAATTGTAGGCGTGGTGGTCTGTAGTGTGTGGCCACTAGAATGGGGCCGGAGTTTGTATGTATCTTGCAGGCTATAAAGGAGTCTTCTGGTGTTTGGATGAAGGACTGGTGAATGGAGCACTTTACTAGGATCGTTGATCCTAGGTGCCACGCCTGTGGAGATAGGTATGTGTGTTAGCCTGCGATGCGGAGTCTGTTGTTGGGAGGGTGTAGGCTGGTTGAGTTCAAGAGTACTATGTCCGTTATTTGTGTGTTTAGGACCCAGTTTGCAACCGTATGGCGAATACCGTACCAACTGCGCACGTTTAGCTGTGTCAGTTGAGGCGACCTATTGTCGTGGGCGGAGTGGGCAGGAGGCTGATTTTCCCGGTACCGTTTCTCTCTCCTTGTTATTGCCCAGGAGGCGTGAGGAGTCAGTACCTTTACTCGTGTCGTCGACTGTGATTTGGAGAGGTTATCTTTAGTGTTGTTGGGTGGGGAAGCCGTGGTGGAGGGGAGAGTGTGTTCTGTGGGGGGGAGGTTAGGAGCAGAGGTGGAGTAAGTAGAGCTATGAGATGAGGGGCTAGAGCTAGTGGGGGAGGTGCAGATTGTGAGAGGGGGGTGTCGGGAGACAGAGAGGAGGTTGGGACGAAGAATGAGGGGTGGAAGGGGGATGAGAAGGAACAGTAGGTGGGGGAGGTGAATAGCTTTACGCGTGGTTGTTTGTTGGGGGAAGTTTTCGTGGTCAAGTTTTTATGTTTAAGCCGGGGGAGCGGGTTTGGAGGCTGTAATGGTGGGGACGGTGGAGGTTGTGGTGTTAGTGTGAGTGGGGACAGTTGGAGGGGGGGGGTAATAGGAGGAGGAGTGGAGGTTGCCGAGGGGGGAGTTCTGGAGGTAGGAGGGGGCTTAGGTAAAGAAGTGGAAGGAGTGGGGGCTGTGGAGGGAGCAGATGAGGCAGTTGAGAGAGAGAGTTGGAAGCGGTGGGCATAGAGGTAGGTGAGGGAGGTGCAGTGGCGAGAGGTGCTGAGACAGAAGGGCGGGAAGAGACGGGAGCGAGGTGAGGGTGGGAGATGGGTCCAGGGGGAGAGGTGTGCGTGCCTACCGGGATGGGGAGGAGTGCGGGTCTCCTGTTTGTGTCTTCGTCGATTAGAGCGTACACCTTCTCGGGAAGGGTGATCTGCTCTAGACCGTGCGAGGCGAATAGTGTATTCAGTATGTTTGCGTATAGTCGAGGGTCACCCCTCGACACGTCTTTTGCCACAGTTGAGAGCAAGGCAGCCAGGTGTAGTCTAGTGTGTGTGGTCTCGTTAGGTGTGCTGTGAGGAGTAAGGGTGGGTGTGTAGAGTGGGGTGGGTGTCGGAAGTAGTGGGGTCTCTAGGTGTGAGGTGCTTGGGTGGGGGCGGGTGTCGGGATATGTGGGTGGGTTTGGGTTGCTGCTGGGGTTGAGTGAGTATGGGGTGGGACAGGGAGCGGTGCTGACACCGTTGCGCCGGCAACGGCGGCGAATGTTCTTGTGAAGTGCGGGGGGGGGGGGGACGAGGGCGGAGTGTGTGGTTGAGTAGGTTAGGTTTAGGATTGCGTGTTTATTATTTGTTGTGGGTTTTGTGTTAGATGTGTGTAGTAGTGTGAGAAATGACGTGTTACTTGCCATTTTTTTTAACTTCTTTCTCTTTTCTTTTGGGAGGCCCCACGCACCGCTGATAACGACCCTATGGAGTGATTCAGATGTGGTGATGAATGATAAGTGAGTATGGACCTGGTTGGGCTCATCAGAGGGTGTAAAAACATGGGGACTTAATGATGACTGAGGCCAGAATCAACTGACTCCAGTCGGGGTGCCGCCCCTTCTATTGGGTTTTGGGTATTTAACAGTTACATCCGACATCTCACGGAGACGGTAGAGTCTCCCGTTGTGGTCTTGGACGGTACCGCAGGGTAGGGTGTTATTCCCCCCCACGTTGGTAACTGAATCCCAATCCAAGTTGCTGCTTCCTTTGGGTTCCGCAGCGGGCTAAGCCTCATACCTCCTTTCCCCAAAGTTTGCAATTAAGTCCTTTCTAAGTATAACGGCATAGTTGCAACGGAGCTTTATGTATAGAGTCACGTTCACAGAGCCAGATCACGGCGGGGCAGGGATGGGGAGGGTTTTAGCATGTCATATTACTATGACGTGCCAGGGAAATAAAGGAATTTTTATTCAGGGGGTGGGGGCAGGGGGGATTGGCTCGAAGATCTCGTAGGTAGCTAGTTGGCTATAGAGTACCGTCCACTTCCCTCGACTTTTCCTCCTTTATTGGCTGATAATTCTTGTAGAGCGTAGAGAGAGAATATCCTTCCAAGTTCGTTTTTTGGGGGATGGGGGGGTTAAAGAAAACGATTCTTAAGGGTATTTATTCCGCCTAGGTTGAGGATAACGTTAGAGGAAATGGGCCAGTCCGGTGAGGGGAATTTTAAAATAATTTTAATGTGCGATTCCAGCTTGTCGCTTGACTCTTAATGGCCGGCTTATCTTCATTTATTAATATGACTTTTAAGATGTTCAGCCTAGCTTTATTAACCTCTTTTCTTTTAATAACGGTGTTATCAACAAGCATACGAGGGGTGGTCAATGAGTTTTGCAATTCGGATATAAGGAAACGAGATATGAGGGAAAGTATTTAATTATTTTTCAATATAATACCCTCGACTTCAATGCACTTGCGCGACTTGTCCCTGGGGCTTCGAATTCCCGGCAACCACAAATCTCCCGACTGCTGTTCAATCCACTCCTGGACGGCGAGCTGGACATCTTCATCGTCTTCAAACCGGCGTCCACGCAGTGCAGCCTTGAGCTGGTGGAATAAAAAGTAGTCGCTAGGGGCCAGATCTGGACTGTAGGGGGGATGGTTGAGCTCCTCGAATCCGCACTCGCGCAGGGCAGCTTGTGCAACTTTGGCCTTGTGGACTTTGACGACGTTGAAGTCGATCATGGGGTGTGAGGATTTCGTGAGATTTCTAGGGACCCAACGGGCAGAGACCTTGGCCATGGCCAAATTGTTGTGGATGATGTTGATAACACTTCCATGTGATATTCCGAGTTCCAGCTCGATTTCTTCGACCTTCACCCGCCGATTTTTTTAGAATCATCCTCTCCACATGGGCCACATTATACTCGTTGGTCACGTCTGACGGGCGTCCTGGACAGGGTCATCTTCAAGGGACTCACGACCATGGCGAAACTCTCTATTCCAGCGAGCAATGGTTGCATAGGAAGAGGCGGTGTCGGTGTACACTGCAACCATGCGTTCATGGATCTCTTTTGCATTCTTGCCTTCCTTGGTCAAAAATTTGATCACTGCGCGGTTCTAAACCTCCTCCATTGTTAAAAATTTTGTGACTGACGATCTGCGATCAGCTACTGCTTTTTAAATAGACGAGGCAGGAGCGTGCCACTACAGGTCCTGACTTGTCATAACTTGTCCTAACACCCTCACAAACATCCATCCCCCTTCCTCTGTTTTGCCCTACCTATTCGCAAAACTTATTGACCGCCCCTTGTATCTCTCGTTAGATTAATATTATGAGCACTCTCCATATGATTTTTAGGCCCTCCGCTTTGTAGATGCATAGTTAAACGTCTTAAAAGTTTACTAATTATCATGCCAATATAATTTGAGTTGTTATAAAACTTACAGTCTTTATCACGACAGGTGAACTCATAAACTATGTTGATTGACTTGAGATTCGAGGAGTTTAGGCAGCTGTTGTTTTTCACTAGGAGATTGCTGGCTTTTGTTGTTTTATAATAAATGATGAGTTAAATTTTATCCATTTGATTTTTAACCTTGATGTTACGGCTAATAATCTCCTTGATGTTTTTTTCATCTATTTTATAGGCCGTGGCATAGAAAACGAATACTTGATTAGTAGCTCAAAATCAGGCGGTTCCATAGTCGGGCTAGCCATGAAGAAACAAAAATCTATCTCATTTATTTATTTTTAAATATATTCACCACAAATTTGGCAGGAAGCACCCTGGGACCAATGTACTTTGAGCTGTGAAGTTCAATTTTTATTCGACGAACAGATTCGGCGTGACGAATGAAAGTGTGACTTATTTAATGAAAAATAATATTAAAAACCTTATATTTATAACCGATGTTGGTTATATTCAATTCAATTTTATTTAATAAGGCTGTGTACAATGGGATTCTTAGATACTACAGGGTGTCTACTAATATCAAATTTCAAAATTGCATGGGTTTTCCAGGTACTTAAAAAAAATAAATGGCAAAATCTCTAATTAAAACTAATGAAAAATGAATATATTACATTTAACTACAAACATATTTCAAGGTATATTCTAATAAATGAAATAAAGTAGGTAGCATCAATTAAAGAAAAAACGAAGAAAATCCCTCCAGGGTCCACACCTGATTAATCTAGCAAACAATTATTTTCCCATTAGGTATCATTTAGTTAGACCCCCACATTTAATTTATTTTTTTTTAACTTTATAAATCTTTTTCATAGCTCATGGGTGAGTACCGACTATATTATTCTGAAAAAGGTATAATAAAGTAATAACTAATAAGAATCTAAGGTGTGGACACCCTGTACTAGTAACCTATTTCATGGTTAACATGGATTAGAATATCTACCCTACAAAATAAAGATACATAACAAAGGTCAGTGGCTACGCACACTTAAATTGACTTAGGACTTTTTCTCACTAGAAGGTTTCTTCTTCTTGTAGTCACTTTTGCTTCTGGTAGCTTTCTCGGGTGCATCCGGATTACCTCTTTTTATGACTCTTCTTCTGACTTTTGCATGAGCATGACTGTTAGCTTTTGACACCATATTTTGGCCCATGACATTAAAGAGGGACCTGGCGATGGCAGGAACAACGGTGTTGACCAGGCTGCAACCCTTTTCACAGTACAGCAGGGACATTCCTAAGTTATTGCTCATTATTTCCTTATAGACATTCACGAACACTTCTTCTTAAGAGTAGGCCTTGAGGAACTTGGCCCTCCTTTCTCCTGGTGTTGTAATCGCCTTGAAGACTTCCACGGCCATCATGGTCATGTGGATGCACTCGTTTGAGGGGTCGAGGAGACCGCCGCGGTCCTGGAATTCAAACATCTCTGAAAGTATCTGGTAGCTTATCGGGGTCGCCATCTGCACTGAGGGCATAAGGGTGTTGCCTTCTACAAGAGCCTCCTGTCAAGAAACACTTTAGGAGGCTTCGGGCCTTTCTGGCAAAGTAATACACCATTTGTAATCATATGAATAACAGTACAGTTTTATTAATTAAATTTTACTGCTGTCTTTGAACCCGTGTTTAATAAATTTGCCAGGCAATGGCTTCGCCACTCCCACCGGCGGGGGGAGCTTGCGCTTCACTACTATGATTAAAATTTAAAATTAAAAAAAAAGCAGCCATGGTTAAATTTTTATAAATTTTCTGAACTTCGCAAATTATAATAATTTTAAAAGGGAACTCAAACTAAATTTCCCCCTTTCAAAATATCACGTTGCTACAATATAGTTATAGAAGAAGACATAATAAAATTTTCTGAACTTCACCATTTGGGTTTTAAAAAATTCGCAAAATTTCGATACTTATATTTATTTCTGAACTTCACCATTTTGTTTTTGATATTATAAAAGAATTATTAGAAATAACTTTGATAAAAAAACATAAGTCATTACTAAACTAAGATGAAATTATTATTCAAATACTCAAAAAATACCCTTCTTAAATTATAGTTAGTGATGATGATAAACGACAATAAAATATAATTTTACCGTAATAACTAGCCAGAGATGATTTGATCAACCCAAGGCATCGGTGAAGGTGTAGTTTAGGGTGCGTATCGTAGTCACGACTTTTAATATCACAGTTAAGATAAACAGTTATCTATGGATAAACAATACCATAGATTAGGGTTGCACCGATATGCAAATTAGCCGATAACCGATATATCGGCGTCGATACAAGGTTAACGAAATCAAAATAAAAAATATATATTTGATAATATTTTTGCCGAATGGAGGAGCTATTGCCGTATAAAAATATGTGTTCAAGGACGTCATTTCTAACAATTTTAGACTATCGCAATCCTGTTAAGCCTAAGCATCCTCATTTGTTTACAAACGTATACAATACTATGAATAATAAAATAATTCGATAATAGTTAAGTTTATTGTAGCGTAAATGCACTATTAATTTAAATTAGTGTATTATTTACGTAATTTTTGCTATAACTTTTAATTTATTTTAGAAATTAACGCGTGCATTGTGAGGTTTAAGGCTAAGTTTGCAATTTCTAGATCATTATAGCGTCCCTCCCCAAGCTACATATATGTATCATATACTGGCTTCCCTTATTTAACAAACATTATAACTTATTCACTTAAAAAGCAGGAGTCCACATCTTCACTACTTACAAGTACTAGAACTAACAGGCGTACAACGGCAAATAAATACAATGAGCTTATGATTTCAAAACTTTCCAAGATGGCAGCAGCGTCTCACCCAAAGTAAATCGTAACAATGAATGGAATCGCCCCCTGGCGGGCGGGCATAGCGACAAACAACCGCGCTGAGTTATCGCCCGACTATGGAAGTAGCAGAATCCGGAATTTGGTGAAGCTACCAATCAAGTATTCGTTATATATGGCCGTGGACATCTTTGGTTTCCGCAATACACTTTGATGTTGCTGACTTCTCCCTGATTACATTCAATTTTATCCGTATCTTTGCAATGGTTATTTAAAAATAATTGGAGTTGTTTGTCAGTCATGCTGTTTGAGAAACCGTTATTCATGAGTTTGTTTTACTCCTGCTATCTCTTGGTGGAAAAGTTCCCACGTAGAGCAGCATTTATGTGCTCGGCGGATGTATGAGCCGATTAAGCTTATTTTATACCTTTCAGGGCATTCACTCTCCACATTGAGACATCTTCCTATGTCCGTACTTTTTCTATGTACTTTAGTGATGTAGCTACCATTGGTGTTTCGAACGTCAACATCAATGGCAGCTCCATCACTAAAGTACATAGGAAAAGTACGGACATGGGAAGATGCCTCAATGCGGAGAGTGAATGGCCTGGAAGGTATAAAATAATCGTAATCGGCTCATACATCCGCCGAGCATACAAATGCTGCTCTACGTAGGAACTTTTCCACCAAGAATAAACATCCTTAAGAGTAAGTTCCGCCCAAATTGTGTCATTGGTTAACAGCGACCACGCCCACTGTTTTTGATCAATTATATTATATACAACTGGGTAGAGCCTAGGGTCAATCAAGAGTCAAGAGTAAAAAAAATAGTAGGTCAATCAGTCAGTCATGTAGTGAGAAGGATATTCGGAAATAGACTTAAATATTAGTAGGCCTGCCTCAAATACCCGATACAAGTTTAATAAAATTCTTTGTGCCGAAGCCTACCGAGTCCTCCGCCCAACAAAAGAGTCCTTAAATCCGCCTTCCGAGATTCCTTTTCCTGAGAGTAATCCAACTGTTCCTCTAACCCAGCCTACTTCACTAAAACCAAAAAAGAGGATAATCCCCCTCACAATTGGAGTCAACCCAAGGTTAGAGCCCGTTAACCAATTATCCTCAATAGCGCTACGTCGAAGTTAAGCAACATTGGGAAAGGTTAGTACTTGAATGGGAAACAGCCGAATCGACGTCCACCGGTAAACTGGTAATCAATAACTTAGAGGTCAACTACCAGCCTATAACCGGCGCCTTGTACTCGCCATAGACAGCCATAACTAGTGACCTTGTGCGTGCTATTATGTAAGCAGGAGAAGGCGACCGCCTCCTCTGTTTAACCTGGATCTACGCAAATGTGCGTATCATTTAAAATGTTGGGGGAAATTCGGGCAAGTCAAATCTCTCAAACCCCAACCCATGTGAAGGAGAGAGAGAGAGAGAGAGAGAGAGAGAGAGAGAGAGAGAGAGAGAGAGAGAGAGAGAGAGAGAGAGTCATAAGTAGCGCCAGCGTCATTATAAATAGGTCTTGGATGATGGTGGGATTGCAGCGTGGCTTTTGGAGAGAGTGGATATACAACAAATAAGTTGCAGATGGGTGGAGGTGTGCAGCAGAAATTGAGCAGCATTGAGCGAAGCTGCTAAGATTCTCTTTTAGGTCCTCCTACTCAAAGTAGACTGGGAGACCTGAAATTATATCATATTTATGTTGAGCTAATGTAGAGCTGGTCCTCATAAATATAAGAATACATATACCAAAATTGCAGATCCTACATTAGGTTGTATATGGATTCAGAAATCTTTCAATTGCAGCAATTTCTAAAACAAGGGGATACCAAGTCCGAAATTATTAACGTCCTGTCTAGATGAGGTCTTTAGGAGGCTAAAGTTGCAAAACCTAGGCGTTAAGGTCGATGGGGATTACCCCAATCAACTTAGATTCGCAGATGATATTGGACTCATAGTTAATAACCTAAAAGAGATTCAAACACTGCTTCAGGAAATTAACAAGGAAAGCAAAATAGTTGGTCTAAAAATAAATCTTGGGAAAAGCATAAGTCACGGCAAATCAACTACCAAGGTAGACCTTACAATTGACATTGGGAAAATTAAAACGGTAGGTAAATATATCTATCTTGGTCAACAGATTTTAGTGTCAGCGCGAAAAGATCAATAAATTAAACGCAGAATCACTCTTGGCTGAGATGCATTTCATCTTCAAAAGCAAAAAAGTGCCTAAAAATATAAGAATGTAAGCAATGCGTAATCTCAACTATGACATACGAGTATTGAGCAGAAATCTGAATCCTGACTCCCCCCCCCCAAAAAAAAACAACAACAACAAAAAACAAAAACAACTTACATTAAATCTTAGAACGGCACAAAGTGCTTATGGACTGAGTTGGATACGTAGAAAACCTTCTCTAATTATTTTTGGGGTATGGTGGGGCATATAGGGCAGATGTAACTTTGAGAGGATGTATAAAGCTGGAATTACCGTCATAGATCTTATGACGTTTTGCAAGTTGGAATCGCCCTTAGGAGACCGGGCTAAATTGTTTCGGGAGTGATGTGGTCTGGTTAAGGCATCTTCCTTACTTTCATTTAGTCCGAAACAAGGACGAGAACTTTGGCGATGATACAATGGATAAGAAGATAGGCGGGGGCCACGTTTAGCCCTTCGAGTTTACGGTGTCCATAAGAATAAAGGATATCCGCAGGGTAACCGAAGCTGACAGGAAATTATCGAGTTTGTATACGGCAGCATGGGAATGTAAAGCAAACTAGGCAAATGCTATTATGGGTGTAAGAATTGGAAGTTTCAAAGAAATTGGAGTGTGGTTAACAGGCGACCGGTTTTCACGGTGTAAGAACCAAACGAAAAATCCAACTACAAACGGTGATATAGAACAGAACTACCAGATGGTTGTGAAAGTTTACGCTATTCTTTCACTCAAGTTTTAACCATTTTGAGCAGAGTAATTTGAAATAAAATAGCTTAGTACAGCAGACCACTAAATATAAAGATTAGATAAATGATTTCTTCGCTACTATAAATAAGAAAGAATCACAAGGGATAAGATTGATAAGCGATAAATTAGACAATTTATCTCAGATAGCAGGAAGCACAAGGAGTGGTGAAGCAAGGATGAAATAATTGAAATGGCTGATTTTAAGACTAGAACATAAAATAAATAATCAAAGATAAAGGAGGAGAAAAAGACAATGGCATTATTCTAGTTTCAGCCAAGATTCACCAAGATTCGCCTACCAACCATTGCAACCCCACCCCCATCCCACTACCTTGTGAGTTATGCCTTGGTAGGCAAAGGCTAGATGAAGGATAGCTCTCTTCCATGTTTTGATAGTTTTGAATTAAATTCAAATTTTCTAACATGACCCATGATATTTACAACAAAGTTAAGAATATGAAGTTTAAATCTTTTACTTTCTGTAAGGAAGATCTTACAATACTAGCGAAGTTATCGCGCATCAGTCGTATTATTATAACTAGAGCAGACAAATGAAATGGTGTCGTTATTATGAATCGTAATGATTATTTACAAAAAGTTCAATCCGTTTTAACAGATACTTCTAAATTTATTGAGAATTTTGAGCCTATAAATAAAGTAGTCTTAAAACTTAAAGATCAGATAAACCGCTTTTTATTAAGTCTAAAGAAAGATAAAATATTAACCAAAACCCAATATTCACAAATATTTGCTAGTGGCTCATTTCTTGCGCAGCTTTATTGTTTACCTAACTAAAATCCACAAACCTGAAATTCCGTTAAGACCAATTTTGGCCTCCTATAACTTACCTTCATATAAATTAGCTAAATATATTGTCTCTTTGCTTTCTCCCTTTTCCACTCATCAATTTTCCATTCAAATTCGTATGAATTCCAAAAAGGAACTTTTAAATCATCATTTTACCTGGGATAATTTTTTTGTCAGCTTTGATGTTAATTTTTCTTCACAAACATTCCTATAGGAGACGATAAACATAACTTTAGATAATTTTTACTGACAGAGACAACTTTACAGGATTTACGAGAAATAAATTTCAATCTTTACTAAACCTAATATTTAAAGGCACATATTTTACAATCAACAATAAAATTTAAAAACAAACTGATGGTGTCGCTATGAGATCACCGATAGGTCCTTTATCGGCAGATATTTTCATGACCCATCTGGACCCTACAATGTTTCAAGATTCTCCATCTGACTGTCGTCCTCTGTTTTATTGACGTTTTTTTGATGAGTCGTTTGCAGTATTTCAAAATATAACTCAAACTGAAGCATTCTTCCAATACCTAAATATAATTCATCCAAATATCACATATACAATAGAAACAGAAACAAAATTAACCTTACCATTTTTAGACCTTATTATCCGAAAGACGCACGATTCCATTGTCAAAACAGTTTTCCGAAAACTTACATTCACTGGGTTGGGAATGAACTTTTTCAGTTCGTGTGACTTAAAATACAAAATTTCAGTCATAAAAACCTTGTTTTACCGTGGTTACCATCTCTCCTCCACTCACGACTCTATGCATCATGAATTCCTAAAATTAAAAACGTACTTTACTAATAATAGCTCTCCGTCGTTATACATTAATAAAATGATTCGAATATTCCTAAACAATATTTATTCACCCAAAATAAATATACCTACAGTCCCTAAGCAGATCCGTTATTTTAAGTTTCCCAAACGGGAACTATAAACAAATTGTGCAGACGAAAATTCTCATTACTTGTTAAACAATATTTCTCTCAAATTGAATGTAGATTCGTATTTGTAAAAGATAAATCAATACAATTTTTTTTCCATGTCAAGGATCGAGTACCCGATTGTTTGCGCAGTGGTGTGTCTACAAATTTATTTTTCCAGGTTGTTCCTCGGCTTCATATATCGACAGCCCTGTGTGATCATTGGAGGCTCGTTATTCTTCGCATATGGAAATTAGCCATAGGACAGGGTCTGTTCTTTCGAAAAAAGAACATTCGCCTATAAAAGACCACATAATAAATGGTAAAACGTCAATAACAATAAATAACTTTAAAATCATAGCCAGCAATAAATGTCCGACCACACTCAGGATCGCAGAATCAATATATATATATATATATATTAAATCTTTAAAACCAACTCTTAATTGAGATAATTCGTCAGTTCCTCTCTATGTTCTGTAAAAACCACAACCTAGCAAATCATATTTAATATTATTTTTCAAGTATTCGTCAGTTGAAATATTTCACCGCTTAGTGTCAAGGTATGTACTTCACTATAGTTATCAAAACCTTTGTATATCATATAACTTTGTAGTATTATTTATTTAATTTATAAAGTGTTCAAATATTGCATACAGTGAATTAATCCATTTATGTAAGTAATCTAAAGCTATATTTCTTATTCTTGTTAAATTGCTAATGAATTGTCATATACTCCTAGGGACCATAAGATGAGCGCACAAGCTTGAAACTTTGTTAATTTGAATAAATGGATTTAGAAAAATACCTGCATTTTTTTCGTCATTGGCTTCATCTTGAAAATTAAATTGCACCTCGCCGGCAACTCATCCCATCGGCAAAAAAAAAAAAAAAAAAAAAAATACAAGACAAATCGGTACGGTTAATTTAGTGGCATTATTAGACAACTGATATATTTCAGGTCCAGCGTGACATCCTTTAGTCCTCGAACTGGCAGACCACATTTATAGGATAGCCCATCCACCAGTCCAAAAAAATGGTTCCAAAGTTACCCCTTTATATTAGCCTCTTTGCCGTCATAGAAAACTGTTATTATTATTAATATATTTACAGCGTTATCTTAGCCAAAACACTTGAAAGATGGAAAAAGGATGTCACGCTGGATCTGAAGTATATCAGTTGTCTAATAATGCCAGTACATGAACCGTACCAATTTGTCTTGGATCTTTTTCCATCTTTCAAGTGTTTTGGCGAAGATAACGCTGTCAATATATTAATAATAATAACGGTTTTCTATGACGGTAAAGAGGCTGACATAAAGGGGTAACTTTGGAACCAGTTTTATGGTGAACTGGTTGATGAGCTATTCTATAAAGCTGGTCTCCCAGTTGGAGGACGAAAGGATGTCACGCTAGACCTGAAGTAGTGTTAATATCTGGCGGAGTAATCATGACTGGCAATTGTACGGTGCGCGCTGTTCATTTGTTTATGGCGTGGCCTGACCTCATAGCCGTGCGGCTGGCGAGTGTGACGTCACAGTTGGTGGTGTAATGGCGGCCGGATGCTCTGCATCAGTCGTTGTTCAGAAGTAAGTGTGTGCAGACGTTCTTAACAGTGATAGCAGAGATCTTACGTCATGGCCTCTGTTATGGAAAGCGTTAATACCAGTGCCTGTTCATCGAAATGGCCGCCTGAACTTGACAATGATAGGTGCTATGATAGTTGGAAATTAGATATTGGTATTTGGTGCAAACTTACTGAATTGCCGAAAACTAAACGTGCGTTAATGATTCATCTTTCCTTGACTGGCAGGGCTAGGGTAACCTCTTCAGAAATCAGTATTGATAATTTACAAAAGGATGAGGGTGTCGAAATTTTGGGAGGCAAAACTAGATGTACTGTTCTTACTCGAAAAGGGTCGTCGGCAATTTACACTTTTTGTAATTTGTACAATTTTCGTCGGTCGGAAAGCGTAACAATTAATCAGTTTGTGAGCGATTTTGAACATATGTACTTCAACTTTTTGCAGGAAGATATGAATCTTCCTGATCCTGTGATGGCGTCTTGTAAACTTCCTGAAAATGACGTGCATTTAGTCATGTCAGCTATCAGTGAAGTTTCATATGCTAATATGAAATCTACTCTAAAAAGTATTTTAGGTCATGAGATCGGTGCTTCGAGCACAACGACTATGATACCTGTTGGTGGTATCAAGAGTGAGCCAGTGTTTTTTGCTAACAAGCCTACTAGGGGTGAGGCATTGTCTACTTGTAGTGGACGGCGTGGTCGAGGTTCCTACCGTGATGGTTGTGTATCACGGGGTCAGGGTGCTACGAGTAGTGTGGACTGTGCGATACCTGAAAAAGAATCCTACCCTTCACAGTCACGAGCTCGTAAGCTTAATCCTATAGGACGCGATGGTCAAGTGTCTCGTGGTGCAGTTTGTGATTTGAAGTATCATTAGGCACGTCTATGTCCACACGCATATCAGAACAACAATAATAATAGGGTCACTAAAGAAGATGATCAGACTGAAAGTGTGCAATTATCACTGTTTATGGGTGATGTACATAACGATGTAAGGGAAACTAAGCTGCTTTCTTTGCTTGAAGAGTCGGAAGGCTGAGTTATATTAGACACCTGTTGTTCTGCTATAGTGTGTGGTAGGTTGTGACTGCAGCTATACCTAAATTCCCTGTCTGAATTTGACCAGTCATTGATTACAGAGCAACCATCTCTTTCAACATTTACGTTTGGTGATGGCGCCTCTGTACCTTCATTGAAGAAATTAACAATTCTTTGTTGGATTAATAACACGGGTTTGGAAATTACTACCGATGTTGTCGAGGCTAACATTCTGTTGCTGCTGAGCAAGAAGTCTAGAAAACTGATGGTATGGTTTTGGATTTTGTGAACGACACCGTGAAGATTGCCAATAAATGGGTCAAGCTAGGTTATACTTCATCTGGACACTATATACTACCGTTGTGTAGATGACTAGACCAGGCTAACGTTCATGAGGTGATGTTAGCTTCTACTGATGCTGATGTAAAGAAAGTTGCCTTGAAACTACACAAACAATTTGGACATCTCACAGTTGAAAAAATGATAAAACTTATAATAAATGTGGGCAGCAACAATACTGATCTTGAAAATAAAATTAATGATTATCAAGCGTTTTTGAAACATATGTTAAATTTAAAAGACCTGTTCCTAGACCAGTTGCATGTTTACCAATGGCGATGAGTTTTAACGAAAGTATTGCAATGGATTTGAAAGTATGTACTCGTCAACAATGGATTTAGCAACCGTGAGGTACAAGCAGCTATCGAGAAGAAAATGAACCAATTTTACTTCAAAGAACAACACAATAACGGAAACAACATAGAAAATAACATAAAACTTTTCTATAGTAATACGATGAATACGGAATATCGAACCGATGAAAGGGTAATCAAAGAAATTATTAACCGATCCATAAAGCCTACAAATACAGAACAGAAAATTTCATTAACTATATATTATCAACCTAGACGCAGCGCCAGCCTCATCTTGAAAAATAATCCGAAGCCCATACCCGAACCTAAACAAAGGACCCACCTAATATATGAGTATAAATGCAACCTAGGAGACTGTCAGCTTCTCCCCCACTCATATATCGGAATGCCGGAAACTAAACTCTCGAGAAGATTAACCTAGCACCTAAGCAACGGCGCTCCCCAAAACCATACAAGTGAAAACCATGGAACTATTCTCAACAGAAAAATGTTAGCAGAAAACACCAAAATTATTGACCATGCACCAGATCGCCGGCAATTACTCTTTCTAGAAGCAATTCACATACAAGAAAAAAAACCCAAGCTTAACATTCAATTCAAATGGAATACTACCAAGCGGCAAAATTAGTAGACGAACCACGAGGAATACCTATAATCCCCTCCCCTTATCAAGAACCTTCATCGCCTTGAATTCTACTACGAATTTGACCTGCGTTTCTCAGCCTAACCCTCCCCACCCTGTCCTAACTTGATCTCAAGTTCGTCACTAGCAGATCTCCCCGTTCGTTTGTACATTTGTTATAATTCATTGATATATAAATCACTGTTTTCTCTTTATACTTGTATTTTTATTTTAATCTCTGAAAATGGTACAAGTGTATCGAAATGCATAAGATAAATAGTTTTTTTATTAAACGAATCTTTTCTTATTCCCTCTTTTAAGTTCAATAAATGACTTTTAATGAATTTCGGTGAACTTATCCACGAGCTTAACACAGACATAAAAGCAAATATATGGCAAATCGAAAGATGGGAAAATGAAAATCACGAATGCGAAAATAGCCGTCGCTTTTAACAAAATTTGTTACGATGAATATATATATATATATATATATATATATATATATATATATATATATATATATATATATATATATATATATATATATATATATATATATAAATTAGGTTGAGGAATAAGTTCTTGCGTTTTTTTTAATGTTGTGTTGATTTAAGTTTTGTTGACATGATTTGTGCACATATTAAGAAACAATAATAAACAATGAGAGCAAAATTTGCACAGGTTAGGCTACGTCTCTTAACAGCGTAGACTATTAGGCTTTTGCTTAGGCTACGTCTTGAAGTTGAGTAATAAGTCATTGCGGTTTATTTAAAAGTTGTGTTAATTTAATTTTTGTTTTGTACCCTCAAAATGGAATGTCAAGTTGAAAGAAAGGTGCATTTTTGACACTTGTTGTTATTCATTTTCAATCGAGACGGGAACAATGCAAACGCAGCCAAAGCTCGTCGCAATATTTGTGTTGTGTACGGAGAAAATGCTTTATCATAAAGGACAGCTCAATGGTGGTTTTCTAGTTTCAAAATAGGTCATTTTAATCTTAATGACGAAGAACGTTCTGGTCACCCCATTAAGTTAGATGAAGATCGATTGAACGACCTTCTTCATGAAAATCCTTGTCAATGGACTAGAGTATTGGCTGTATAATTGGCGTGTGATCAGAAAACTGTAGTGAATCACCTTCATTCGATGGGAATAGTTTAAAAACTCGGTGCATGGGTTCCGCACGCTTTGAGCGAAAGCGACAAACTTCAACGCTCCACGAGTGCCGCAGGTTTGCTTGCTCGTCACAAGGCTACTCGTGGATATAAGGACAGATTTCTTCACCGCATCATCACTGGCGACGAAAAGTGGTGTGTTTATGTCAACATGAACCATCGAAAACAATGGCTTAGCCCCAATAAAAAACCACTTCCGCGATTAAAGCAAGGACTTCATCCACGAAAGACAATGCTATGTGTGTGGTGGGATTGTGAAGGCATCATTCTTTATGAGCTCCTTGCGAACAACGAGATTGTCAATACAGAACTCTACGTTGAACAAATGTATCCACTGGCCGAAGCTATTCGTGAAAAGCGACCTCATCGACGTTATGGAGTCCTTGTGCAACACGACAATGCTCGTCCTCACATTGCCAATATGACAAAAGACGCCATCCACACGCTTAATTGGGAAATCCTGCCGCATCTTCCATATTATCCAGACTTGGCTCCATCGGATTTCCATCTGTTCCGATCGCTCTCCAACAATTTGCGCGGCGTATAGTTCAATACTGATGTGGAATTAAAAACTTGGTTAGACGAATTCTTCGAGTTAAAATCCAGAGATTTTTATTGCAGAGGCATCGAAAAACTAATTGAACGTCGGGAAGAAGTCGTAAATAACAACGTTGAATACATTATTGATGAAATTGTATATTGTTATCAATTAAAAATGAAGTTTTCTAAAATTGTTAATGGTAATGAATAAATTTGATAAAACCGCAAGAACTTATTCCTCAACCCAATATATGTATATATATATATATATATATATATATATATATATATATATATATATATATATATATATATATATATATATATAGCAGGAATATTAAAACTCAGGTAATTACACTAATCATTTATTGGCCGGACGTTTCAGACCTTTACTAGGACCATCTTCAGCGACTGTGTCGACTAATGAGAAGTGGAAAGAATATTAATCGGTAACAGTTAAAAGAATGTATTAAATAATGGTTAAAAAAACGGATGAAGACAAGTTAAAATATTAAAATTGACAATTATTAAAATTAAAGTAAAAACACTAATAACAATATATAGAATTAATTAATACTACCTATTGTGATTTTAAAAAAATAATATAAAGAAGTGAAATTATAACTTAAACTGACTTGAATATCACATATTAAAAGTTACTGGACTAAACAATAAAATAGCCTATTATATTAAATTGTAAAAAAACTCAAAAAACCTATTATATTAAATTGTAAAAAAAAAACAACAAAAAAGCCGAAAACAAATCAGAATGAATTAAACAAAGTGACTAGCCTTTATCGTGGGAGTTGAGAAATCAACTAACTAAAGATATAAAACTACTAACGAAACTTGTTTGGTTGGTCGGTTGGCTAGTTAATCTACATATCAGATTACCAAGGAACAAATCAATTACAAGTATTATATATATATATATATATATATATATATATATATATATATATATATATATTTATATGGATAAAACCACATTAATAGGACTAATTTTATATGCGAAACCAGGTTTCGATGGAAACATCCGTCATCGTCAGTCTCTGGTAGTCAAGTGAAATACAGAAGTTGCTTAACGTACAAACACACAAATCAGTGTCGCTAAGGTAGATGATGCGGGACTGTAGCGGCATTTTTAAGAACCGAAAGTATTAAATTCATGCTTATTAAGGTATTATTATTAGATTGGCCGTCGGAAGTATTTAAGTTGGGAATTTCTTTTTTAAGTGTCGATTCAATTAAGCGTCGATGTATATAATTGTGAGACTTATAAACTATTTTAGCATTATCAATATCAATTTGATGATGTTCATTGGACATATGTAGAAATAAATTCGAGGAGAGGGCACCACGTCGCATATCGCATTTATGTTCATTCACTCTCTTGGAAAATCTGCTGCTTTCACCGATATATAATTCATTACATGATTTGCAGGAAACAAAATGAACTCCCTGTTCTTTATCGATCGATCTATTTTGGATAAGTTATTTCTTATCGTATTCTCGTACTGAAAGGCAACATTGATGTTGTTGTTCCGTGCCAACTTTTTAAAATTAATTAACTGGGGGGAGTATGGGACGGAAACATAATATTTGTCAGATCTGTTTTTCTTATAATTAGCTGGGGAGAAATAGATGGTTCTGGTTTTATAGTGACACTTCTCCACGAACCAAAAGGGATATTGCAGCTCAATGAATGTTTGGATGATTGTATTAATTTCGTCTTGCAAGAAATAAGGATCACAGATGCGATATGCTCTCAGGAACATGGAAGAAACTACAGAGCTGAAGAGGTAGATCCATCCTCATTTTCAGCTTTTTCTTCTTCGTCTTCATCCTCTTCGGATTCCTCCGATGAGGGAGCTTCGATTATCTTCTCTAGTCCAGATTTAAAAGTGTTATTTCTTATAACTGATTCCTTCAATACCTTGGAGCATTCAGTGTCCGCAGGTATGATCACCGAAGGAAGATTGTGTGCCTTTAAGAGTGCATTGAAGACCTGGTTGTAACAGCCAGTCTTCGTTACATTAGCCACATTTGCGTGAGTAATGCAGATCAGAATCTTTGCACTCAGATCTCCTGTGATGCTCATCTGTGCAGGTGTTGTCTTCACTTCCTCATTCTTCTTGGCGGCGCTCGCGTATGCCATCTCCTTAACTTTCCTCTCTTCTTCTTCCTTCCTTTTGATTATTTCTCGGCGCTTTGGGCAGTTCAGGGCGGCCATGGTCCTGTGTTCTCCTTTGCAGTTGAGACATTTCTTCTTAGAGCTCTCACACTTATCAAACCGATGTCCTTCTGTGGCGCATTCATTGCACCAAAGTTTGTTCTTGCCCGGGCAGGTCGTGGTTGTGTGTTGTTCTAGTTTATATCATACACAGCACATCTATATGCTATTAAACCTCTCCTGCTGAATGTTCTCTCCTGGGATTCTCATATTAAAGACCAAGATCCCGTCCGTCATCGCTTTCCTGGTCATGTCGGTAGTAGAGAAGGTTATTTTGAACACGTGGGTGTGTTCACGGAATTTGATTATATCACGGACTTTCGCCCACGGGTTACTCCTCATGATCTCCTTTTTTCCAGTTCTTTGGTTGTGTTTTCACCGCCTCAACTCTCCACTTTGCGGCAAATGACACTGGGGTTCGCTGCCACTTGTGATGGGCGGAGGTCTTTGTTTCAAGTCCGATGCTCTTGAATGTGGTAGCTCCTTCTTCAGACAGGAGCCGGTCCACTTCTTTAGTCTCTGCGCAGATGGAAATAAAACCTGATGAAACTTCAATCAATTTCACCAGGGCCACCTTGTGTTCGAGGTAGAGGGTTTCGCATAGCTTCCTCTTTCCGGGGCCTTTTCTCCTTGTATGGTCCTAAGAGGGACCCTCTTAGCGAGGGTATCCATGGTCTTCTTCGTCCTCTACTAAGTCCTCTTCTTTTCTTTTTGTCCTCTGTAACCATTTTCCAGTTGGTCCCCCGCTCGGTTGCTGCCAGGATGATGGATGATGATGGATGGGGTGGATCTCGAATGGAAACCTCAAGAGGGATGACTCATAGTAGACTTGATGCAGTGGCGGTCGAATCAACGGCCGCTTTAGTTTTGCCACCCCTTCTCTGGTACTTGCGCCATAACCGCATCCAACTACATAGAGACAGTTGTTACTTTCCTCTATGATGCTGGTCGGGTCCCCCGGGCGATAAGGATCTCTCCTCCGTCCGGGACTCGCAGTTATGCCCCAGTATCGAGAAAATTTCTGACTGATGCTTCCGCTGTGGGCTAGTCCTCAAACCAGTTTTCATATAAGCCCTTAATTATGTCTGTCTAAATGGCCGACATAGTTAAGACGAAATCAATGAATGGCAGACATCCAAGCAGGTTCCCACGCAGGAAGATGGACGGAAGCAGTGAGGTGCTTAAGCCCTCATTGAATTATGAATCCTCGCTGAAACAAATGCTATTCTCTCTTTCTGAAGGGTGAAGCAAAATTCACCAAAAGACTTCCAGAATAGGCTCTTTTCTATGTAGGCGGTGCTCAAAGTCCGTTGCTAAGCAAGTAAAAATACTTTATCCACAGGGTAGTCAGCAGTGCGTAGTAATTGAATATTCGGCCGTCAAAAATTTTTAATTCGGAAAATGTTCAAGTTAAAGTTCAAGTTAATGAAGGTGATGAAATGTGTGGTAGTTTTTCATAAGTGTGAAATTGGGTGACTAGTTTGCCTTGGTGTTGAGTGCATCACTAGCATACTTTCTTCTTCTTGTTTGTTTAAAAAAACAAAAATTCCCTCCGTCAATAATAAGTTTAGAAGTTTTGTTTATTCTTTTAGTAGGTTCCTCCGTCGTGGATTTCAAGTAGTTTTTTGCTAACTATTCTTTTCTAGTTTTATATGGGCATTTTTGCCTATTCTATTTGTACTTTATAACTTTGTTATTTATTTATTCTTTATTTTCTATCTACTTAAATTTTAGCTATGTTTGTTGTTATTGCAGTTCATTTATCTTATTCTTTTTATTTTCGTTTATTTTAGGCGCTTCGCCTCTTTTTGTTTACATTTTTGTTATTGTTGTTAGACTATCTTCCCTTTCTTATTATTATTTTACTTAAGTTTGTTGATTATTTATTCTTCTTCTCTTCTTTTTATTTTAATTTGATTTTAGATTGGGGACTTTGCCTTTTTTTCTTTATACTTTTTATTGTTCTTTCTCTTCTTTTTTTGGTTTAGTTAAATTTTTATTGGAGCACTTTGCCTCTTTTTATTAAAGTTTTATTGCCTTTTGCTTATTGTTTTTCTTTGACTTGTTTCGATTGTTGTATCATTGTTAGGTCTATATGGTTCTTATATTTTCTCTTGCACAGTTTCTTCCGCTGGGGAATAGTGCTGTCCTTTCTATGTGCGTAGTCTGAATTGCGCTATTTCTATAATAATGTTGATTGTTGGGAGTATTTCTTGGTCTACTCTGTCCCAAGCCTTTGGATCTTCATATTGATCGGTTTTAGTTCGATTTTATCATGTAGAACCGATTGTCGAATACGGTCGATCCTTTCCGTGACAGTTATAAGCAGTATGGCTTGATTTTGTACCCTCTGCATGGTCCTATAAGAGGTATAACGTGCCATTTGCGTGATCACGGCCTGGTACACCAGGACGGTGCGTACCAAGGCCGTGTAGAGTTTTTTCTTATTTGGCACGTTGAGGCTTCGGAGACAGTACAGTTTCTTCAGCTCTCTTTTGGCTAGGGAGACTCTGTTGTTTATATGGGCCTTATATCCTGATTTGTAAAGACGTAAGCCAAGGACCTTTGCCTCGTTAGAGTACGGATAAATTTCATCCTCAACGAGGATGTCGTCTAACTTCCGGCGGTTTATCGGAATTATCAGGAACTTCTGGTGGTTAGTCTTTATTTTCCACCTTTTTTCGTAACGATTGATGTTATTAATCTCGGCAGCTGTCGCCCTTGCTTGAACTTCAGCGTTCCTGATTTAACTTGGACGATTTGTGTGATGTCATCTGCGTATAGCAGATGCATCGAATCGTTCCTCACTGGAGCAGGGAGGTCTTTTGTGTACACGAGATACAGAAACCTACTCAGACAGCTGCCTTCTGGAACTCTCGCTTCGAGTTCTAATTCGGGTCCTTTGTATTATTTGATCGCGATTTGGGCGGTCTCCATGACATATTCACAAAGGGCCCTTTCCAGGATTGGGTTTAGTTGGAGGTTGAGGATATTGAATTGTAGCCCTCTCAGCCAGACCTTATCGAATGCCTTCTTTACACCCCGCACCTCCACATCTATGTATTTTCGCTCAGCTTTGCTGCATGCGAGTTTTTCCGTTAGGATGGCGCGGGCGGTCTCCGTTCCTCGTCTCCTACGGAACCCGTGCTGCTGAGGGTTGTTAGCTCCTAGCTCGGCTAGTTGTTCTTGAAGCTGGTCAGCAAGGAGCTTCTCGTAGACTTTCGCAACGAATTTTAACAGGGAGATTGGCCTGTAATTCACCAGTTGATCAGGGATTTTATCTCCCTTAGGCATGAAAATCATTTTAACAATCTTAAAACCATCAGAGAAGTAACCCGTGTTCAGGGAAGCGTTATAAACATTTGTGATTCCCTGAATGATCTGCTGTGGGGCATTTACCAGGTTGTTTTTTGTAATGCCCGTCCAGCCTGGTGCACTTTGTTCAAAGGTTTTCACAGTAACCATGACCTCCTCTATGTTTTGGGACAGCCATGGCCCGCTATCTCCCTGCCTTCGTTTACTTGATGTTGTGGGTGCGTGCGGTGTATAATCTGATTCAGATCTTCGATCAGTTGGCCTTCTATTCTTGGTCGAACTTTTCATTGTCTTCTGGGGTGATACTGAAGATTTTTTCAATAATTCCTAAATCTGTCTTCTAGAACCGCCAGGTCCTCTAAATAATATCCGTTCTCTTTTATTCGAGCATTAGTTCTTCCGGTTATTCCTTTGAGTTTCTTGACTTAACGCCAGAATTTATCAAGGTTCAGCTCGCTATCGATTTTGGCTATCAAGTTGTTCCATATTTCCTCTTGTTAGAGGTTGATAGCCTCTTTAGGCTCGGTGATTAGGCGCCGAAGGTGCGAGCTTCTTTCCTGGTTAGGACCTTCCCGTCTTATCTCTTCGTACACTTCCCTGTGATCATGAGCGACCTCCCTCATCTCCTCTGTCCATCTGGGCTAAGGATGTGTTTTGTACCCAGTCTTGGGAACGCAATTGCGGTCGGCTTTTAGTATGGACGTAGTTATCCTTTCCAATTCTTCGTTTATCTCCTCCAAGGTTGCATCGCTTAGGTCAGCTGGGGCATGTTGACTGAGTCGTCTCTTGTAACGTTCCCAGTTGGCTAAGCGTAGTTTTTGCGGAGAGAGACTGGAAGCTGGATCGGAACGAGAGATATTGTGGTGATGATCGCCATGTGATCACTTTGGACTGTTGGGCCCGGCTCACTATGGTAGTTAAAGGGGAAGCCTTCACTTGTCAAGATTATGTCAGGTTTGGTGGCTGCTGTGAAAGTGATATAGGTCGGAAAATCCGGTCTATTCTTTGGATGTTTTATCTTCCCATAATCAATTCCAAGTTTCGGCCTCTTTCGTTGGTCCTACCATAGCCCACCGCACGGCATCTGACATTGAGGTCACCCCCTAAAATTGTTATTCTGCGGTGCCCAGACAGTGTGTAGAAGTTATTTATTGGGAGATAGGCTCGACAAAGGGGTCGATATGCTACCGCTATCACGAGGTTTCCTACCAATGTGTGGAGTTCGACAGCCACAAAGGATTCGTCCAGTTCTGGTAGATGTTTGCACGAGATGTATCACTTGATAGCTATTGCAGCACCGTCAAACCTTTCCTAGGAATGATTCTCCATGACCACTCTGTATCCCGGTATTTTAATTTGACCAGATGCAGTGTCAATGCCGTGCTCTGTTATAATAATGATGTCGGGGTCAAGTACCCGGAATATGTTTCCATATGACGTTGCTTCCCGCGCCCATCCGTCTACGTTAAGTGTTAGGAGACTCATTATGTTGTTTTCTCTTTCCATGTTGTCCATTTAGTATTTCTCGGTTATGTTCTTCTTCCTCCTGTTTCTCTTCTTCCTGAACTCGGCGTTAGAAATTTACTCGCAAGTGTTGTGATGTAGAACCACGTTTTGGTGGAGCAAAGCTTGTTCAAATGCTTCAGTTTTGATTTTGGCATCGTATTCCCATTTAAAAACTTTTGATTTAACCCCATGGAATATTTTTCTGGGTTCCGTCTCTTCGGGAAAGGGAAACTGTTCGCATGCGTATATTGTGAAATTGATGTTATCCGCACGCAACCTTTTGTTCTTCCGTTTCTTCCCATTGGCCTTCTTTGTTGGAGGGGCTTCTGAGTCCGATGAGTCTGAGGACTCTGAGGAACAAGTAGTAGCAGACCCAGTACTTTTACTCTCTTCGTTATCTACTTGTCTCTGTTTAGGGGCAGGAGTTTCCACTTCGAGTGCTTCTTTTTTTTCTTTCTTAGTTTTATTTCCAATTTTGAGGTTGTCTTTTTGGCCGTCGTCTTGTACATATGTCTGTTGGTCTGAGGTCATCTGCAATTGCACGTGAAGAATGCACGTCAGAATCTTGGTCGAGTTTTCGTTTTGCAGCTTGAGGTAGGTCTTTTTTGTGTCAACTTCTGAGAGGGACACTTATGCTTCTTGAGCGTAGGTTGTATTGGCTCTACGCTGTTCCTCTTGTTTCTTTAATTCGTGTTTCTTTTTTATCACTTCTTTTTTGACAGGGCAGGCCATGGCCATTGACCTGTGTCCCTTTCTACAGTTGACGCGCTTTTCGAAGTTGTTTTACACGTCCTCCAGTTGTAGCTCTTTTCGCTGCATTTGGTGCATGTTTCTTGTGGCTCCTTACAGTCCTTTGTCGCGTGCTGCTCCATTCTGTAGCACCTAAAGCAGAATTGAACTGGAGTGAATTGTCCTTTCTTAATTTGGTCTCCACTTACTTTAGCATTAAACATGAGCAGACCATGTTCTTTTGCCCTTTGGGCCATATTGGTTTCTGCAAAGACTACCTTAAACACGTGAGTGTAGTCACTGGTATCCCTCCTGTTCTTAAACTTGATCACTTCGACTACCTTGGCCCAAGTTTGTCGAAGCTGGATTTCCTCCTTGATCTCATCTTTTGAGTGTTGCCCGATCCATGGGTCGATTCGACGGCACACCACGCTCCTGTGGGCCAGGACCTGAGGTTGTACGGCGGGCTGCAAACCAATTCCCTGTAGGACCTCAACTGCCTTTTCTTTGGTGATGGCATCAAAGTCCTTCTTCTTCCTGCAGATAGCAACATATCTCGAGGCCACCTCCAGCAGTCTTACCATGGCAATGCTTAATTTGCCATATACAGCCTCGGATAATTTTTCTCTGCTGGGCTTGGGTTGTCCGTCGATTGTCATCAGATGGATTCTGGTCGAATTATCTTGGACCATATCTGGGCTATAATCTTCTCATGCTCCGTAATCTTTTGGTTGTGGTAACTTGATTTGGGAGGAAATAGTTCGAGCTCCCTTTCTTCTTGCGATGGTACTCTGTGCTCGTTTGGGGTGACTCCCTTTTCTTCGTAACTCAGCATCCATTAACGTGAACTGCCAAATGGGGTGGATGAATGATGATGGAGGAACTAGGAGGGGGGCCCTCACGAGGTGTGATTGTATGGTGGACCTTTTGTTTGTTAGCACGGAATCAACCATCGCCCCTGGGCGTGCCGCCCCTCGTGGGTTTGGGTATCAGAACTGCATCCGGAATACATAGAGACGGGTGTTGCTTCCCTCTATGGTCCTGTCAGGTCTCCTGGGAGTTGCAGTTCTGCCCCTGGTCCGGGTGCCTCTGACGCTGAGTTCCACTGTGTGCTACTCCTCAAACCAGCTTTCCTTGGCGCCCCCAATTATCACCATCACAAAAAAAACATCATAGTTGCTACGAGGCAAGATGACTGGCAGTCCAGTTCAGCTCAGCTTTGTTTGTCCATCGAGGGAGTGAGTTAGGTCGACATAAAGTCGCCTAGTAGGAGCTTATAAGTGTCTCTTATCGAAAATCCCCGTGAGGAAAGTAAAGAAAATGTTCACGTTTTTTCAGCTGGCTCTATTTTTTCTTTACCTCCTTTATCGGGTAAGAGATGTGTAGCTTAGCGTTGTTTATTAAATGAAGTCTTCAACCGTCTCGGAAAATGATGGATTGATTGATTGTGTAGCAGGAATCGTCACTTCCTCCCCCTTCCCCGTTTACTCTTGGTGGAGTCACAAGGTGGTTACTGAAAAGACATCCGGCCCAGGCATCGGCGGTTCAAAAGCGTAACCCCAGCGTCGTACAACTCGGTGCCATGAAAGACCCTAAAGGTCAAAATGCAAGATCTCCCCCAAGAGAGTGAGATCCAGTTTCACGTCCAATAAGAAATTGGAGACGTGTTTCTCCCAAGCTCGAAGGCTAACGAGGAGCCGATGTACGACTCGGTGGGAAAACCCGTTGGCCATAAGAACTCTCCTGGGGCCGTCCTCAAGCCCCTCCCCCCTTACCACTCCCCCAGTGGGGTGACTAGGTATAAATGAGGAACACTGAGGAAAATCGCGGTAGTATACGTCAGATTCCAGGTGACGAAGTCCTCAATTAAAACCGAGCTACCTAGACTGGATTGGTAGTGTACTTGGCTCGCCAGACCAAGAAGTACCCTGCAAGAGAGGCAGGGCTACCTACCTTAAGTGGCTAAGAAGAAGCTCATCCTCGAGCTAGTCCCTGGTTATCAAACCAAACGATAAGTTAACTTTGTTAAGTTCAACTTACTCTCGCCAGAGAGACTCCTCTGATCTTGGTGCACCTTAAACACCAGGGGTATTCCTCGTCCTTGAGGAATTAAGTAAAGAAGAAGGAAAAGGGTCCCCTCAAGCCCGTTACTCGGTAGCCACACCGAACTCCTAAGTTAACTTGGTAAGGAACCAAGTTCAAATTATTCTCGTCAGAGAAACCCTTCTCCGTTATACTCACCCTTGAGGAAGACTGGAACTAAGAAGAAGCTCATCCTCGAGCTAGTTCCTGGTTACTAAACCGAACTTTAAGTAACTTATTCTCGTCAGAGAAACCCCGTCTCATCGATCCTCGCCCTCGAAGAAGACCCTCCCCGAGTTCAGTCCTCGTCCATGAGGAATTAAGTAACGAAGGAGAAAAGCTGCCTCTCGAGCTCGTTACTCGGTGGTCACACCGCATACCAAGTTAACTTGGTTTAAGAACCAAGTTTAAATCCCTCTCGCCAGAGAGACCACGACTACCTTGGTGCTGCATAAAGCACCGTAATCGTTCTCATCCGTGAAGAGCTTCCCCCCCTCGGAATACCGTGTGGACCCCCCAGCTGCTACCCTCGCCAAAACGACCGTGTGATCTCGCCCATGTACATCTGGCTAGACGGCACGCGTCGTGAGTCAATAACATTCCTGAGGCCTTTTAAACTCCAGATGAGTCCGTGAGCCTAAATCTTATATTATTGTTGTGTGTAGAGAAATTAACCAATTTTTGAGGGTCAAACTAATTTAATTAATTCTTTTTTATGATAATATTATTGCTGTAGTTAATGTTTAGATGTTGTGTATTCAATTGATAAAGGTAAAATATAAGTATATTTTGGGATTATTGTTCGTTTCTCTTATATCCTTAAGTGTTTCGGAACGGTTCTGTTCGTTAAGATATTCATATATCAATATATTAGCACTCTTAGCCCTCTTAGAACAAAAAGGGGGGCATTCTAGGGCAGATTAATTGATTGATATACAAGAGTGAAAAAGTGTAAAAGATAAATATAGGTAAAAAGATGGTGAGTTTTGCCTTGGTGTAGAGGGCATCTCCAAGGTACTTATCGTTTCTTATTTTGTCTCATTTGCCTTTTTCGTGTGCACCATCAGTGGTTGCTTCTGGTGCTTGTTTGGACATATTGCGACCTTTTCTTTTGACATTGCCTCTCTCGTTTTTCTTTGGTCTTTATTTATTATTTTTTTTATACACATACATATTTCTAAATAAACACACACACACACACACACACACACACACACATATATATATATATATATATATATATATATATATATATATATATATATATATATATATATATATATATAAATATATATATATATATATATATATATATATATATATATATATATATATAAATTAAATTTATATCAATATAAATAAACTCCATTTCATCCGTCACGGCACTCTAGCCTTTCAAGTGTTATATTTGCTATCTCTTAATGTATCTTTAATTTTTCTGATAATTTATATTTGTTTGTATTACCGGTATGTGGGCATTTCGCCTTTTTTGTTCATTTCTTTGTTATTTGTTTTTGGATTTAGGCACTTCGCCTCTTTTTCTTCTTATTTTTTATTTTAATTAGTTTGTTGTAGATGGACATTTCGCCTCTTGTGTTCTTGTCTTTGAAGTGGATTTCTTGTTATTGCTGTTGTAGTTACTTTTTCCTCTTTAGGTTGTCGTATTCATGTGAAGAGTCCAATTATGTTCTCTCGGGAGTAGATTCTTCCACTTGGGAATAGGGCTCACCTGGTGGTGCGTCCCCTATCCGCTCTCGGAATGTCAAGATCAATTTCCATATTTGGAATTATTACTTCCTCGATTTTGTCCCAAGTCTTACTACTTAGCCTCTGGAGTTCCATATTCAATGGCTTCAGACCTGCTCTTGCGTGCAGATGTCTGCCAAATACGGTCAGCCCTGCGCGCCCCCGCTATCAGCAGGGCTACTTAATTCTGCACTCTCTGCATTTGCCTGATAGTGGTGGAACTCGCAGCGTGCACGACCACTGCGGGGTACACTAATGTCAAGCGTACTAGAACAGTATACAGCTTCTTGAGATTCTTGGAGCTAAGGCTTCGGAATTTTATATAGTTTTGACTAGGGAGATTCTGTTCTTTATGTGTGCTCTGAACCCTTTTAAGGTGATGCGCGGACCTAGGAATTTGCCCTCGTTGGTGTACGGGTACACTTCGTCGTTCACTAAGACATCGCCAAGTTTCCGGCGATTTATTGGAAGGATTTGGAACTTTCGGCGGTTTGTCTTGATCTTCCACTTTCTTTCGTATCGATTGATGTCGATTTCGGTGGCTGTCTGCCTTGATTGAACTCCAGTATTTTTGTGGGTACTGGGGATGATTTGGGTGATGTCATCCGAAAACTGCAGATACATCACATCGTCTCCCCTGTGTATACTAGGTACAACAGTGGACTCAGACAACTACCTTGTGGAACGCCCGCCTCAAGTTCAAATTCGGGTCCATTGTAGCCCTCAATCCAGATTTTGGCTTTCCTTTCCATGACGTAGTCACAGAGGACCCTCTCCGTGATCGGGTTTAGCTGGAGGCCTAAAATCTTAAAATGGAGGCCTCTCATCCAAACCTTGTCGAAGGCATTTTGGACATCTTGCAACATCGCGTTTACGTATTTCCATTCAGCTTTACAGCGGGCGAGTTTCTCGGTGAAGAGAGCAAGGGCTGTATCAGTCCCTCTTCCCTTACGGAAGATCATGATTATGTCCGGCTTTGTTGCTGCCTAAAAGGTGATATAGATCGGAAAGTCCGGTCCTATCCTCTGGATGTTTTTTTCGACGCATAATCATTTCCAAGTTGTGGCCTCTGTTATTCGTGTTTCCATAGCCAGCCGTTTTGCATCTGGCATTGAGGTCGCCCCCAAGGAATGCCATTCTGCCGTGGCCGAACAAGGTGTAGAAGTTAATGAGGGGCAGGTAGGTTAGTCGAGGTGGTTGGTACGCTGCCGCGATTACGAGATTGCCCACTAGTGTGTGCAACTATACCGCCACAAAGGATTCGTCCAGTTCTGGAAGGTGTCTGAACGAGAGATTCCTTCTAACGGTAACGGCAGCACCGTCGAAGCTTTCCTGAGAATGTTTTTTCGTAACTACTCTATAGCCCGGTATCTTTAGTTTACTGGTAGTAGTAGTATCGATACCGTGCTCAGTAATTAGTATGATGTCGTTGTCATGCACGCGTAATATGTTTCCATATGCCACGGCTTTTCCCTCCCATCCTTTCAACTTGAGCGTCAATATCCTAAATCTTTTGTTCGGGTTGTCCATTCTCTTTCCTGCCTTATGTGTCTTAGTGCTTGCGAGTAGTTGATTTACGTTTCCTGTTCCTCTTCTTTTTGTACTCTGCTTGGGAGAGTTTTACAAATGTCTCCTGGTAGAAGGCGACGTTCTGATTGTATAATGCCTCATCAACCGATTCTTCGTCGCATTGTAGAATTTCTTTTTGATTCCCACGCCGATTTTGTTTGCATCCTAGTCCTTCAGGGAGGGAAATTGCTCGGTTGCGTAGATATAGAGGCTGACTTGGTCAGCATCTAGCATTTTCTTCATCTCTCTTTTACCTTTTTTGCGCCGTACTTCCTTGTTAGAGTTCTTTGAGTCCGAGGTGTCGAAATTGTCGGTGGTGTCAGAGGATTTTGTATCTTCTTTCTTCTCCCTCCCTCTCTTTTTTGGCCCCAATCATTGGAACGGTCCGTCTGTTTTCGTTTTTGCTTTTCGTCTCGTTATCTTGACCTTTTCTTGACATCTGTTTGGGAGTCAGCTGCAGTTGAAGAACGTCCCCCGATGGTGGGCTATCAGGGAACCACATCTCACACATGCCGTTCTTAACGAGCATTTGATTCAGCTCTTTTGCAAATATTCCTGGTTGTGTTAGATTCCTGACATAAACATATAAGATGCAAGTCAGGAATTTCGTCGAGTATTCGTTTTCTATACTTAAGTAAGTCGTTTTGGCTTCTGCCTCTGTAAGGACTGCTTTTGCCGCCTGTACATATGTTGTATTGCTTTTCCGTATTTGCTCGTCTTTCTTTTGCTGTACCTTTTTTGATAAACTCTTTTTTCAATGGGCAGGCTATGTCCATGGAACGATGACCTTGGCACAGTTGGCGCATAGTTCCATGGGACTGTTGCAGTTCTTCCAGTGGTCTCCTGGCTCGCTGCACCCTGAACAAATCTCCTGCGTTTCACTTTCCTTTGTCCTGTGGGTCTCCATCTTGTAACATCGGAAGGAGAATTGTGTGAGAGTAAATTCTTCTCTCTCTCTATCTGCTCCCCACTGACTTTTGCATTAAAAAACAGGAGTCCCTTTTCTTTTGCCTTTTGTGCCATCGTAGTGTTGGAGAAGACAATCTTAAATGCGCGTGTGTATTCTCAATCGTCTCTCTTATTCCAAAACTTTATGATTTCGGAAACCTTGGCACACGGTTGGTTTTTCATGAGTTCATCTTTGATTTGCTCCTCTGTATGTTGCCCAATCCAGGGGTCCAGTCGCCGGCAGACAACGTTCCTGTGCGTTAAGATCTGCGGTGGAATTGCTGGTTAAAGACATTTTTCGCGGAGAATTTTAACTGCCTCTCCTTTAGTTATTCTTTCTATGTCCTTCTATTTTCAGCGGATCGCCACAAAACCTGTGTGGACCTCGAGAAATCGAAGCATCGAGATTTTTAATTTCCTATACACCACTTCAAAGACCTCATCTCGGCTGGGTCTGCACAGCTGGATCCTAGTGGTCCCACTTCTGACTCTCAGTTCAAGTGAACTGATAGTGAAGTACTTAATGGGAAGTCTGGAACAAGCTTTAGAAGAGGGTTTATAGTGCTAGGCGGAATGTTTTTGAGTTAAAAGAGGACAGATTGGTGAGGAGGCAGATTGAGCAACCTCGGTAGTCAAAGGTGGAAAGGGTGGAATACCTTTGCCCGAAGGACAAGGGGACCTGCTGATTAACGTGGATTCCGAACCACCGTAATGCATTTATTCATCATTCTTACTTCCTTTCTCACACTTTTAGCACCTATGTTGTTATCACATTTTTCGCTATTTCACTTTAGTTTCACTTTGTTCACTTTTTCCTATTAACTTCGTTGGTTGGGTTTGGATATAGTCGGGTAAATTTCTTTATCGTTATGCTTGTTCCTTCTCTCTTTTTGAATTTCTACATAAGTAAACATGGGTACCTCGATTATCAGCTGATGTCTGCCGCTGGGAAATCGAGTGTTAAAGGGGACTTTAGCTCTGGTGTTCGTGTGATCTGCAAATATCGGAGGCAATCGTCTATCTTCCTCCATATTTTCTCTGCTCTGTTCTTGATTTTGATGTTGAGCGTTTCTAATCCTGCTTCTTGGTGCAGATCCTGCAGTTTCCTCCTCTCTCTCCAATTTTTTGGTCCTTGTTTCACCGTTGATAGCGGTTGGTGGGTATAGTTGTACCTCTCTTTCTAGTGCAAGATAGATTTTCCTTTTATTTTTCATGCCTGAACCTCTTAGATTGTACAGTAAGTTAAGCGTCAGAATCACCTTGTTCTTCCTCACTATGATATCTGTAGTTCTCATCTTCAACTACAATTTCAGCTGTTTTATTCCTGGAGATTGGGATTATTGTAAATTTCCTCATGTTCCTCCTTATCTTCTAATCTCTTTCTAGTTGTTGATGTTGCTGATTTATAAAGCTGTTGTCCTTGCCTGAAAGCGTACGTTCCTGTACGGGGTGACGACAAGTTGGTATATGTCATCCGCGAACTGTATATTTAGGCAACCAGGTATTATTGGTAGTGACAGGTTTGCTGTGTATATCGAATACAGCGTGGGGCTGAGACAGCCCCCCTGCAGGAGTCCAGCTTCCAATTCGAATTCTGGTTCTGAATAACCATTGATCTTCACATATGCTCTTCTGTCTGTGACATAATCACAGAGAATTCTCTCCAGATTGCTATTCATCTGGAGATTTAAGATCTTATATTGCATTCCTCTGACTCAGACTTTGTCGAATGCTTTTTCTACATCTCTCAGGACCATATCGATGTAGTTATTCTCTGCTTTGGCCTTTGCTATTTTCTATGTTATTATGCAAAGTACCATTGTGGTGTCTCTGCCTCTTCTGAATCCGAACTGATAATCATTATAAAGGTCATTTTCTTCAAGATATTCTTTTAGTCTTCTGTTAAGGATTTTCTCGAGAACTTTCCCCATGAAGTTCAGTAGCGATATTCGCTGGTAACTGCTGAAGTGGTTTAGTGGTTTTCCTGGCTTTGGGACGAATACCATTTCGGCTAGTTTATAGTTATTAGGGAAGTAACCGGTGTTTAAGCAGGCGTTAAAAATATTCTTTAATGTTCTGATGATTTTGTTAGGTGCCTTGGTAAGATCAATTCTGGTTATTCCTGAGGGGTCTGGTGCTTTCTGTTTGAATGAGTGTATTATACCTTTGGATTGAAGTCTTCGTCCTCCTGTGGTGTTATGGAGAACACTGAATTCCAGTGATTAAGAAAAAGTTCTTCTGTGGTCCTCTCTTCTTGGATCTTTTCTTCCCGTTCATTCTTAATTGTTATTTTTTCTCTCGGGGATCTGCCTTTAAGTCTATTTATTAGTCTCCAGCTCTCTTTTGGTCTCCTTCCTTCGTCTATTTTCTCTATTAGGCTATCCCATATGTGGCTTTGCTGTTCTTCTATGAGATGCCTCAGTTCTTCTTTCCGTCTTCTGATTTCTTTTTATCGCTCTCTATTTGGTTCCATGAAGAATTATTTGGTATAGTAATCCTCTTAGTTGCCTATTCTATCTCTTCATTTCCTCTGTCCATCGAGAAAGTGGAAGAGTACGGTATCTTGTCTTTGGTATATATCTTTCGTGCACCTCAATGATTGTTCTTGTTAATCTTGAGTTCCCCTCGTCCATATCTTCCAGGTTAGCACCAGTGAGATCCTTTGGGACGAAGTTACTAAGATCTTGTGTGTAATCTGCCCAGTTTGCTCTCTTGTAATCCTTCCTCGCCGGCACCGGTACCTGTATCGGGTATTGATTCATGAGCAAATATGTTCCAACATGGTCGCTACATGCAAAGGTAACTGGTTGCATGTGGATGTTGCATGGCATATTGAAGCTACTTAGCACGACGTCTGGCTTTGTAGCTGCATTGCCTGTGACATATGTTGGAAAGTCTGGCCCTATTCTCTTGAAAATGTTTCTTTCCAACATCATTTCTAAGTTGGCTCTGTTGTTTCTGGAGCGGTATCCATTTGCACTGCACTTGGCATTGAGGTATCCCATAAAGATGGTTGGGAAGCCTGTGCCAAAGAATTTAAATAGGTTGTGTAGGGGAAGGTAATTTTTTCTTGGTGCTTGGTATCCCGTGGACACTATTATTGGAGTTAATTCTGTTTCAATTTTCATGGCCAAGTATGCCTTATCCAAATTATTAACATCTTTGAACTTCAGTCCCCTTCTTAATGCTATGGCCGCCCCACTATGACGTTCGCCTGAAGGGTTAGCATTTATGACGGTGTAATCGAACAATTTAATTGTCTTTTCTTCTGGATTCACTCTGTGTTCTGATATTAATTTTATGTCTGGATCGATCTCTCTGGAGTTATTTCCTAATGTCTACGTTTTACTGATCCATCCATGAGTGTTGATTTGCAGAATGCTGAGCTTTCTTCTCCTTTCTGGTTCCATTGTTTATTAAGTTTAGTCGTCTAGAGATCTTTAGACTACTAGTGGGTCGATCTCTTGTTGGGGTATGCTTCGTTGCCTTTAAACCTACCATTCTTCATAATTGATATGTAGAATGGCATAGAGTAACGCAGTCGCCAGGGTAGATTCGAATTTTATTTTCCATTAAGAGTTTATATTTTTCTTCCTCGTCTTCTTCTCCTGTCTTTCCTTTGAATGCTCATTTGCATTTTTCTTCTTTAATTGCCTTAATGATGTCTTTCTGTTTCTTACCTCTCGGGAGGGGGGAGCATTAATCGCTGTAGACTTTAAGTTTTATTTCCTGTGCTTCCATGCGTATTATTTTCTCTCCTTCATTGCTTTGAACTGAAATGTTTGAAATTGCGTTCTATTCAGTAGTATGTTCCTCATGTCTCGTTGGTGCCGACGCTGAAGCGATGTTGATTTTAAGGATTTAAGGGAACCACATCTTCTTCATTCCCTTTTTCTAGTATTGTATTGAGTGTCGTAGCGAAGATGCCCAGTTTCCCAATATTCATCACATGCGCATAGAGTATGCATGTGAGCACTTCTGCGTATGTTGCATTTCTTCTACTTTCTTCTTCGTTTCTCGCTTCTCTTTCTTTTCGTTCTATTATCTCCTTTCTTTGGGGTCATGCATTGCCATAGTCCTATGTGGCCCATGGCAGTTCACGCATTTCTTAGTACTTTCCTTGCACTGTCTCCATTCGTAGTTCTTCTATCCGCACTCAAAACATATTGTATCTTTCTCAGTGCAGTCACGCGTCAAGTGGTCTTCCATCTTATAGCAGCGGAAGCACATTTGAATATTAATATGTTTCTCGCGCTCCATGTTCCCTGATGGAATTCTCATGTTAAACATGAGCAGTCCTCGTTGAAATATCTTTGATACCATATCTGTTGATGCACACACAATTTTAAAGACATGTGTGTGGTGGCCAAATTTAATTAGTTAATTTATTTTTATGCCTTCATGATTTTTTTAATTTTTTTTTCTTTCATTTCCTCTTTATCATGGGAACCCGCCAAACGTCGACTTTGCTGCATATGATACTTCTGTTTGCAGTTATCTGGGGCTGGATTTGGTGCGTTCGTCCTTGTCGTGGTATACGGCCGAGTATGTATGTAAATTTGTTCGGTACATGAATAACTCAGTTGCTTTTTTCTCTAAGAGTGCTATATTATTATGTATCTTTTGATTTGATTCTTTAACCAGAGAGGATTCGTAAATTTATATATCTATTGCCTTGTGCAGCGTTTCGAGGATTTAGTTAAACAAATAGAGCAAAAATATACTTATAATTACATACAAAAATGAAATATTAAAAACTTTAAATCTACTAAGGATATAATGAGAGGGTCTAAATAAAAATTACTACTACCAATGAATACTACGCGATGGTAGACGACAAAAATTCACTTTAGTAAGGAATGTTAATTAAAGAACATAATTAAATGGGAATCCTTTTACCTTTAAACAAAGTAATATCAGACGGGGAATGAACTTGAACGAGAGCCTCGTTTAGGCGATTGTTTGAGGAGTGAGTTGACACAGAAGGGAGGCTAAATCGGACGCACAGCTCTTTGTCTTGCTGAGTTAAACTCGCGGTATTTGAGGTGCGTCGATGCGAGACGTGTTTAAGCTGAATCGGACGCAAAGCTGACTCTGAGGTGAGTGAGGAGGGGCACTTGATGTTGTTTCTTGACTTGATAATACAAGCGAAGGGAGAGTGGATGTATGATTATTCCAATCCTTGGGCCTTGGGTTACAATTGTGGAAGCTTCTCGATGATTAGACTTGATCAAGAGGTGAATCCTTCCTCTAATTGAACTTCACTTTGGTATTCCTCAATGGTGAGGGATATCTCTGGTTTTATTAGAAAACTGAGATAGGGTTTTTTTTCGGACGAGAGGGGCATGAGAGTGGTTCTCTATACCGATGGTCTACTCTTCAATGTAACCAAAAGGAACAGCCTCGGAGGAAAACTCTCGCTCGGTTCCACCTTCTCTTCTTCTTCTTAATGCCCGGACTGACGCCGGTACTCATCTCCTCTCGATCGCTAACTTGATTCTCCTTTTTTTTCTCCCAATCGCCGTAAATATATATATATATATATATATATATATATATATATATATATATATATATATATATATATATATATATATATATATATACCTCTCGTTCGCTAACTCGATTCTCGTTTCTTTTCTCTGAATCAACGTATATATACAAATCCTTGGGTTACAATTGTGAGGGCTTCTCGATGATGAGACTTGACCAAGAGGTGAATCCTTTCTCGAGTTGAACTTCACTTTGGCATTCCCCAATGGTGAAGGATATATCTGGTTTTATTCGAAAACTGAGATAGGGGTTTTTTCTGACAAAAGGGGTATGAGAATGGTTCTCTATACCGATGGTCTACTTTTCAATGTGACCAAAAGGAACAACCTCGAGAGGAAAACTCCCGCTCGGTTCCACTTCTCTTTTTCTTCTTAATGCACGGACTGACACCGGTACTCGTCTTCTCTCGATCGCTAACTCGATTCTCCTTTCTTTTCTCTCAATCGACGTATATATACCTCAATTATCCCCTGGGGAGGGGGGGGAGTGAGTGCCCATGTTTAAGCCTCTCTCCTAGGGCATCACTTTTCCGCGTGGTGACCCTTAGCACTAATGGTCTTTTCTGGTTTTCGTCGGAGAAAAGGAAATTTCGTCTATTTGGCGAAACTAGACCTAAACAATAGGAGGGGGACAGTGAGCCTGTTCATAGATTTTTATTTAAAAGGCTATACCACTCTCCTTTGTTTATACTAACGGTCTACGAAACCTGCTGATTATAAGGTTTCCTTTCGAGTGATATCGCGGAAAGGGAATGGGGTGGTTAAAGTATCGGCCCATATGCCACGTAGCTGTTGACGCTCTGTAACCGAACTAGCGTCTGCTTGGTCCTTACGATATTGATTTCCCCACGGTCCTATTCCCTTTAGTGTCTCTATTCTTTGCTGGGACACTAATTTTTCTACTTCTTTTTCCTTGCTTGCGATTACTACGAAACCATTTGGGATGTCGATAATTTTGACGAGGGCTATTTTTATCTGTCCAAATAATGTCTCGCAGAGTTTTCCTTTGTCCGGCTTAATTTCCTGGTCAATTGTCCGTAGAGGTACTCGTAGGCATTTCAGGCTGCCTCCGTTCCCTAGAGTGGAATGATCCCCCATCCTTTTGCTAGTCGAGCGCCTAGGCGCTCTTTTCTTTGTTCCTTCCTACGAAGCCTATGTTTGTTTTCTTCCTTCCTCTCTAAATCTGTAAAAAAAAGGACATTGAAAACGTTTCCTATCACTTAGCAGCCTATGGTTCCCTATTTACCTAATTATTTTAGAGCTACACGACCACCCTACCTATATAGGCCTAAGCTAAGAGTCACCTCCACAGAATTTCGGCTCGTGGTCTTAAGGAACCTCCTTCTTAGCACCCCCTATTGGCGCTTCCTTCTAGGGTTCACTATACCCTACTTTAAGTGGCTCTTGGCGCAGCGGTGGTTGCGTTATGTCGCTTTTAGTCGGTGAAGTAAGTGGAAGTCAAAGCGTGGAATAAGGAGGAATTAAGGATGAATTACCCCTTTAGGGTAAGCACCCCGCCCACTGGAAACAGGAGGAATCTCCATCAGTCCAGAGGGCGCATATATTTTTCTTTCTTGAAGTTAACGTTAACTTTAATGAAAAGTGAACTTTTCCTTAACCGCGCTCACAGGTCTCCGTTGTAAAAAAGAATCCAAATTCAGTACCTCTCTCTCTCTCTCGGAAAATGTTCAAATTCAAGTTCAAGTTAATGAAAGTAATGAAATGTGTGGTAGGTTTTCATAGATGTGAAATTGTTTACTAGTTAGCCCTGGTGTTGAAGGCATCACTAGCATAGTTACTCGTACTTCTTGTTTGTTTCCAAGAATTTTTTTTGCTGAGTCAATAATATTGCTGACCGTCTATGACAGTCAGGTTCTTCCATTGTGTTATAAATTTTGTTTATTCTTTTAGTAGGTTCCTCCGTCGTGGCTTTCAAGCCTTTCAAGTAGTTTTTTGCTAATTATTCTTTTCTAGTTTCATATGGGCATTTTTGCTTCATATATTTGTACTTTATAACTTTGTTATTTATTAATTATTTATTTTCTTTCTACTTAAATTTTAGCTATGTTTGTTGTTATTGCAGTTAATTTATCTTACTCTTTTTATTTTCGTTTACTTTGTTATTTAATTATTCTTTTCTTACTTTTAATTCAAATCTTAGTTTGGGCACTTCGCCTCCTTTTGTTTACATTTTTATTATTGCTGTTAGACCGTAGGACCTCAACTAACTTTTCTTTGGTGATGGCGTCGGTGTCCTTCTTCTTCTCGCAGATAGCAACATATCGTGAGGCCATCTTCAGCAATTTTACCATGGCAATGCTCAATTTGCCATATGCAACCTCAAATACTTTTTATCTGCTGGGCTTTGGTTGTCCGTTGATTGCCTGCAGAGGGATTCTGGTCCTGTTATCTTGGGCCATCTATTCAAAAGAATGGTCCCACTGGGCTATAATCTGCTCTCTAATTTTTTGGTTGTGGTAACTTGATTCGAGAGGAAATGTTCGTGCTCCCTTTCTTCTTGCGGTGGTGCTCTGAGCTCGTTTGGGGTGACTTCCTCTTCTTAGGAATTAGGCATCAATGAACGTGAACTGCCAACATATCCCGAGGCCACCTTCAGCAGTTTTACCATGGCAATGCTTAATTTGCCATATACAACCTCGAATACTTTTTCTCTGCTGGGCTTGGGTTGTCCGTCTATTGCCCGCAGAGGAATTCTGGTCGTGTTATCTTGGGCAATCTCTTCTAGAGAATGGCCCCTCTGGGCTATAATCTGCTCTCTAATCTTTTGGTTGTGGTAACTTGATTCGAGAGGAAATATTCGTGCTCCCTTTCTTCTTGCGGTGGTGCTCTGAGCTCGTTTGGGGTGACTTTCTCTTCTTAGGAATTAGGCATCAATAAACGTGAACTGCAAAATGGGGTGGATGAATAATGATAGGTAAACCTGGAGGGGTCGTCACGAGGTGTGATTGTAAGGTGGACTTTTTGTTTGTTAGCGCGGAATCAACCATCGCTAACCAGGGGTGCCGCCCCTCGCAGGTTTGGGTATCAGAACTGCATCCGGAATACATAGAGACGGGTGTTGCTTCCCTCTATGGTCCTGGAAGGTCTCCTAGGATGGAGGAGTGGGGGCGGGTCCCCACGTCCTTTCCCGGGATTTGCAGATCTGCCCCTGGTACGGGTGCCTCAAACCAGCTTTTATTTGCGCCCCCAATTATCACTATCACAAAGAACATCATAGTTGGGACAGGCAGTCCAGTCCATTTCAGCATCGTAAACCCGTCGAGGGAGTGGGAGGGGGGGGATCGACATATAGTGACTTAGGAACAGCTTATAAGTGTCTCTTCTCAAAAATCCCCGGGGGAAAAGTGAAGAAAATTGTCACGCTTTTTACTTTAGCTTGGCCTTTTCTTTACCATCTTTATCGGGTAAGAGATGTATAAGTTAGCGTTGTTTATTTAATGAAGTCTTCAACCGTCCTCGGAAATGAAATGAAATGAAAAGAGAAGTGAGAGACAAAGAACAGCTCTTCCGACCCTCCCCCGCCCCTTGGCACTCATGGAGGGCCAAGGAGGGAGGAGGGGGGAAGGTCAGGCACTCCTTGGTCGACCCTCCATAGTCAAGCTATCTAGAGCCAAAGTAGCCTCCAAGCACTGTGAGTACGACGAATAGGAGTCAGAGGGGGAGGAAGAATAAAGTTTTAGGATAGGACAGGGAAGAAAATAGTAGTAGACAAAAGTGGAGTTAGTTAGTCATGGGACCTACAGCTTAACGCGGAATCCGAACCACAATGTGTCACTTGTCTCTAACTATAACTTTGCAGTTTATCGTGACTCCTGTCCCATGTATCTACTAATAGATGTTGAAGGCTGAAGGAAGTTAGAGGTTTGCAAAGAGATACTAGTTGCCTGGAGGTCAGGCTATAGGTAGTTATAGCTAGCGTGATAAAGTTATAAAATTGGTTTTTGCGTGAATGTCTCGCATTGCTGTGTTATTTTAAAAAAAATTTATTCATCTATTTTCAATATGTCTAAGTAGCGTTTGTATTTATGAGGCATTCAAACCGTTATTATTAATTATTCTTATTAAAAATTGGTGTAGATTTCTAAGAGTATATCTCTATTTATTCTTTCGTATCCCTATTATTCTCTTTCTCTAGGTGTAGATTTCTTCTTCGTCTTCTTCTCCTCCCTCATCCCTCCTTGGGAAACTTGGGAATAATCTGTGTGATCTCGATCCTTCTCTTTAGGCAATTTTGTTGGTTAATTCAACTCCTACTTCATTCTGTATCTTTTCTAAGACTTCCTTTGCTCTTTTTGCAATTATTCTGTTAAGTGGCTTTATCTTTGCCTCCCTATGCAGGTCTCGTAGTCTTCTTCTTTCTCCTCTTCTAGTGTTTCTTATTAAGTATATGACTTTTTTTTTTACTTTTTGGAGTCATAATAGGTTACTTCTCGAGATCGTGGACACCGCTATAGTTAGCTAAATAATCGCGGACTGTACTATGGATTGATAAATTTTCCTCTTGTTTTTCATGCTTAGGTTAACTAACTTGTACAGTAATGCCAGGTCGCGTTTCCCTTGATTTACCCTCTCCGTGGAGGGGTTTTCGCTTCCAGGCCAGTGTTCATGAGGACCCTCGCTCCCTCTTCTGATGGAGCTGGTCCACGTCCTTAGTTTCGGCACATAAGGCGATGAATCCAGATGAAACTTCTATAAGTTTCACCAGTGCTACTTTCAACTCGAGGTAGAGGATTTTATAGAGGTGCCTTTTTTGGCTTCTTTTCTCCGGGGATGGTCCTTAGATGGACCCTCTTAGTGAGGGGCTCCATAGTCTTCTGCGAACTTACTATGTCCTCTTGTGGTCTTCTTTTTTATGAAACCAAAGTGTAATCATGGTGTTTTGGAGTGAAAAAGAAAGTTATGAAGTGGTAAAGGGGGTAGCGCTTAGTGCAGGTGGGTTGGAATACGAGTAAAAAAAAAGGTGAAAAAACGCCCCCGTCAATTTTCCTGTTGGTTCCCCGCTCATTTGCTGCCAGAATGATGGGTGATGAATGGATGGGGTGGATCTCGAGTATGAATCTCAAGAGGGGTGAATTATGGTGGACTTGATGCAGTAGCGGCCGAATCAACGACCGCTAAAGTTTTGCCACCCCCTCTTGGGTACTTACGCCATAACTGAATCCAACTACATAGAGAGGGGTGTACTTCCTTCTATGATTCTGGTCGGGTCCCCCGGGTGATGAGGATCTCTCCTTCGTCCGGGAGTCACAGTTATCCTCCAGTATCGAGATAATTCCTGACTTACACTTTCGCTGTGGGCTACTCCTCAAACTAGTTTTCACATAAGCCCTTAATTATGTCAGTCCAAGTGGCCGGCATAATTAAGACGAAATCACTGAATAGCAGACATCCGAGCAGGTTCACACCAAGGGCGATGGACGGGAGTCAGTGAGGTGCTTAATTCCTCATTTTGTTATGAATCTTCGATGAAAAAATAAAGTATTTCTCTTTTGCAAGGGTGAAGCGTAATTCACCGAAAGACTTCCAGAATAAGCGCTCTTCTATGTAGGCGGTGCTCAAAGTCCGTTACTAAGCAAGTAAAATTGCTTTATCCGAAGGTTGTCAGCAGAGCGTAGTAGTCGAATATTCGGCCGTCTCAAGCATCTTAGACTTGGACTTGGATATAAAAAGTAGTGAAGAGGAAAATACATACACACATATATGAATCCAACTGCAATCATGTATGCATATATGTATATAATAGTGGAAGATAGATTGGTAGGGATAGATTTCCCTGATGAAAAGGATAGAAGGGGTAGAAAATCTCTGGTGATAGGGAATCGCAGGCATTTGTCAGAGGTTGGTGTTCTTCTCTTTGTTATTTGATCTAATATTCTTGTTGTTATTCGTACTGTTTTCTGCTTCTTTTTGTTTCGTTCTTGTGTGGGTTGCTATTGATTAGCATGTTTGGTTGTGTGGTTGTTTGTTTTGTTTTATGTTATTGGTTGTGTGTTCATTATATTTCTTGTAATTTGTAGTGGTTTTTGTAGCGTTCAAGCCTTTGTATGTTGTTGTTGTAAGTTATGCGTTTCTCTCGTTGTTCATTTAAGTGTCTTCAGTGTTCTTCTTCTTGTTCAAACTTGTGTAGTCCATTATTTGGTATGTTTAGTTTTACGGGAAGATTGGGTCTTCTCGTCTTTGTGTCTGTTTTGCTACTGACAAAGTCCAGTCTTCTTCTGTTTAAGTCATGTAACGGAATGTCAATGTGTCTCTGTCTGATTTCGTCCGTCATGAGTCTTGGGATTTTCTCCCAGATTTTTCAGGCTCTTCCTTGCAGATCCATGTTGATTGGAGTCAACTGGATGCCTTGGTGAAGGTCCCTCTGCCTCTTTCTTTCTCTCCTCCTGTTGTCTGTTATTAGCAGTACACCTTTGTTTTTAACTCTTTGGAGGAGTCGTACTTTGTTTTGGGAACTAGTATTGATAGGTTTTGGTGGATACAGGAGCTTCGATCTTATAAGCGCGTTGTAGATTTTCTTTTTGTTAGCCGTGTTCAAGTTTCAGAACCTGAACAGCTTTGAAAGCTCTACCCGCACTCGCGCTGCTGCCTGAGCAACGTGACTACCGTATCCCTTACTACCTATCTTTAGTCTAAGTACTGTCCCTTGTTACTGTAAGGAATCCGGGCGTTATCGGTCTCGATGTGGGCCCGTTTCTTACGGAAGAATGGAATCACCTTAAACTTTTGGGTGTAAATGGCGATTTTCCATCTTCTTTCGAACCTGTTGATGTGGTCGATTTCTCTGGCGGTAATCTGTGCCATGAGATCGGGATTTTTGAAGGGGGCAGACATAATCTGAGAGATGTCGTCAGCGAACTGAACATACAGGGTGTCCTCCCTGACTGGATCAAGTAGGTCGAGGGTATATATATATATATATATGGTAAAGTAGGGGGCTTAGCCCCCCCCCTTGCGGTACGCCTGCAATTAATTCGAAGTCTGGTCCAGTATGGTCGTATATTTGTAAATAGGCTTTTCTGTCTGTCAAGTAGTCGCAAAGAATTTTTTCCAATCTTGGGTTTAGTCCGAGTCTTAGTAATTTGAACTGAAGACCAGTCCTCCATACTTTGTCAAACGCCTTCTTCACATCTCTGAGCACCAGGTCAGCGTACCTCTTTTGGCTAGCAATCTTTGCCAGTTTTTCGGTGATGACTGCTAGCGCCGTATCAGTCTCTCTCCCTCTTCTAAATCCATGCTGGTGTTGGTTATGGGGGTTGTTTTCCTCCATAAAATTCTGGATTCGACTACCAAGGATCTTCTCGAAGAACTTGCCAGCCACTTCGAGGAGGGAGATGGGTCTGAAATTTGCTGGTCTGTCGGGCGGTTTCCCGGCTTTGGGAATAAAGATCATTTTCGCGATCTTCCATTCATCTGGGAAATAGCCGACGTTCAGGCACGCATTCATTAGATTGACCAGCCCCTCTAAGGTGTTATGGGGGGCGTTCACCCAGTTTAGTTTGGTCAACCCTGTTTTACCTGGTGCTCTCTGTTTGAAGGAACGTAGCGTCGTCAGTAATTCTTCTGCCGTTACTTTTCTTCCGTAGCCTGTCAACTCTCTGTCAGCAGTCGCGTTATTAAAGGGGTATATCCTGTCTAGCACAGGTCTTAATTGGTCATGAATTTGTTCCTCGAAGTCTAGGTCAAAGAGTTCGTTTTCTTCCGGAGTAATGGAAAATACATCTTTCCAGTAGCTTCTGAACTTCTCTTCCGTTCCTGTCACGTCCATTTTTGTCCCGTCATCATTACTGAGGAGAATGGTTTTGTCCCGGGACTTACCTTTTAATCTGGATAGTGTGTTCCAGAATGTTCGGGGATTCGTTTCTTCGTCAAGTTTGTCGACAAGGTCATTCCAAAGTGCTTGTTGTTGCTCTGTTATGAGAGTCTGTTTTTAATTCTGTCTGTGCTAGTCAGTCTAATATCTTCGAAATGTCTGTTAGATCATATAGTTCTTGAGTCCACCTTGGTGCTGGTAACGTTTTGAATGAGGTTTTGGGTACCGTTGCGCGGTCCGCCTCCACCATTGCCTCCGTCAATCTTGCTAGTTCCTGGTCGATCTCCTCCAGGGTGGCTTTTTTGAGGGGCTGAGCTCTGAACTCACCGATAAGAGTACGGTACTCTTTCCAGTTCGTTCGGGAGTAGCATTTTCGCTCCCTGGTGGATATTTGGATGGGGCTCAATGAAATTTTGATTATGGTAGCGACGTGGTCGCTGGGGATTAGAGGTCTGGGCTATATATGGTAGTTGTAGGGAAATTGAGGGCTGGTTAGGGTGATATCTGGTTTGGTTGCGTAGGTGTCGGTGATAAAGTTGGGGGAAGTCGGGCCCGATGCGGGCAACGATACCTCTATCAATAAGATTCTTCATGTTCTTTTCCTTCTTGTTTAGAGCTCCGGTATAACCGGATTCCTGACATCTGGCGTTGAGGTCCCCCCCAAACAGGACTGTTCTCCCGTGTGCACACAGTTGTAGAAAGTTGTGCATTGGGATATAGTCTCGTCTTGGGGGTTGGTACCCTGTTGATACCACAAGTGGCCCTAGGTTGGTTTGGACCTCGATGGCCAGATAGGATTCGTCTAAAGAATGAAGTAGTATGAACTGAATACCTTTCTTGACTGCGATGGCGGCGCCATCAAAACGTTCCTGGCTATGGTTCTTAGTCGTCACGCAGTAATTAAATATCTTTATAGTTTTCTGTGAGGTGTCTATACCGTGTTCTGATATCAGGACGATATCAGGGTCGTAATTTATAATAAGAATGCCGTAAGTAACTTGTTTGTTGATCCATCCTTCAGTATTCATCTGTAAGATTGTCAAGCCTTTTTTTTAGTCTGTCCATGTTGTCTGTCAATTAGTCGTTTCTATTAACGTATTTCTTGGGGGTGGAGGGGCTGGCTGGAGGAGATCGGCATTTGCCGGATCTCTTTTTGTTGTACTCCGAGTTCGTTAGATTCATGAAAGCGTCATGGTTGAGCTGGACCATCCCGAGGATGAGGGCCTCTTCAACAACCTTTTCTGGGATGTCCTCGGAGTACTCCCATTTGTATCTACCGGTAGTCACTCCATCGATCACATCTTTGTCGTTTTTTACTTCAGGAAAAGGGGCGTCATCAGTGGTGAAGATTTTCAGTTCGATCCTCCTCCCGTGGTAGGCATGCTTGCGCTCCTTCAACGAAGAGGTTGACCTTCCCCTCTGCCGGATGGGTGATCGCTTGGAGCGGCTACCATGGCGATGATTATTTTTCGTTCCTCTGGGTGATTTCACCTCAGGAACGGTAGTGGCGGATTTATTTATTGTTGTAGTATTTGATTTAGAATTTTCTTGGGTTGGGTTTGTGGGAGCGGGAACATCAATTGTTTGCGGAGCGGCTGGTCTTGGTTGTGGTGGCTGCATCTGGATGCGAAGGACTTCCTCCGAACGTGGGTTCTCGGGGAACCACATCTCGTCCATCCCTTTGTTTTTTAGCATCTGGTTAAGCTCTTTTTTTAATGAGCCAGGGCTAGTTGAATTGGCAATGTGCGCATAATAAATGCAGCACATGATCTTAATCGACTGCTCGCTCTCTACCTTAAGGTAAGTGCGTTGAGCCGCTGCCTCGCCGACTGCCGCCTTTGCCACTTTGGCATAAGTTTTATTGGTCCGGGCCTCTTCTTCCTCTTTCTTCTGCTGCTGTTGTTTTCTGATAGCAGCCTTCTTTGCCGGCAAGACATTGCTATGGCTGCATGCTCCCCGTTGCAGTTAATGCAACGCTTTTCGGAGCTTCTGCAGACACGCCAGATATGTTCTAGTTTTGCTGCAGATGGAACAAATGGATTCGATTTGTGGGCAAGATTTTGTGGTGTACTCATTTAGCTTGTAGTACTTGAAGCAAGTTTGAATTTGGGTAAATTCTTCTCTTTCTATTTTGTCAGGGCAGACCCTGACGTGGAAAAGGAGGAGTCCAACTTCTTTTACCCTCTGTGTCATCCCCGTATCAGTGAAAACGACTTCGAACACATGGGTATAATCTTTAAATTTGATCACCTCCGAGACTTTAGCCCAGCGGTGATTCCTCTCAATTTCTTGAGAGATCTCCGTGCTTGAATGATGACCCACCCATGACTCAAGCCGGCCGCAGACGACACTGTGGTGTGCCTGGATTTAAGGAGGGATTTTGGGTGACATATTTATTTCACCGAAAACTTTCGCTCCCTTGGGCGAGGCCAGGAGCTCAGCATCATTTTCCTTCTGGCATATGGCCGTGACCCAAAAGGCGTGTCGATGGAGTCTAACGAGAGCTACATCAAGCTCCCCGTAGACAATGGAGAAGACGTCCCCCCGATCAGGCTTAGTCCTTTCGGGAAAAGTCCTCAGGCTGATCCTGAGTACGTCGTTCGTCATTTTAGCGTCATCGTCGTTTTAGTCAGAGGTGTAGAAAGTGAAAGATCAGAATAGAAAAAAAGATAGATAGAATTTCCAAGGTCCAATTAGCATTTTACCTTTTGAAGAGCAGAATTGGTGTCCGGTAACTTGCCGTAATCCAGGATTATAGGTCGCACTGGCACTTTGTGTGGTATTGAATATATACCATACTCACTGTTTATAATTGGCGGATGGAAAAGTTTGACACATGGAGATTTCACTAATTGAAAAAATCTTCGGAAGCGTTTGGTAAATTTTTCGAAATCGGTTACCTCCTTTTGCGAATGTCACACACCGAAAGAAACGTAAATTGTAACAAAAATCTTAGCAGTCTCAAGCATATTATGATTATGATTATGATTACGTTAAAGTGGGTGCATGTAGGGAAGGATGATAGGGTGTGTGGATAGATAGAGAAAATAGACAAGTTTTGAAAAGAGAAAGAAGCGTGGTAGGGTGCAAAGAGATGCTAGAGCCTGATGATCAGACCTATCACTTTCATTATTTTTTTGTAGCGCGTATTCTAAGTTGTTTCTGTTGATTTTTTTTTTTTATGGCGTTCAAGCCATTTGTCTTAATTTCTTTAGCTTAGCTTTGTGTGTGTTATGCATTGCTTATTTGTTTATGTTTTTTATACTTTTAAGTGCGTGCTTAATGTTTTGATATTCTTTGTATGTGTGTGTGCTTTAGTTTTTTTTGTTTTTTCATAGTCGGTAGGGTTCTTGTCGTATTCGGGGTTTTCCTCTTTCTTGGTTTATAATTGTCTTCTTCGGTGAGTTTTAGTCATAATTGTGAATTTTTTTCTTTAGTTCGGTTGTTTTCTTAGGTTCTTAGGTTATACATCCCAACATGCGTAGAACGGCACTTCGTCCCCGCCAGCCACTCGGTTGGTGGAGCTCGGAAATCCGGCGCGACATTCTGCTCTTCTTTTCTGGTTAATCATCTGAGTAATTTCTCCACTCAGTTTTCGATTAACCAGATCCTGTATTTTCCGGGTCCGTTCTTCGATGACTTTGTTAATGGGAATTATCCCCGCCTCTCTGTGCAGGTCTTCTTGCCGTCTTCTTTCTTGCCTGCGTGTACCTGTGATTAGGTACATGCATTTATTTTGCACTACTTGAAGTCGCCTGTTTTGTGTTTTCGAGACACAAGAGAGGGTGGAGGCGGGGTAAAGCAACGTAGATCTTACAAGGGAACTGTAGATCTTCTTCTTGTTGCTTTCATGTAGATTTCTAAACAAATATAGAGTTCTGACAGTGGCCGAGGCTCGATAAATTCTTTCTTCGACGTGCTTCGCGTACCCGGTAGAGATGATTTTCATAACGAGTACATTGCATTCGTTGGTGTAGGGATATCGAGTATCCCCCACACGCACGTCTGCTCTTAGGGTGCGTCCAATGGGGACTACCTTGAACTTCTCTTGGTTTGTTCTGATTTTCCATTGAGCCTCGTAGTTGTTCAAGTTCGCGATTTCTATCGCTGTCATGCCAGCTTGCCACGGTGTATTCCTCCATAGAGATATGATTATCTGGCTGAAATCATCGGCGTATTGAATATTAAGGGAAGAGGGTTACACAAGGACTGGAACATCCGCGGTCTATATCAAGTAAAGGGTGGGGGACAGACCCCCCCACTTCCTGCGGAAGGCCCGCAGTGAGCAGAAACTTTGGTCCGTCCGTGCACCCTAGACTGACATACGCCGCTCTTTCCATGACGTAGTCACAGAGAGTTCTTTCCAAGTTTTCACTTAGACCCAGCCGTAAGATTTTATACCGCATGCCTCGCTGCTATACCTTATCAAACGCCTTTGATACCTCCCGACAAACAATATCCACCTAACTCCTGTCCCGTTTGGCTTGGGCAAGCTTTTCCGTAATGACATTGACTGCCATTTCCGTACATCGCTTCTTTCTAAACCCGTATTGGCAAGGGTTACAAGGAATTACAAGGAAAGAGAGTACCCTAGGAGGCCTTACGGTCCACTCAAAGAGGGTAGCTTTGGGCTAGCAATCGAGCGGGCACATGGCTGCTCAATTGTTTTGCGTCCCTAAACGGCCACTTTTCAAGACTTCGTCTAGTCTTGACTTGAACTGGTCAACAGATTCACTGTTAACAACTTCCACTGGAAGTGCGTTCCACTTAACGCAGATACTGTACGTGAAAAAATTTCCACACAGATTGTGGTTGTAACGCTTCAGTTCAAGTTTGAAGCCGTGATTGCGCGTTCTGTTCTCACTCAGTGTGAAAATATTCCGGTAGTCAACATTGTCGAACCCTCGAAGTATTTTGAAAACTTCGATGAGCTGACCACGCAGTCTACGGGTTTCCAGAGAGAACAGATCTAATTCCCTTAGTCTATCCTCATAACTTTTATGTCGGACAGAGGGAATCAGTTTGGTTGCCCTAGCTTGTACGCGTTCCAACCTTGCGATGTCCTTTCAAAACGAAGGAATTTAAAATTGTACGGCATACTCCAGGTGCGGCCTAACGAGAAAGTTGTACAGACAAAGTACTATCTCCTTGTTACGGTATCCAAACTGGCGCTTTATGTAGCCTAACATTTTCTGGGCTTTCTTCTCTGCCTCGATGCACTGTTTCGAGAACTTGAAGTCGCTAGTGATAGTTACACCCAGGTCCTTCTCAGTGTCACTCGATTCAAGAGCAGTGCCCTTAAGGATATACTGAGATTGGGGGTTTCTGTGGCCGATATGCATCACTTTGCATTTCTTTACGTTAAAAGGCATTTGCCACGTGTCTGACCACTTCCCAATCCCCCCAAGATATTCCTGCAGGCGGGCAGTATTTCCATCCTTTGCAACGTTCATACCAAGCTTGGTATCGTCGGCAAATTTGGAAATCTTGGCAACCATGTCACCGTCCATGTCGTTGACGTAGATGATGAATAGTAGTGGTCCCAGGACAGAACCTTGAGGCACCCCACTAGTAACGGGCACCCACTCAAAAGCCTGTCCATTTACCACCACCCGTTGCCGTCTTTCACTTAGCCAGTTCTCGATCCAGCCGGCTACTTTTCTGTCTATGCCCAGCGCTCGCACTTTCCGGAGAAGGCGGTGGTGTGGTACCTTATCAAAGGCTTTCTGAAAGTCTAAGTACACCACATCCACCGCCTTGTCCCGATCGTGCTCACTGAAGACAAAGTAGAAGAATTCCATAAGGTTCGTCAGGCATGACCGTTGCCTTCGGAAGCCGTGCTGGGAACTCCTCAGTAGCAGCTTTGACTCTAAATACGACGTCATTTTGTCCACCATCATGCTTTCCATGAGCTTACCGACTATCGAAGTCAGACTGATAGGTCGGTAGTTTGACGGATGGCTGGGGTCTCCTTTCTTGAAGATCGGAGTCACCTCCGCCTCACGCCAGTCTCTAGGAAAGCATCCGGTCCGGATTGACATGTTAAAGATAGCGCACAGATGTCGTGATACTTCATCGCACACTTCCTTCAACACCTTGGATAGAAACCCGTCCGGTCCAGGGGACTTATTCGTCTTTAGGTGAACGATCTTTTTCTTTATTTCTCCTTCGTTGAAGTCCATTGCCTCCAGCTTTTCCCCCGAGTAGGAATCCGTGGGCTGGGGGATGGGACCACACTCTTTAGTAAACACTGAAGAGAAGTATTCATTGAGAAGGTTAGCATTTTCTGCATCTGAGTGAGTTAATGCACCCTCCTCGTCCACTAAGTGCTCAATCCTACGATGGATTGGTTTACGGCTATTTACATAGTCGAAGAACTCCTTGGGATTCTCCTTGCAGAGTCTCGCCACTCGGAGTTCCTCAGTACGCTTAGCCGCCCTTATGCTGGACTTCACTCTCCTGGCTAGCCTCCGGTACTCGTCAAAGGCACCCGAGATCTTCGATCGCTTGTATGCATTTCTCTTCTCCCTAAGCAGTTGGCTGATTTATCGATTAAACCACTTTGGTTGAACAGAAGACCGACGGGAGCATTTCAGAGGGATGCAATTTGATTGAAGACTCATGAACTTAATTTTTAAATTGTTCCACGAATGCTCAACCTCTTCAAATACCGCTAGCCTTACATCAGTCAGCACAGCACGAAGGCTTGCAAAGTCTGCTCTTCTCAAGTCAAGTTTCCTTGATTGACTGGCAACAGACCTTACCTTCGGGATCTTGACGCTAAATCTAACTAGCTGGTGATCACTGCCGCCGAGCTCTTCGCCTACAGAGACATCCTCAACGATATCATCCTCAGAGGTGAAGACCAAGTCGAGGATATTGTCTCCTCTCGTCGGTTCTCTGACCCATTGAGTGAGGAACTCGTTGTTTGCGAACTCCAGGAGTAGCGCGCTCTCGCCACAGGCTGCTCTGGTTTCCCAGTCAACTTGTCTGTTGAAGTCGCCCATAACGATGCACACTCTGCCTTGAACAAGCTCACCCAGCAGCTGTTACAGTTCCCTGTCCTTCTCAACGGGTTGGGAAGGGGGTCTGTAAAGCAGCAGGGTCCTGTATCTGACAGGACCTATCTCTAGGTCAACGCCTAGGAGCTCGTGATCGGATATAATGTAGAGTGAGTTTTCTTCCAGGTAAGACACCAGCCTCCCGTTAAGGATCTTCTCAAAGAGTTTCCCGCTAAATTCCAGAAGTAAACTTGGGCGGTAACTCTCTCTCAACGTTGGGTCCTTTCCACGCTTGGGCAAGAAGATCATCTTTGCCGTCTTGTAAGCATCTGGAAAATACCCCGTATTTAGACATGCGTTGAAAATACGTCTCATTCCTTCGATGATGTTGGCTGATGCCTTTTCGAAGTTTAGCTTCGCAAGCCCCGATTGGCCTGGGGCTTTTTGGCGGAATGAGCGAAGTGCGCCAAGGATATCTTCTTCGGTGATCTCGGCGTCTCCGTTACGCAGTCTGTCCACCTGGTGATAAGGATGCGTTTTATGTATTTCCCTGTTAAGCTAGTCTATGATGTTATTTTCGAATTCTATGTCAAAATCTTCGTTTTCTTCTTCGGGTATACTTAAGATTCTTTCGCAATAACGCCGGAATATTAACTCGATGTTTCTGTCATCTGTCTCAATGGATCCATGTTCTTTTTGGATTTCCATTTTCTTCTTTTTTCCAGGTGATCCTCTGAGACTTCTGAATTTCTTCCAAAAGTCTTTTGGGGATGTATCTCGATCGAGGCTCTGGATCGCATCGTCCCATTGTCTCTGTTGTTGTTCGAGGATCAACTGGTTGAGCTCTTCCTTGATCTCTCTACTTCGTTGTAGCGAGTCAACTGATGCGTTTCTGATATTTAATTCGTACATTACTCTCAATTCTCTATAGAGTTCTTTCATGTGCCCAGTCCATTTGTATGTTGAGATGGTTTTATATTGGGGTTTGGGGATGCAAGCCCTATCTGCATTTATAAGTTGTTCATTGAGGTGGTCGAGTGCCTCGTCTATCTCCTCGAGAATTGCCTCGTCCATATTTGGTGGACGGTAGGCCTCGAGAAGACCCGCGTACCGTGCCCAGTCTGCTCTCCTGTAGTCTTTTCTGACTGGAGCTGGGACTTGTATAGGGTTCCTGTTGATGGTAAGTAGGATCCCTATATGATCACTACATGGTACCTGGATTGGTTCCATGTAGTAATTGAACGGCAGCTGACGATTAGCCAGAAAAATGTCTGGTTTTGTGGCACTTCTTCTTCGAATATAGGTTGGGAAGTCCGGGCCTATTCTATGGACCATATTTCGGTCCATCATAGTTTCCAGGCACCTTCCAGTTCCGTTGAAGGACCTGTACCCGGATTCCCTACATCTGGCATTGAGATCCCCCAATAATATGGTGGGGGTCCTTCTGCCAAATAGGCCAGAGAGAGAATGGATAGACAAATATCCTCGTCTTGGCGGCTGGTACCCGGGGGCGATGACCAGCTTACCTATATCGAGTTCGACCTCTATTGCAAGATAGGATTCTTCGAGGTTTCTTACTGGCTTGTACTTGATCCCTCTTTTGATGGCGATGGCGGCACCGTCGTACCGCTCTTGAGAGTAATTTGTGATTAACACGTCGTAGTTACAGATCTTCATTTCGGAGCTACGAGTGTCAATCCCATGTTCAGAAATCAAGATGACATTTGCATCAGTCTCCCTGAACAAATTTCCATAGAGAGTTCTTTTCACTGTCCAGCCGTTGGTGTTAATTTCCCTAATTCTTAGTGCGTTCTGTTCCAATGTGAGATGTATTTACCTGTGTTTCTTCTTCGTCTTTTTGCTCTTTTTGGCCTGTGGGGCAGGTCTGGCGTGCCCAGGCTTTTCGCTCTTCGGGGGAGGATTTGGAGTCTTTGACTGACTCTTCGTCGTTCTAGTGCGAGTGCATGGGCCCTCGTCACTACCTGAAGATGTGGTTTCTTCTTTTTCCTTATTTTCATTTGCTTCATCGTCTTTCCCTTCGGATTCCTCCTATGAGGGAGATTCGATTACCTCTTTCAGTCCGGTGACTTTTTCTTGGTTGTTCCTGATAACGCTATCCTTGAATTCCTTGGAGCATTCGGGGTCATCGGGCACGATGATGGATGGTAAGTTATTCGCTTTTAGTAGTGCGTTTAAAACCTGGTTGTAGCATCCAGGTTTTACCGCATTTTCCACGTTTGCATGGGTAATGCAAATAAGTATTTTAGCACTTAGGTCATTTGTGAAGAACATTGTTGAGGGGGTTGCCATTGCTGAGGCCATCCCTTCACTTGTCTCCACATGATCGCGTAAGTGGTCGTTTTCTTCTTCTTTTCTTCTTCTTCCATTTTCTTTATTATGTCCTTTCTTTTGGGGCAGTTAAGGGCCATCGTTCGATGGGATCCCTTGCAGTTCATCCACTTCTTCTCTGTGCTTTTGCAGGAGTCGTATCATTGACCCTCTGTGGCACATTCGCTGCACCATGTTGTTCCTTTTGGGGAGCAAATGGCGGTAGTGTGCGCTTCGAGCACATAGCAGACGAAGAACATCTGGATACTATGCTACTTCTCATGCTCGATGTTGCAGCCCGGGATCCTCATATTAAAAACAAGGAGTCCCTCCGTTGCCGCCTTGTGGGCCATTTCGGTGGTCTGGAATGTCACCTTAAAGACGGGTGTGGTCATGGAATTTGATCACTTCCCTGATCTTTGCCCATGTGTGGTTTTTCTCAACCTCGTTTTTTTATGTCAGCGGGGGAGTTCTTCCCCACCCAGCTCTCTACCTTTTGGCAGATGACGCTTCTATTGGCAGAGATTGCTGGTGGGGTCTTTGCTTCCATGTCCATGGCCTTTAGCACTTCGGCCCCTTCTTCGGATAGGAGCCGGTCTACGTCTTTATTTTCAGCGCACATAGCGATGAATTCATTTGGGATGTCGATTAGTTTAATCAGTGCGATCCTTAGATTGGCGAATAGGGATTGGCACACTGTCTTTATCCTGCTATGGTCCGTAGGGGGACCCTATTAGGGAGGTCCTCTATCGTCGTAGGCGTTTTCTTCCTTCTTTCTTGTTTATTTTCTTCCTCTCTGTAAGAAATGTGTAATTAATATGTCATGAGTGAGAAAAAGTGATGTCAGAAGTGGTAAAGGAGGTAGAGTCAAGGGTTAGTTTTGAACTTCGATGTGAGAAAAACGCTCCCGTCCAAATTCCTGTTGTTCCCCCGCCCGGATGGTGCCGGGATGAGGGGTGATGATGGATGGGGTATGGTTCTCGAGTGGGGACCTCAGAGGGTTGAGCTTGTTGGACTTGATGCATAGCGGCCGAATCAACGACCGCTAAGTTTTTGCTACCCCCTCACGGGTACGTACGCCAAAACTGCATCCAACTACATAGAGACGGGAGTACTTCCCTCTATGATTCTGGCCGGGTCCCCCGGGCGATGAGGATTTCTCCTCCGCCCGGGACTCGTAGTTTTGCCCCAGATTCGAGAAAATTTCTGACTTGTGCTTCGGCTGTGGGCTAGTCCTCAAACCAGTTTTCACGCAAGCCCTTAATTATGCCAGTCCAAATGGCCGACATAGTTAAGACGAAATTAATGAAGTGCAGCCATCCGAGCAGGTTCCCACGCAGGGCGGTGGACGGGAGCAATGAGGTGCTTAAGCCCTCATTTTATTCCGTCCCTCGCACGAAAAGATATATTAAATCTTTGCAGAATCTACTGAGATCCTAATGACTCCCAGGACAGTCGCGTTCTTAGGTGGCGAGGCTCAAAAGTCCGTATTTAGCACGCGTAAATAAATCGCTCTTCAGAAGGTAGTAAGGCAATGTTACGCAGTCGAATATTCGCCCAGCAAGCATCTTATGGATTTCAGCCGTGTTTACATGCCAAACGGTTTGAGCGTTATTAACCTTTTAAATCTATCGTGACGGTGATTGGACAATTATTGCAATGCTTATGTATAAAAACTGATTGGTCAATTTGTTAACGCTAAAGTTTGTTATTTAAAAAATGAACATAAGTATGACAATTAAATTTATTTCAATCCTGATTGGTGGAATTTTGTAGAATTATGAGTAGATAGAATGACTATTTATGTATATAGGTATATTTTGTGGAAAAATGGTTAGCAATCATTATTATTCAAGAAGAAAGAAGTTGTCATAACCGTTTGCCATTTCGAGGCTTGTTCCAATTCTTTACCAAGGAATAAAAAATCCAGCTCAATATTTTTCTTTATCCTAAGGAAGCTCGTTGATCACATAACCCAGCCTGCTACATCTAGAAGAGTTCCCCTTTTCGCACATTTCACATAAAAGAGACATATAACGTCAAAAATACGCCATACCTATAACTTATTTGCATGCTGACTAGCATTTCCATTAAAATATGGATTATGGTGAACATTTTACAGTCTATGAAGCACAGATTTATCGCCCCCTTCAGCCGAACTTTCATCCACTGGGGGGTGATATTGCCCGAATGAGAATGGCTGGTTTTGCCCATTGTTAATGGTTTTGTAGCAATCTTAACCCACTTACTAAAACATTTCATTAAACTCTCTCTTTATCTACTTTCTACAGCATAATTATTATAGCGCCTTAATATTGTAGTATGCCTCATTTTATTATATGGAAATCACTATAGTAATCATGTTATTTTAAAGTTCACATTAATGCCATTCGAGAGAGAGGGAGAGAGGAAGACAGGGAGGAAGATAGGGAGAGAGAGGGGTAGAGATAGAGGGAGAGCGGGAGAGAAAGAGGGAGAGAGAGGGAGAAGGAATGAGAGAGATAGAGTGAGAGAGAGAGAGTAACAATGAGTAACAAGAAAAGAAAGTACCCTAGAAGACCTTACGGTCCATTCATGGAGGGTACCTTTGGACTAGCAGTCGAGCGGGCACATATCTGCTCAAATGCTTTACGTCCTTAAGCGGCCACATTTCAAGACCCTGTCTAGTCTTGACTTGAACTTGTCAACAGATTCACTGTTCATAACTTTCACTGGAAGTGCGTTCCACATACCGCAGATACTGTACGTGAAAAGTTTTCCACACAGATCGCGGTTGTAACGCTTCAGTTCAAGTTTAAAGCCGTGATTTCTTGTTATGTTCTCAGCAAGTGTGAAAATGTCCCCGTAGTCAACATTGTCGAACCCTCGACGTATTTTGAAAACTTCGATGAGCTGACGACGCAGTCTACGGGTTTCCAACGAGAACAGATCTAATTCCCTTAATCTGTCTTCATAACTTTTATGTCTGATAGAGGGAATCAGTTTGGTTGCCCTGGATTGCACGCGTTCCAATCTCGCGATGTCCTTTCTAAATGAAGGACTCCAAAATTGTACGGCATACTGCAGGTGCGGTCGGACAAGTGAGTTGTACAAACACAGTACAATCTCCTTGTTCCGATATCCAAACTGGCGCTTTATGTAGCCTAGCATCTTTTGGGCCTTTTTCTCCGCCTCAATGCACTGTTTCGAGAACTTGAGGTCACTAGTGATTGTTACACCCAGGTCCTTCTCAGTGTCACTCGATTCAAGAGCAGTGCCCTTATAGGGTGATTGGGAATTTCGGTGGCCGATATGCATCCTTTTGCATTTCTTTACGTTGAAAGGCATTTGCCACGTATCAGACCACTCCCCAATATTCCCAAGATCTTCCTGCAGGTAGGCAGTATTGCCATCCTTTGCAACGTTCATACCAAGCTTGGTATCGTCGGCAAATTTGGAAATCTTGGCAACCATGTCACCGTCCATGTCGTTGACGTAGATGATGAATAGTAGTGGTCCCAGGACAGAACCTTGAGGCACCCCACTAGTAACGGGCACCCACTCAGAAGCCTGTCCATTCACCACCACCCGTTGCCATCTGCCACTTAGCCAGTTCTCGATCCAGCCGGCTACTTTTTCATCTATGCCCAGCGCTCGCACTTTCCGGAGAAGGCGGTGGTGTGGTACCTTATCAAAGGCTTTCTGAAAGTCTAAGTAAACCACATCTACCGCCTTGTTCCGATCGTGCTCACTGAAGACGAAGTGGAAGAATTCCACAAGGTTCGTCAGGCATGACCGTTGCCTTCGGAAGCCGTGCTGGGAACTCTTCAGTAGCAGCTTTGACTCTAAATGTGACGTCATTTTTTTCCACCATCATGCTTTCCATGAGGGGGGTGAGAGGGAGATAGTAAGAGAGAGAGAGTCACAAGGAATAGTAGCAGGACATTGCTGACGATACTGTGCAGGTACTATTTTTGGAAAGCCTTAATGTATAGCATAAGAGAAAGAGTAGCACAGATGAAGAGAAGCCTTTCCCCACCCATCTCTCCTACTTGTTTTTACTATTAAAACAGAAAATGATAACAGTATCCCCTTTTAAGACATTCTAATTTCCAAAGAAAACGGTAATATCTTAACCTCCATTCATAGAAAACAAACTTCTACAGGGTTAGGGATTAACTTTTATAGTTTCTGTGATTTTAAATATAAAATTTCTACCATTAAGACTCTTGTACACAGGGGCTTTCACCTTTGCTCATCCTTTCTCCAAATCCACCATAAGTTCCAGAACTTGAAGTCACTCTTGATAAAAAACAGCTTTCCGTTACTCTTAATTGAAAGGACAATAAAACAGTTTTTAAATAACATATATTACCCTCCCTTTCCTGAAATCACTGCACCTAAAGAAGTTAGATTTCTTGTTGTTCCTGAGATGGGTTTTTTGAACCGAACCTTCAGAAAAGATATCTCTAAACTATTAGCAAAATTCTTTAGGCAAACTGAATTTAAAGTTGTTTTTCCAACAACCACAAAATTGGAATTTTTTTAAAATTATAGATCAAACTCCTAAGGACTTAAGTAGTGGTGTAGTTTATTTTTACTCTTGTCCAGTGTGTTCCTTTGGAAAATATGTTGGAAGCACCCTACGTACCCTTCAGACCCGTTTTTTCTCTCACATGGGCCTCAGCCTTAGAACAGGGAAACGCCTTAATAAAAAATAACATTCTTCTATGAGAGAGCACTCGATTAAATGCCAAACAATTCCATCCCTGAATGACTTCGAGATTTTGGACTCCAACTCAAACCCACTGTCACTACGTATCTCTGAATCTATTTATATCAAAACACTATCTCCCTCACTCAATTCTGATTCCTCTTCTATTGCATTAAACATCCTTTAAACAACCACTACTAGCGAAACTGTTATACTTCCCGTTACCTCTCTACCACATCATATTCTCACTGAATATCAAAGATTCAAGGTATGTTTCATATTTGATCAGTTTGGTTTTGTATTGATTTTTATTTTGTTGTTTTATAAGCTTTTATTAGCCAGTTTTTTAGTTTTTTTTCTGTACAATTTTACTTTACTTCTTTCCTTAAATCGTTTTATTTTACTCCCCTCTTATTATAATTATAAATTGTAGTGAACACTTAAACCTATTTTGTATATTTATATATCCTAATCTGTTTTCTAGACCCAGAAGATGACCATAAGGTCGAAACGTTGCACTACTCAATCGTAATAAAGATTTTTTGATGTTGGATTTAAGTCTACTCTTCGCCCTTATTTTCTTATTGAAAATTATATATATATATATATATATATATATATATATATATATATATATATATATATATATATATATATATATATATATATATATATATATATATATATATAACGGGTGTTCCAATAACTTGGACCGATTTTAAATGTGGGTTAAGTTTTAGCGTCTAATGATTTTTTTTTTCCGATTTAACAACTTCAGTCTTTGGCAATTTCAACCATGGAAAGATTAACAATCGAACAAAGTGTTAAAGTTATCGAAGCCTATTACGAAAACGGACGGTCAAACAGAAACGCATTTCGGGCACTTCGCGATTCGTTGGTCAACATAATCGACCAACCGAGAGTGCAATTGTGAAAATTGTTCGTAAATTCAAACAAACGGGATCGGTGGCAGATATGAAAACGCCATTGCGTGCTCGTTCACGCCGTTCAGCTGAAAACACTGCTGCAGTGCGCGAGAATGTGTCGAAAGATCCAGACACCTCTATTCGTCATCGCGCGTAGGAATTGAACCTTTCCACAACACCGTTACATCGAATTTTGACAAAAGATTTGTCTCTACACGCTTACAAAATTCAATTAACACAAGAACTGAAGACTGCTGACCATTTGAAGCGCCGTACATTCGTCCCTAAAACAAGCCGATGATGATTTTTCTCAAAAAATCATCTTTAGTGATGAAGCCCATTTTCATCTTGGTGGATTCGTTAATAAGCAGAATTGTCGCATTTGGGTTGATGAAAATCCCAGGAAGATTGTTGAAAAGCCACTGCATCCGCAAAAGGTCACTGTTTGGAGTGCATTTTTTGCTAGCGGAATCATTGGACCGTATTTCTTCGAAAATGATGCCGGGAATTTTGTTACGGTGACAGGCGAGCGATACCGTGCCATGATAACCAAATTTTTCTGGCCTGAATTGAATTCTATGGATGTCGAAGATTTGTGGTTTCAACAGGACGGCGCCACATGCCACACAGCCAATGCAACAATGGCTTTATTGAATGAAAGTTCCAGGTCGCATCATTTCTCTAAACAGCGAGGTCAATTGGCCACCACGGTCGTGTGACTTGACGCCTTTAGATTTCTTCCTTTGGAGTCATCTATGCCAACAAGCCAATATATATATATATATATATATATATATATATATATATATATATATATATATATATAGTAGAGAAGGAATATTGTTACTGGTGAACCCCGCCACAATCAAGCAGCAACCCATTCCCTCACAATCAAGTATCGACTACAACTTACCTCTATCGTCGGTATATATATATATATATATATATATATATATATATATATATATATATATATATATATATATACAAGAAATTACTGTCAAAATGGGTGGTAATATTATTCGCATAATCTTATGTTTGATGAAAATCTGCTAAAAAATAGCAGTAATACCTGTCATTAATAATAAAGTATTATGTAAAAAAAATTAATTCGAGAAGCAGGAATTTGGCCCCCACACACTTTTTATGATATATCCTTCATTCATATACTAATCACCCTTACTTTGCAGGGCATGACAGACAGAAGCAACGCCTGTGAACACAACTAGATCTCAATGGGAGCTCCAGCGTAGAGTATACTGCGTCAAACATTACTACAAGACAGGCTCGTTCAAGAAAGTACAGGAACCTTTCGTGCATCAGTTCTTATGGGAAAAAGCCCCCTCCAAGAGCAATATTCAGGCATGGGTGGACCACTTCGACAACTATGGGACAACAGACAGCCTCAATGCAGCCAGTGACAACCCTCCAAGTCATTTAGGACGCCCCAGGAATCGTACAGCTGAGCTGGTCGAGAAAGTGAGAAAGTCAGTTCAGCAGAGTCCAATACGCTCTGTGCGCAAGCGAAGTCAGACCCTCGGTATATCCCGTGAGACATGCAAGAGAGTGCTAGTAATAGATGTTGAAGCCTACCCATACCGAATACAGACGAAGCAGACCTTTACAGCCTCAGACAAGGAGCAGAGAAAGGCTATGGCAGTCAGGACACTGGAGAAGATTCAGGAGACCCCAACTTTCCTTAACCTCCTTTGGACCTCAGATGAAGCTCACTTCCATCTTGAAGGAAAAGGAAACTCGAAGATAAATGTCTCGGGGAACCTCCAGACCCAATGGGAGAATTTTGGTGGCTGTGAGTGGGCACCTCACAGCCCAGACATTAGACCCCTCAGATTTCTTTCTCTGGGGCTACCATAAAAGCAAAGTGTACGCAGGGAGACCCAGGACCATAACGGAACTCAAGGAAGTCATCAGGGAGGAGTTCAGAGCTATTAGTCGGTAGGTTTGTAAGAACGTCATAGACAACTTTGTGCAGCTCCTCAAGAAATGCACAGAGCTAAATGGAGGTCATCTCGAACACTTGCTCTAGAATAAAGAAGAAAAGTTCCAAGTCTTTCATGTTTTGATATGATGTTTTTAAACACAATAAACTAGTTATCACCAAAGTTTCATTAAATCCTTGCAGAAAATTAAGAAATGGGGCCTATCGAAAGTTGGGCCCGTTTTGGGGGGGCTCACCCTGTATTAGGAAGAAATGCTAATTGTAATTTAGTTTATTTTAGATACGAGTAGGAAAAATTACATGGAGGACTTGTTATGGTGCCTAAATTTCACTTCACAATAAGCGTGTGTTGTAAAAAATAATCTTAATAAATTGCAACGAGCAATATTACAAGTGATGAAGCATTGGAACAGCGAATATGACCGGAAAACATTACCATGTTATTAAAATATTTTGGAGGCAGCTAAAAAAAAATGCTATTTGGAACCACTATTACAGACATCGATAAGCTTGTGGTGCTCATGTCGTAAAATTGGTAGGCCTGTGGCACCAAAATTGCAGGATTTAATAGGTCCGTCGAGGAACTCCAAAAATGGATGCTCAGTGAATCTATTAAATCCTAAAAATGGCTATGTGTAAATTAAGGAAATAATATGCCACATGTAATAAATAAAGAACAAAGATAATTAGAAAAAGAAACAAAATATATATTGAATTATGCATCTATCAAATAAATATAAAGCAATTGGTCGACAGAGTCACGCGAAATCATATGCGTGCTGAGAATAATTATCAGCCAAAAAGGTTACAACGGGATACAACAGGCAAGATAAACAAATACAGGCTTAGACCATCATAATTATACAAAGAACTGTAAGAGACAAGCAATCCCCTATAATTAAGATAAATCTTGGACATGGGAAATATGTAGGTACAACAGGTATACATAGCTGTCGAAACTCCGCCCAAGGGGTGGAAGTAACGAACAAATTCGATCACTGGGTCCGCCCCATGGACAAGAGAGACCAAGAGACAGACATTCATTCGGCAGTTGATTCATTCGACCATTAAGTCAAAATTTCAGTACTCAAGATCAGTCAATCAGACTCAGCCAATCGGAAAATCAATCAGTCCCTTTGTAGCGTTACGTAAAACAGAAGCAAAGAAATCGAGACTTTTCCGCTTGCCCCGTTTTAGTTGGTCCTTTTCTTACCCTGGTCACGAAGACACCTTCGGTACGCCCAGCCTAACGCATGATCCCTCGTGAGAAACTATAAGGAGTAGAGGCAGTCAGAACAAATTCTACAGGGGCATAAAATAGGCCCAGTACTTAAAGTCCCCGTTCCCCCTTGAGTTGACTATACCGGAATCCTCTCCCGCACACTGCTCTAGACGGGTGATTTTGAGCAGTGCAACAGCAACGAGGACTTTTCATTACACCCCTACAAATTGGTTACCTTTGCAAAAGCAAATAACAGGACCTTTTTGCCCTCCCATAAGCTCTGGCATAAAATAGGATTTTTGAAATTCTTAAAGATGTATTAAAAATGCAGTTAAGATTGTAAATTTGATCAAAGGAAGCTCATTAAATAGCAGGATATTTTGAATATTCTGTTCAGAGATTGGAGTCAAACATAGCTACTAAATGTATCACATAAATGTTCCTTGATTGAGGCAAAGCAAGGTACTTAGTAGGGTGTATGAGCTATGGAATGAGATTCATATCCTTTTAGTGGAAAGAAACAATCGCTTGATATGAATTTTTGTGGGTAATATTTAGGTTACCAAATTGCCTTACTTAACTCATATTTTTGGTTTCCAAATGGGGTTCAGTTTTAAACCCACTAGCTACATTCGCTAAGATGGTGGCTCTTCAAAATTTGGGGGGGCATCTCGTGAATTTCAAGCACGCAACTCTCTTGTCCTTCACACTTTTACTTTACACTACTAGCGCTAGCTCACGACCCGAATATACATACAATCTTTACGTGAACCTCATCAACCTGAAGTTCGAGAAATCGAACTCCCAGACAGTCCACCCAAGCGCACTCTTCTTCATTTTCTTTACTTGACTGCGCTTTCCCTCTCGTATCTTTATTTAACAGTAGATAGTTTTCGATCAAATTCAGGGTATTTCTCATCCTGGTGTTTGAGCTACTCGAAATTTCATCGCACATCGCTCTGCGTGTCCAGGTATGAACGCCAGTTTGGCCGAATGGGCCCGCTCATGTTTGTCGTGTCAGTGTGCCAAAGTTCAACGACATACAAAAGCACCTCTGGTCTTTTTCATCTTCCATACTCGCGTTTCGATGCTATGAACCTCAATCTGGTTGGTCCTCTACCTTATTCTCAAAGATTGAATTATGTTGTGAAATTAATGTTCACTTTATTACTTGTCCAAAGGCTCTGCCTATTCCAGTCATTTGAGCTTCCACTGTTACTCGAGTCTTCGTTGTGGGTTAAATTTCTTGATTTGATGCTCCATCAACAACCATGACCGATCGTAGAAGCCAATTTGAATTGCATCAGTAGCAAGTACTTATGCTAGTTATTGGCTCATTTCGCTTACGTAACACAAATTACCATGTTCAGAGTAATGGCGTTGTAGATAGAGGGTAGTAGGAAAAGGGGCAAAGAAAAAATAATAGCGTAGGCGAGTTTCGAACAGCTTCCCGCGTCGCTAGACCACTGTTAGCCAGCGGCGAATCCACTCAGCCATCCTGAGTCTCAAAAAAGACTCATTCAAACAAAGCTTTTAAGCCACTCGCCTTCACTTATCGTACGCTATAGCGTCAATGAAAGCATCCACTTCCAAATCAAGGCTAGCTTAGCCCACGGATTCTAATATCACGTGGGAGGACAAGCTGCCTCTGACCTTACTGAGGATTTGTTACCCCCTGAAGAAAGACTTCTCTTGTTCTGCTACAGAATTAGTGTACGGTACACACCTTTCGTTTCCTAGAGTGAATCTTTTCGTATAAAAACATCTTATTTTTAAATATTTTATCTACTAAGATATTTTTTTTACGGTGCGCTACTCATCTCAGCGGGTAGTATTGTAGTGAATTCAGCCTCCTGCAAAGCGTCCTCGTAACGGAGAAAGTATTCCCTCACACTTCGAAAATAGTTCCACCACCAACGATTGTTCCCCTACATCCGCCACGTCACACTCCTCCTCTTTATCCAGGCGAAAAATTAGCATGGAGAGCCAGGTAGAAATCCCATCACAGAGTAACTCCAGTAGAGTAGATAGAACTGAAATTTCGGCTCCAACAGAAGTAGAGGAAAAAGAACATTCTTCACTTGATATTCAGAAGCTTGAGGAATACCAAGAAGGTAACCAACCTTCTTGGCAATTGCTACCGCGTGATTGTGGGTCGCTCAGAAATGTTCGGTATTGGTGAAGTGAGTCATGAATCTGTTATTTTATTTTAGACCTGCGTTGGCTCAAGGGTTGCGATTACCGTGTAAATGTGTTTCTTGGAATTATGGTACCGAATAAAATCTAATTTATGTACATATCCTTCATACAAGTCATTGAAGCTATTCAATAAAACTATTTAAAGTAAATAATTGAATCCCAATTTAGTCTGATGAAACGATAGAATTTGAAAGTTTTATCTCATATTGTGTCTCTTTACGATCGCGATATGGCATTCGGTTATCAAGTTCAACGTGTGTTTTGATTGTGGCAAAGTATTTTAAAAACATGTTCAAGAACGATGTATGCATTCATTTCCGCAATCATGGCAAATAAAATAATCAAGAAAAAGGAATCGATATATATATTGCTGCCGACAGTGCAACAAAAAGCCAAAGTGCTAGCGAAAAGGTGTGATATTGATTGAGAAAATGTTTTCCCCTTGGATCATTTTGATCACATAGAACAGGAAATAAGATGAAGGCTACCTGTCTTTTCAACTACGGCAAGAACGTAGATTCCAGATCTATCATCGACCAACCTATGACTCACAGATAAATAGACTTTATATTGGGATCGAAAGTAATACTTATTTTCGCATCCACCAGCTTCATGACACTTACCAGCAAAGAGGAATACTTCCCGTAAACTATGGTCTATGTTTCTCTTACTACATATTCCTCAACAATCTCTTTAGACACTTAAAAGAGTGTAGGAGGGTATGCACTCAATGTCTAGGGGAATGGAAAGGTGATATACAAGAGATATGTTGTAATGACTGTAACCCTATATTTTACAGCCAATCTTGCTTTGCTCAACATAAAGAAAGAGAAACCTGCGGAAAAGTTCGAATGCCTAACAAATGTAACCATACCATTATCCAATCCGCATATGGGCATAGTCGACATGATTGTGGCAAAGTATACTGTTCTAAATGCCATGGATATTGTAAAGCGGATGGTAATCAACAAATATGTTGGAATGCAGTCTTTTACGGGATCGAGACCTTTAAGAAGACAGAAAAATAAATAATTTTGCCTTTTATACTGGCCATGCAGGAAATTTGTGATCTTTGTTTTGAAAAGGATACCTGAAGTTACGGTGCATGCGTGCGTTGTGGAAAACAAACACGTATTTTTGTGTGAGAAATGAGCAAGAACAAACTGTGAAATCGTTCATCGAAACGACATTGAAGAAACAAGCTACCACTGACAAAGCAGCTATTCTAGTTTTTAAAAGGTTTTCACCACTCAAAATGATCAAATTGAGGGAGGGGCAGGTGGCGGGAACATGAATGAGATTAAAATTGCAAATGATGTCAGCATGAATGTGACTTAAATTGGGGATGGTGTGAGCACGAATGAGATTCAAATTGCGGGAGGGAGAGGGGGTGAGCATGAATGAGATTAAAATTGTAGCTTGTATTCACAAATAAGATTCTAATTGAGGATGATATCAACACAAATGGGATTCTGATTAGGAGAATACAAATACGCATAAGTTTCAAATTGCGGGGGCTGTAATACGAGAAGGATTCGAATTACCAGGATTGTTACCACATGAAGAGATTTGAATTGGCAGGTATGTAAATATCTATGAGATTCTAATTATGCAAGAGCATGGAATTCAAATTGTGAGGGTTGTAATCAGGACTGAGATTGTTCAACTTGCATGAATTTTATTCAAATTGGGGTAGGAAAACACTAGCACAAATGGAATTCAAATTGCGGAAGATTTAAGTTAGAATGCGATCCAGATTACGCGAATGTAAGGGGGAATTGGATTAGAATTGTGGAGCTGTAGGTGCGAACACTAAGGAGTTTTAAATTGTGGTGAATTCACGAACAAGATTCAAATTGCGGGTGATGCCAGTGTGAATAAGATTCAAATTGGGAGGAAGCAAGCGCGAATGAGATTCAAATGTATGCGAGGGTAATCACGAATGAGATTGAAATTGTGGGTGATGTAAACATAAATGAGATACAAATGGGTTGAGGACAAAGGTGGACGAAATATCGTTTATGTTTATTGATGCAAAATGTACATTAAGGATGAATTACCCGAGTACAACGTTACATGTAAATTATCCGAGCTTAGTATTCACGGTTGTGGCGGCTTAAGCAGATGAACATTCATTTGTATCTTTGCTTCGTCTTATTTCTTCACCGAAATTCACATTTGCAGTCCAATATATTTTCTTTACTTTTTAATTGACTGGCAACTGGGTACGCTGGGCAGTTCTTCTAATTAATCCTTTTCAAACAGTCGCTCTAAAATCTGTATCGAAAGACGTTCGATTTGTTCCTGCGGCAACAACGTTGTTCGCTCATTCTAACGGTCATTCACGGGTGCGCGTAAACTGCCGGGCACAAGCGGTGAAACGTTTGCTCATTGTGAGTATATTATATGATAGAGAGAGTCCACAACTCTCCTGAATCTGTCTCCACCCGACAAATATTAAGAATTATAATCAGCAAGTAAAGATATTTGTGTGCCACAATATAAGAATTTCAATCATGAATCTTATAAGCAGAACAGTGTAGGTAAGCGTTAGCAAGTTTTGTAATTTATTTTAATTCTCTGTTTAAGCTTGGTTTAAATACAGTTTTATATAATTATTATATTCATAATCAAGCACCCCTTACTTAATAAATTTTAAAAATTTATATACTCGCTAACTAATATATTATATTTTATAATCTTCCTAGTACATTTACTGTGAATTTAAATCTAATTTCTAAGCTTTAGTTATCTCTAAGTTTTCTATTTAAAGCCAACACCACAGAATAAAGTTCAAGTTATACCCTTACCGGTTTAAACGTCACCGGAATATAAAAGGGATGACGCCGGCTATTTTTCTCGATTTGGGATTTCTGATAGACATATATATTTTCTTTTCAGAACTTTTGTATACAGTGGGGATAAAAACAGGGGTGAAAAAAGTACTCGCACAAATCGATATTTGGTGGTAAATACTTAGTTGCGTAAACTTTGTTGGCTTTCACTACTATCAATCGTTTCCTGTGGCTCTTCACTAGTGCGCTGCAACATTCCTCTGGTATTTTGGCCCATTCTTCTTTGCAAATTACCTTCAATTCTTCGAGGTTCTTGGGATCCCTCAAATGAATCTTGCTCTTCAATGTTCGCCACAAGTTCTCTATTGGGTTTAAATCTGGCGACTGACTGGGCCACTCTAGAACTTTTACATTGTTTTTACGGAACTATTCGCGAGTAGCTTTCGCAGTATGCATTTGATCATTGTCTTGTTGAAAGATCAATTCCTCTCCAATTCCAAGCTTCTCTAAAGAAACGAACAGATGTTCTTTTGAAATGTCTGCCGAATTTATGGTCCCATATATGATGTGGAGATTGACGGTACCTTTAGATGAGAAATACCCCTACACCATGATGCCACTTCCCCCAAACTTTTCAGTAGTGATCGTGCTCTTATGGCCGTAGAGACTGCCGTCTTTCCTCCAGACAGGACGGCCATTGTTACGCCCAAACAATTCTATTTTGTCTCGTCTGACCACAGGACATTATCCCAGAACTCAGCAGGTTTCTCCAAATGCTCACGTGCGAACTTCAACCTTGCAGCTCTGAGTCTCTTCAGCATCAAAGGTGTCTTCCTTGGCCTGCAAGACTTAAAATCATGACGGTTCAGTTCATTACTAATGGTCTGCTTTGTGACCGACGTTCCTGCCGCCAGTAGGTCATCTTGAATTTCCTTGCGAGTCGTCATCGGCGCCGCTCTCACCTTCTTGAGTATTACACAAGAAACTGGAGGAAATCTTCCGAGGAACACTTGAACGTTGAAGGTTGTCGATGGCAGGGGTAGGCAGTATTTAAATACATTTATGTATTTAAAATCGTATTTGCAAATACATTTGAAATCATGTATTTAAATACTTTACTGATAACACTAGGCAACAAATTTTAACTTTTTGTTTGTTACAGACATGTGAATAAGTGTTTCTAATTAGTTCGAGGGCGCTGAATCCGAATTTGAAAACCAGAATTCTCTATCACGTCTAGATTTTGTGTAATGCCACCCCCTCCCCTTTCGCTATTTGTTCCGATTAATAAATAAAAAAATCTTTTTATTTTTTATTTTTGCATCAGTTAATGATCCTTTGAATTTGTGTTTCAAATATTGAAAGCCTTCACTTCTTTGATCCATACCTTTTACAAAATTTTTCTTTAACCCTAATTTAATGTGAAGAGGTGGAAGATGAACTTTTGGGGGGATCTACTAGAGCATCATGCTGAACATTATGTTTGCCAACAATGTGTTCTTCTCTGGCTGGTCATTCTCGGTTTTTATAGTGATTTTTATCATTATTTGCTATCCCATAGACATAAAAAGCACATGCACTTTGTGTATCCCAACTGTAACCCAAGAAGAAGTGATACAACTTTCAAATCACAACATATGATCCAGTTATGCTCTTTGTATTCAATAAGTTTCAGCAATAGTTGCATAAATGAATGTGTTTCTTGAAGAACTGTAGCGTTGGCTACAGGAATTGCAGCTTTTTCATTCCGATTGTGCAGCAGAACAGCTTTAAGACTTACTTTACTAGAGTCAATGAAAAGTCTCCGCTCATTAGGATCATAGTCACAGCCGATTTCCTGCATCAAACTATTAATATTGTTGCAGTAACATACAGTATTTGGTGGTGAATAAAATTTTGAAAACTTTTGTTGTCGATCTCGAAAGAAAGATACTCTGACATCTGGAAGGAGAAGATTTCTTTCTTGTAATCTGGAAGCAAGTAACTCAGCCTTTTCTTTAGTGAGATCTAAATCTCGTACCAAGTCGTTTAAACTTTGTTGGCAAAATAAATTTAGTTCTGTATCTTGATCAATTGGAACATATGTTTGATCTTCTTCAATTTCTCCAGAAATTAATGTAGAATCATCATCTGAACTAAAATATTCACTTATTGTAGTAGGTGGCTTCGGTACTGGAGTAGATTCATCATGTGGTGCCGGTATCAACGCTGATGGGCAATTTGAATAAACAATTTTAGATTTGTTTTTCTTTGAAAATCCAGCCACATTTGTTAGGCAGAAATAACAATCATCAAAGTGATTTGAGGGCTCACACCATATCATGGGAACAGCAAATAACATTGCCTTCCTCTTCCCATTTAACCAAGCTGTCAACATTGTGTTGCACTGCGTGCAACAAATATGAGGAGCCCAATCTTTATCCCGGTCCCCTACTTTGCATCCAAAATAGTATATGTAGGCTTGCTTCATCGTTACTGCTGTTAAAATTTTTCTCCGGTGTGCCACTGGTGTGAATTTCCCACAAACATAATAAAATATGTTGGGGCTGTTTACACATCCGCGTCTAGAACTGTAAGCCATGACCAGATTAAAAATACTAACTTGAGCAAGCAAACGATAAACAATGTGAGGTCCTTATCATAAGGTTCTTGTCAGAGCAAAATTTTGATAAACGTGTTATATTCTTTAATACCAGTTACCAGTTATCAGTAGCAGAAAATATATCACAAATAAATATGTATTAATCTGAAAATCTGAAAAAATCTGACCCCCGCCCCAATAATTAGAATTTAATGATATTTGAGTTTCAATATAGTCTACTTCATATATATATTAAAAATATATATTATTTATTTATTAATATATATATATATATATATATATATATATATATATATATATATATATATATATACATATATATATACTCCTATATATTAAATATATTAAAAATTGCATGTTGGTACAATATTGAGCAAAAGTGTGAAATTGCTTGAAAAGGAAAATTCAAATTACACAAAAACTAGACATGATATGCAAATTCTAAAGACAAATTTGTAACCAGCGCCTAAAAATCATCTAGAATCACCTATTTTCTGCTCTGTAACAAAATGTCTGTTCCATAGTGTAATAGATTTATACAGCTGTTAAGAACGTGTAACGCATATTTTAGCTTGTCACAACTGAAAATATCGTCCTCTGCAAATATCAATCATGCTGCTATGGGAAAATGCTCAACATTATGGAACAAAAGCGGACGTCCAAAATCAGCAGAGATTATCAAAACTATTATCAACTGCTCATTAAAGGTGCATTACAAGGTGGAACTCTCTGTTTAATTCATTGTCATTACTTTTAAAACACACGAACAAATTACATCAACTCATGACGTCTCTAGAAATCCCAAAATTGAATTTCTTGTGGAGTGCTAAGTTTTGGCTCCTATTGCAGTGGCAATTGATCGCCTACAGGGAGAAAAAAACCCTGTTTTTATGGAGAATTGCTCCCTACCTTGCTCACTGTGGAGAAAAAAACTGAAGAACCTTCAGTCACGTTGTCTGAAATTTTTTCAACCTCTTCTAAGTGCAGTCACTAAGGGCTTTGGAAAGCGCTCCCAATCTTATTTGACCTTGGCAAATGAAGCCAGCATTACAGATTCCATCATTGCATCACCAAGCCATCCATTCTTTAAACTCCGCTGGTTAGATATCAGTATTCCATGGGACAGTTAAAGCCACCAAGACCCTGTTAAAAATATTATGATTCAAGTGATTGAGAATTTAGCAGAGGGACCCGAGGCTGAATCATCCAGTGGTGTATCGGACAGTGACGATTATTTTGGATTTACAAAACCCATTCAAACACGATCAACCGCAGATTTAGAATTGTTCAGTTACCTTCAAGATTCAAATATAACACTTCAAAGTTTAGATAGATAACCAAACATAAAAAAGTTATTTATTAAATACACCACCACCCTTCCGTCGTCAGCTCCTGCGGAACGGCTCTTCTCTTTAGGAGGATTGACCTTATCTCCAAAACAGAGTTGTTTATCTAACGAAACATTTCAGCAACTGATATTACTTAAATGTAATGCTGATATAAATTGCTAAATGAAAGTTCATTCTATGGAACTTTCTATTTTTTTTGTAATACCTATGTCCAATTGTCATAAAATCTTACATTAGTAATTATAATATACAATTTCATTTTAATGGATACTTTTTTGCTGTGATACCAATGGTCCTTATCAATTGTCATTATATATCATGTATTTGAAATGTATTTAAAAATGTATCTAAATACATTTAATGTATTTAGTATTTAAATACTAAATACATTTTCAAAATGTATTTAGTATCTAAATACATTTTTCTCATGTATTTAATATTTAGTATTTAAATACTTTAAATGTATTTAGTGCCCACCTCTGGTGCCTCCTTAGTAAGGCTTGCAAGAACGTATGAGGCATTGCTTTTCTTTGTACTCCTTGTAACACTCTTTATGTCTCCATGTTCTTCACGAACACTAACTGAATTCCCAACTGGGACAACACTATATAAATTGCCATTGTGGAGGGCACATTCTAAACTTTGCTTTTAGCTATCGTTTAACAGTACGCAAAGCTATTGTCACTTCGAAAGGGCTGCAAAAATGCACTTTCTCTGTAACGAAAGTGAGATACCTTCGCTTCCTTTTCAAGCAAATTTTCTCATTTACCCTTGATACTAAGAGTTCCGAAGCCTTTTTTGATAGTCCCAAATCTCGCACCAAATCATTCAACTCAATGTGATCGAATCCTTTATGAGGTGAGTCATCTTCATTTTCAAATCCCGCATCATTGCTGTCACTGATTTCTTGATCATGATCCAAATCTTCAAGAGAAGGAAGTTGAACAAAAGCTGTCACTGGGATTGCAGCTGAATGAGACCCTGGACGTATAGCTGATGGTAGACGATGACTCTCGTTTTTACATTTGTTTTTCTTTTTATATCCTGAAGTTTTGACTAAACAAATGTGCAATGATGATCTTTTGGCATCATGAGTATAAGCCGGCGAGCTCGGTCGCCAGTTTATGCTCATGGCACTACTCGACACCCGAGGCATCATGAGCACAACTAAAGCCCTCCGCTGAATGAGCAGGACATTTGGACTACTCTGGAAGTTTATATCAGATTTCTGGGATTTTCTAGTAATTGTGACCATCTGGATTATCGTTAATAATAGAGAGGGCGCTTTCTGGGACACCGCCCCAAGATATCAAGGTCGGTTTTGAAACACTTTTCATTTTACGAATGAGGGAATAAAAGAGATAATCAATAAATATATAAAAAAATAAGACCTAAAGATTTAATAGGCTGCTTACGACCCACTCGAGCCCCCTAATTCCCAAACCAAGCCAACGCGGGGCCATTTAGTGTATATATGAGATTATAATACGGGACTAAGCAGGATCTCGACCTGTCACCTGCACCCCCTTTACATTTGGCGCATTCACATTTAGTCTTCTACGACGCTCAACTGTCACCACAGTTTATATCATTATAGGAAACACTGTAATTGTCTCCTTTATTAAATTTATTTTCTTCTATGTTCTTTGCTTGGTTTTTATTGATTTATTTTATGTTTTCTTTTTTTCTGAAGTTCTTTTTTTGCGTTCGGGAAAAATCCCCCCCCCCTCTAATGTTCCTTGTTTGGGTCTAGGAATTCCTTCGGCTATTTATATGAAGCCGCATTAGGAGGCGCGATGTACTTTAAGTCTGGGGGTTAGGAGCCCCCCGTCCCTTCACTTGGGGGTGAACGTACCCTGCCCCCAATGCCTCATTTACAGCATGTTTTTTCCTGCCTTTCTCTTTCTATTTCTCTTTCTCTTTCTTTCTTTCCTTCATTATTAAGAGCCTTTCTTTATCCTTTGAAAATTCCCTCGTTGGTTTTCGTCCTATTTTGAATAAATAAATTCGGTGCGTGGATGAAGCATTGGCCCCATGAAGCGCAATTCAGTTTCTCTCTCTCTCTCTCTCGAGTTTAGAGCGCAATAGCGACGAGGGCTCGGGCGTCCTCCCTAGATGGCTGCTCTTCAGGAGAGATTCGTACAGAAAGAGGTGAAGATCGAGATGGTGAGAAAGAGCGGAAAAAGATATAATCGAAGATCCCACCGCAGGCATTGGGGCCGGAAGGGCAAACTGCGGCTGATTGGATCAGGGGGGGGGGGGGAGGGCGCACAAGTCTCCAGATTTCAGCAGCATCTTTTTTAACGAGGCACCCTGGCGACAGCCTCCAGGCGCCAAAGTCACCGTAATCACATCACAGCCTAATGCTAGGCTAAATTAAAACACAAACAAATAATAAAAATAAAACAGAAACAAAGTATAAGAAACGAGCAAAAAAAGGCTAAAAAATAAGTGTCGGGGGGGGAGGGCGCCTCCTTCCCCGTAGAATCATGCGACCATCACCAAGGAGAGTCAAATAAAATGGAGTAGGCCAACCTCCTCCAAAAAGTCCAAGTCTGTGTATACGAACCCGTCCCGAATACAAGGAACAAGTGGTAGCGACCCCGCTCGCCCCGGTACCGGGACAGGTAGCGTACGCGAAGATCACCCAAACTGGGACATTCGACAAGAATGGCCGAACTGTCTTAGGGACAACGCAGTCGTCGCAATAAGGCACAGGCGAGCTCTCCATTAAATGACGGCGCGTCCATGGAAACAGACGCGGTGCATTGGCACGCAACTTTAAGTTCCCCTCGACCGTCTCCCATCTACTTTGCCAAGCAGCCTGGGGGGTTGCGCTGATTCCTGCCATGTAGTCGGTGTGAGGAACAGTCAAATGCGGGTCTGTTCGTTTGACGAAACGGCAGCGTATCTCTCGCTTCCCTGAGCCCCTTCGAAGTGAGAGGAGAATTTAGTCCTCTTAGTCTTCATCTTGCTTCTTTTCCTTTGGGGAGAGGAGGGTAGGAAATGAACTTGCTTCTCCCCACCGCCGGAAGGAGCACCTAGGTCAAAGGAATGGCCTCAGCAAGATCCTTGTCCGATATAGATAAGATCTTAGCTATCAGAGGGGCACCAACTGGAGGAGTAGGTCCCTCCTCATTCTTGTGATTCCTCAGGGCGCCGAGCCGTCTGTGGAGAAGCTTGCACAGGGAATGCCTCAAGTTCGGTGTTTAGCACCGAACCCAGGATCGACCCTATGGAAGATCCTGCCATTGCACCTTATTATGACGATTGCGTTGTCCAGTTGACCCCCGGACTTGAATGTCCCAGTTTGGATAGTGGGACGGGCGTGGTCGCTAAGCCTTGTCCTTTGTACTCAGAACTGGTTCGTATACAATTGAATACCTGGCTTGGTTGAACTTGAGAGGAGTCAGGCCTCCTCCATTTTATTTTGAGAAGAGTCTGAACTGCTCCATTTTACTTTAAGATAAGTCTGGCCTCCTCCATTTTATTTTGAGAGGAGTCTGGTCTCCTCCATTTTATTTTGAGAAGAGTCTGGCCTCCTCCATTTTATTTTGAGAAGAGTCTGACCTCTTCCATTTTACTTTGAGATGAGTCTGGCCTCCTCCATTTTATTTTGAGAGGAGTCTGGTCTCCTCCATTTTATTTTGAAAAGAGTCTGGCCTCCTCCATTTTATTTTGAGAAGAGTCTGGCCTCCTCCATTTTACTTTGAGAAGAGTCTATCCTACTCCATTTTACTTTGAAATGAGTCTGTCCTGCTCCATTTTACTTTGAGATGAGTCTGGCCTCCTGCATTTTATTTTGAGAAGAGTCTGGCCTCCCCAATTTAAAATTGAGAAGAGTCTATCCTCCTCCATTTTACTTTGAAATAAGTCTGTCCTCCTCCATTTTACTTTGAGAAGAGTTTGGCCTCCTCCATTTTACTTTGAGATGAGTCTGGCCTCCTCCATTTTATTTTGAGAGGAGTCTGGTCTCCTCCATTTTATTTTGAGAAGAGTCTGGCCTCCTCCATTTTATTTTGAGAGGAGTCTGGCCTCCTCCATTTTACTTTGAAAAGAGTCTATCCTCCTCCATTTTACTTTGAGATGAGTCTGGCCTCCTCCATTTTATTTTGAGAGGAGTCTGGTCTCCTCCATTTTATTTTGAAAAGAGTCTGGCCTCCTCCATTTTATTTTGAGAAGAGTCTGGCCTCCTCCATTTTACTTTGAGAAGAGTCTATCCTACTTAATTTTACTTTGAAATGAGTCTGTCCTCCTCCATTTTACTTTGAGATGAGTCTGGCCTCCTGCATTTTATTTTGAGAAGAGTCTGGCCTCCTCCATTTTACATTGAGAAGAGTCTATCCTCCTCCATTTTACTTTGAAATGAGTCTGGCCTCCTCCATTTTACTTTGAGAAGAGTCTGGCCTCCTCCATTTTACTTTGAGATGAGTCTGGCCTCCTCCATTTTATTTTGAGAGGAGTCTGGTCTCCTCCATTTTATTTTGAGAAGAGTCTGGCCTCCTCCATTTTATTTTGAGAGGAGTCTGGCCTCCTCCATTTTACTTTGAAAAGAGTCTATCCTCCTCCATTTTACTTTGAGATGAGTCTGGCCTCCTTCATTTTATTTTGAGAGGAGTCTGGTCTCCTCCATTTTATTTTGGTAGGAGTCTGGCCTCCTCCATTTTATTTTGAGAGGATTCTGGCCTCCGCTATTTTATTTTGAGAGAATTCTGGCCTCCTCCATTAGATTTTGAGAGGAGTCTGTTCTCCTCCATTTAAATTTGAGAGGAGTCTGGTCTCCTCCATTTTGTTTTGAGAGGAGTCTGGTGTCCTCCATTTTATCTTGAGAGGAGTCTTGTCTCCTCCATTTTATTTTGAGAGGAGGCTAGTCTCCTCCATTTTATTTTGAGAGGAGTCTGGTCTCCTCCATTTTATCTTGAGAGGAGTCTTGTTCCTCCATTTAATTTTGAGAGGAATCTGGTCTCCTCCATTTTATTTTAAGAGGAGTCTGGTGTCCTCCATTTTATCTTGAGAGGAGTCTTGTCTCCTCCATTTTATTTTGAGAGGAGTCTGGTCTCCTCCATTTTATTTTGAGAGGAGTCTGGTCTCCTCCATTTTATTTTGAGAGGAGTCTGGTCTCATCCATTTTATTTTGAGAGGAGTCTGGTCTCCTCCATTTTATTTTGAGAGGAGTCTGGTCTCCTCCATTTTATTTTGAGAGGAGTCTGGTCTCCTCCATTTTATTTTGAGAGGAGTCTGGTGTCCTCCATTTTATTTTAAGAGGAGTCTGGTCTCCTCAATTTCATTTTTAGAGCAGTCTGGTCTCCTCCATTTTATTTTGAGAGGAGTCTGGTCTCCTCCATTTTATTTTTAGAGGAGTCTGGTCTTCTCCATTTTATTTTGAGAGGAGTCTGGTGTCCTCCATTTTATCTTGAGAGGAGTCTTGTCTCCTCCATTTTATTTTGAGAGGAGGCTGGTCTCCTCCATTTTATTTTAAGAGGAGTCTGGTGTCCTCCATTTTATCTTGAGAGGAGTCTTGTTTCCTCCATTTTATTTTGAGAGGAGTCTGGTCTCCTACATTTTATTTTGAGAGGAGTCTGGTCTCCTCCATTTTATTTTGAGAGGAGTCTGGTCTCCTCCATTTTATTTTGAGAGGAGTCTGGTCTCCTCCATTTTATTTTGAGAGGAGTCTGGTCTCCTCCATTTTATTTTGAGAGGAGTCTGGACTCCTCCATTTTATTTTGGGAGGAGTCTGGTCTCCTCCATTTTATTTTGAGAGGAGTCTGGACTCCTCCATTTTATTTTGAGAGGAGTCTGGTCTCCTCCATTTTATTTTGAGAGGAGTCTGGTCTCCTCCATTTTATTTTGAGAGGAGTCTGGTCTCCTTCAATTTATTTTGAGAGGAGTCTGGTCTCCTCCATTTTTTTTGAGAGGAGTCTGGTCTCCTTCATTTTATTTTGAGAGGAGTTTGGACTTCTCCATTTTATTTTGAGAGTAGTTTGGACTCCTCCATTTTATTTTGAGAGGAGTCTGGTCTCCTCCATTTTATTTTGAGAGGAGTCTGGACTCCTCTATTTTATTTTGAGAGGAGTCTGGTCTCCACCATTTTATTTTGAGAGGAGTCTGGTCTCCACCATTTTATTTTGAGAGGAGTCTGGTCTCCTCTATTTTATTTTGAGAGGAGTCTGGACTCCTCCATTTTATTTTGAGAGGAGTCTGGACTCCTCCATTTTACTTTGAGATGAGTCGGGCCTCCTCCATTTTATTTTGAGAGGAGTCTGGTCTCCTCCATTTTATTTTGAAAAGAGTCTGGCCTCCTCCATTTTATTTTGAGAAGAGTCTGGCCTCCTCCATTTTACTTTGAGAAGAGTCTATCCTACTCCATTTTACTTTGAAATGAGTCTGTCCTCCTCCATTTTACTTTGAGATGAGTCTGGCCTCCTGCATTTTATTTTGAGAAGAGTCTGGCCTCCTCCATTTTACATTGAGAAGAGTCTATACTCCTCCATTTTACTTTGAAATGAGTCTGTCCTCCTCCATTTTACTTTGAGAAGAGTCTGGCCACCTCCATTTTACTTTGAGATGAGTCTGGCCTCCTCCATTTTACTTTGAGAAGAGTCTGGCCTCCTCCATTTTACTTTGAGATGAGTCTGGCCTCCTGCATTTTATTTTGAGAAGAGTCTGGCCTCCTCCATTTTACATTGAGAAGAGTCTATCCTCCTCCATTTTACTTTGAAATGAGTCTGGCCTCCTCCATTTTACTTTGAGAAGAGTCTGGCCTCCTCCATTTTACTTTGAGATGAGTCTGGCCTCCTCCATTTTATTTTGAGAGGAGTCTGGTCTCCTCCATTTTATTTTGAGAAGAGTCTAGCCTCCTCCATTTTATTTTGAGAGGAGTCTGGCCTCCTCCATTTTACTTTGAAAAGAGTCTATCCTCCTCCATTTTACTTTGAGATGAGTCTGGCCTCCTTCATTTTATTTTGAGAGGAGTCTGGTCTCCTCCATTTTATTTTGGTAGGAGTCTGGCCTCCTCAATTTTATTTTGAGAGGATTCTGGCCTCCGCTATTTTATTTTGAGAGAATTCTGGCCTCCTCCATTTAATTTTGAGAGGAGTCTGGTCTCCTCCATTTAAATTTGAGAGGAGTCTGGTCCCCTCCATTTTGTTTTGAGAGGAGTCTGGTGTCCTCCATTTTATCTTGAGAGGAGTCTTGTCTCCTCCATTTTATTTTGAGAGGAGGCTAGTCTCCTCCATTTTATTTTGAGAGGAGTCTGGTCTCCTCCATTTTATCTTAAGAGGAGTCTTGTTCCTCCATTTAATTTTGAGAGGAATCTGGTCTCCTCCATTTTATTTTAAGAGGAGTCTGGTGTCCTCCATTTTATCTTGAGAGGAGTCTTGTCTCCTCCATTTTATTTTGAGAGGAGTCTGGTCTCCTCCATTTTATTTTGAGAGGAGTCTGGTCTCCTCCATTTTATTTTGAGAGGAGTCTGGTCTCCTCCATTTTATTTTGAGAGGAGTCTGGTCTCCTCCATTTTATTTTGAGAGGAGTCTGGTCTCCTCCATTTTATTTTGAGAGGAGTCTGGTCTCCTCCATTTTATTTTGAGAGGAGTCTGGTGTCCTCCATTTTATTTTAAGAGGAGTCTGGTCTCCTCAATTTCATTTTTAGAGCAGTCTGGTCTCCTCCATTTTATTTTGAGAGGAGTCTGGTCTCCTCCATTTTATTTTTAGAGGAGTCTGGTCTTCTCCATTTTATTTTGAGAGGAGTCTGGTGTCCTCCATTTTATCTTGAGAGGAGTCTTGTTTCCTCCATTTTATTTTGAGAGGAGTCTGGTCTCCTACATTTTATTTTGAGAGGAGTCTGGTCTCCTCCATTTTATTTTGAGAGGAGTCTGGTCTCCTCCATTTTATTTTGAGAGGAGTCTGGTCTCCTCCATTTTATTTTGAGAGGAGTCTGGTCTCCTCCATTTTATTTTGAGAGGAGTCTGGACTCCTCCATTTTATTTTGGGAGGAGTCTGGTCTCCTCCATTTTATTTTGAGAGGAGTCTGGACTCCTCCATTTTATTTTGAGAGGAGTCTGGTCTCCTCCATTTTATTTTGAGAGGAGTCTGGTCTCCTCCATTTTATTTTGAGAGGAGTCTGGTCTCCTTCAATTTATTTTGAGAGGAGTCTGGTCTCCTCCATTTTTTTTTAGAGGAGTCTGGTCTCCTTCATTTTATTTTGAGAGGAGTTTGGACTTCTCCATTTTATTTTGAGAGTAGTTTGGACCCTCCATTTTATTTTGAGAGGAGTCTGGTCTCCTCCATTTTATTTTGAGAGGAGTCTGGTCTCCTCTATTTTATTTTGAGAGGAGTCTGGACTCCTCCATTTTATTTTGAGAGGAGTCTGGACTCCTCCATTTTATTTTGAGAGTAGTCTGGTCTCCTGCATTCTATTTTGAGAGGAGTCTGGTCTCCTCCATTTTATTTTGAGAGGAGTCTGGTCTCCTCCATTTTATTTTGAGAGGAGTCTGGTCTCCTCCATTTTATTTTGAGAGGAGTCTGGACTCCTTCATTTTATTTTGAGAGGAGTCTGGACTCCTCCATTTTATTTTGAGAGGAGTCTGGACTCCTCCATTTTATTTTGAGAGGAGTCTGGTCTCCTCCATTTTATTTTGAGAGGAGTCTGGTCTCCTCCATTTTATTTTGAGAGGAGTATGGTCTCCTCCATTTTATTTTGAGAGGAGTCTGGTCTCCTCCATTTTATTTTGAGAGGAGTCTGGTCTCCTCCATTATATTTTGAGAGGAGTCTGGTCTCCTCCATTTTATTTTGAGAGGAGTCTGGACTCCTACATTTTATTTTGAGAGGAGTCTGGACTCCTCCATTTTATTTTGAGAGTAGTCTGGTCTCCTGCATTCTATTTTGAGAGGAGTCTGGTCTCCTCCATTTTATTTTGAGAGGAGTCTGGTCTCCTCCATTTTATTTTGAGAGGAGTCTGGTCTCCTCCATTATATTTTGATAGGAGTCTGGTCTCCTCCATTTTATTTTGAGAGGAGTCTGGTCTCCTCCATTATATTTTGAGAGGAGTCTGGTCTCCTCAATTTCATTTTTAGAGCAGTCTGGTCTCCTCCATTTTATTTTGAGAAGAGTCTGAACTGCTCCATTTTACTTTAAGATAAGTCTGGCCTCCTCCATTTTATTTTGAGAGGAGTCTGGTCTCCTCCATTTTATTTTGAGAAGAGTCTGGCCTCCTCCATTTTATTTTGAGAAGAGTCTGACCTCTTCCATTTTACTTTGAGATGAGTCTGGCCTCCTCCATTTTATTTTGAGAGGAGTCTGGTCTCCTCCATTTTATTTTGAAAAGAGTCTGGCCTCCTCCATTTTATTTTGAGAAGAGTCTGGCCTCCTCCATTTTACTTTGAGAAGAGTCTATCCTACTCCATTTTACTTTGAAATGAGTCTGTCCTCCTCCATTTTACTTTGAGATGAGTCTGGCCTCCTGCATTTTATTTTGAGAAGAGTCTGGCCTCCTCCATTTTACATTGAGAAGAGTCTATCCTCCTCCATTATACTTTGAAATGAGTCTGTCCTCCTCCATTTTACTTTGAGAAGAGTCTGGCCACCTCCATTTTACTTTGAGATGAGTCTGGCCTCCTCCATTTTATTTTGACAGGAGTCTGGTCTCCTCCATTTTATTTAGAGAAGAGTCTGGCCTCCTCCATTTTATTTTGAGAGGAGTCTGGCCTCCTCCATTTTACTTTGAAAAGAGTCTATCCTCCTCCATTTTACTTTGAGATGAGTCGGGCCTCCTCCATTTTATTTTGAGAGGAGTCTGGTCTCCTCCATTTTATTTTGAAAAGAGTCTGGCCTCCTCCATTTTATTTTGAGAAGAGTCTGGCCTCCTCCATTTTACTTTGAGAAGAGTCTATCCTACTCCATTTTACTTTGAAATGAGTCTGTCCTCCTCCATTTTACTTTGAGATGAGTCTGGCCTCCTGCATTTTATTTTGAGAAGAGTCTGGCCTCCTCCATTTTACATTGAGAAGAGTCTATACTCCTCCATTTTACTTTGAAATGAGTCTGTCCTCCTCCATTTTACTTTGAGAAGAGTCTGGCCTCCTCCATTTTACTTTGAGATGAGTCTGGCCTCCTTCATTTTATTTTGAGAGGAGTCTGGTCTCCTCCATTTTATTTTGAGAAGAGTCTGGCCTCCTCCATTTTATTTTGAGAGGAGTCTGGCCTCCTCCATTTTACTTTGAAAAGAGTTTATCCTCCTCCATTTTACTTTGAGATGAGTCTGGCCTCCTCCATTTTATTTTGAGAGGAGTCTGGTCTCCTCCATTTTATTTTGAAAAGAGTCTGGCCTCCTCCATTCTATTTTGAGAAGAGTCTGGCCTCCTCCATTTTACTTTGAGAAGAGTCTATCCTACTCAATTTTACTTTGAAATGAGTCTGTCCTCCTCCATTTTACTTTGAGATGAGTCTGGCCTCCTGCATTTTATTTTGAGAAGAGTCTGGCCTCCTCCATTTTACATTGAGAAGAGTCTATCCTCCTCCATTTTACTTTGAAATGAGTCTGTCCTCCTCCATTTTACTTTGAGAAGAGTCTGGCCTCCTCCATTTTACTTTGAGATGAGTCTGGCCTCCTCCATTTTATTTTGAGAGGAGTCTGGTCTCCTCCATTTTATTTTGAGAAGAGTCTGGCCTCCTCCATTTTATTTTGAGAGGAGTCTGGCCTCCTCCATTTTACTTTGAAAAGAGTCTATCCTCCTCCATTTTACTTTGAGATGAGTCTGGCCTCCTTCATTTTATTTTGAGAGGAGTCTGGTCTCCTCCATTTTATTTTGGTAGGAGTCTAGCCTCCTCCATTTTATTTTGAGAGGATTCTGGCCTCCTCCATTTTATTTTGAGAAGAGTCTATCCTCCTCCATTTTACTTTGAAATGAGTCTGTCCTCCTCCATTTTACTTTGAGAAGAGTCTGGCCTCCTCCATTTTACTTTGAGATGAGTCTGGCCTCCTCCATTTTATTTTGAGAGGAGTCTGGCCTCCTCCATTTTACTTTGAAAAGAGTCTATCCTCCTCCATTTTACTTTGAGATGAGTCTGGTCTCCTGCATTCTATTTTGAGAGGAGTCTGGTCTCCTCAATTTCATTTTTAGAGCAGTCTGGTCTCCTCCATTTTATTTTGAGAGGAGTCTGGTCTCCTCCATTTTATTTTTAGAGGAGTCTGGTCTTCTCCATTTTATTTTGAGAGGAGTCTGGTGTCCTCCATTTTATCTTAAGAGGAGTCTTGTTTCCTCCATTTTATTTTGAGAGGAGTCTGGTCTCCTACATTTTATTTTGAGAGGAGTCTGGTCTCCTCCATTTTATTTTGAGAGGAGTCTGGTCTCCTCCATTTTATTTTGAGAGGAGTCTGGTCTCCTCCATTTTATTTTGAGAGGAGTCTGGTCTCCTCCATTTTACTTTGAGATGAGTCTGGCCTCCTGCATTTTATTTTGAGAAGAGTCTGGCCTCCTCCATTTTACATTGAGAAGAGTCTATCCTCCTCCATTTTACTTTGAAATGAGTCTGGCCTCCTCCATTTTACTTTGAGAAGAGTCTGGCCTCCTCCATTTTATTTTGAGAGGTGTCTGGCCTCCTCCATTTTATTTTGAGAGGAGTCTGGCCTCCTTCATTTTATTTTGAGAGGAGTCTGGTCTCCTCCATTTTATTTTGAAAGGAGTCTGGCCTCCTTCATTTTATTTTGAGAGGAGTCTGGTCTCCTCCATTTTATTTTGAGAGGAGTCTGGTCTCCTCCATTTTATTTTGAGAGGAGTCTGGTATCCTCCATTTTATTTTGAGAGGAGTCTGGTCTCCTCCATTTTATTTTGAGAGGAGTCTGGTCTCCTCCATTTTATTTTGAGGTGAGTCTGGTCTCCTCCATTTTATTTTAAGAGGAGTCTGGACTCCTTCATTTTATTTTGAGAGGAGTCTGGACTCCTCCATTTTATTTTGAGAGGAGTCTGGACTCCTCCATTTTATTTTGAGAGGAGTCTGGTCTCCTCCATTTTATTTTAAGAGGAGTCTGGCCTCCTCCATTTTATTTTGAGAGGAGTCTGGTCTCCTCCATTTTATTTTTGAGAGGAGTCTGGCCTCCTCCATTTTATTTTGAGAGGAGTCTGACCTCTGCTATTTTATTTTGAGAGTCGTCTGGCTTCCTCCATTTTATTTTGAGAAGAGTCTGGTCTCCTCCATTTTATTTTGAGAGGAGTCTGGTCTCCTCCATTTTATTTTGAGTGGAGTCTGGTCTCCTCCATTTTATTTTAAGAGGATTCTGGTCTCCTCCATTTTATTTTGAGAGGAGTCTGGACTCCTCCATTTTATTTTGAGAGGAGTCTGGTCTCCTCCATTTTATTTTGAGAGGAGTCTGGTCTCCTCCATTTTATTTTGAGAGGATTCTGGCCTCCTCCATTTTATTTTGAGAGGAGTCTGGCCTCCTTCATTTTATTTTGAGAGGAGTCTGGTCTCCTCCATTTTATTTTGAAAAGAGTCTGGTCTCCTCCATTTTATTTTGAGAGAAGTCTGGCCTCCTTCATTTTATTTTGAGAAGGGTCTGGTCTCCTCCATTTTATTTTAAGAGGAGTCTGGCCTCCTCCATTTTATTTTGAGAGGAGTCTGGTCTCCTCCATTTTATTTTTGAGAGGAGTCTGGCCTCCTCCATTTTATTTTGAGAGGAGTCTGACCTCTGCTATTTTATTTTGAGAGTCGTCTGGCTTCCTCCATTTTATTTTGAGAAGAGTCTGGTCTCCTCCATTTTATTTTGAGAGGAGTCTGGTCTCCTCCATTTTATTTTGAGTGGAGTCTGGTCTCCTCCATTTTATTTTAAGAGGATTCTGGTCTCCTCCATTTTATTTTGAGAGGAGTCTGGACTCCTCCATTTTATTTTGAGAGGAGTCTGGTCTCCTCCATTTTATTTTGAGAGGAGTCTGGTCTCCTCCATTTTATTTTGAGAGGATTCTGGACTTCTCCATTTTATTTTGAGAGGAGTCTGGTCTCCTCCATTTTATTTTGAGAGGAGTCTGGCCTCCTCCATTTTATTTTAAGAGGAGTCTGGTCTCCTCCATTTTATTTTGAGAGGAGTCTGGACTCCTTCATTTTATTTTGAGAGGAGTCTGGACTCCTCCATTTTATTTTTAGAGCAGTCTGGTCTCCTCCATTTTATTTTGAGAAGAGTCTGAACTGCTCCATTTTACTTTAAGATAAGTCTGGCCTCCTCCATTTTATTTTGAGAGGAGTCTGGTCTCCTCCATTTTATTTTGAGAAGAGTCTGGCCTCCTCCATTTTATTTTGAGAAGAGTCTGACCTCTTCCATTTTACTTTGAGATGAGTCTGGCCTCCTCCATTTTATTTTGAGAGGAGTCTGGTCTCCTCCATTTTATTTTGAAAAGAGTCTGGCCTCCTCCATTTTATTTTTGAGAAGAGTCTGGCCTCCTCCATTTTACTTTGAGAAGAGTCTATCCTACTCCATTTTACTTTGAAATGAGTCTGTCCTCCTCCATTTTACTTTGAGATGAGTCACGCCTCCTTCATTTTATTTTGAGAGGAGTCTGGTCTCCTCCATTTTACTTTGAGAGGAGTCTGGCCTCCTCCATTTTACTTTGAGAGGAGTCTGACCTCCTCCATTTTATTTTGAGAGTAGTCTGGTCTCCTCCATTTTATTTTGAGAGGAGTCTGGTCTCCTCCATTTTATTTTGAGAGGTGTCTGGCCTCCTCCATTTTATTTTGAGAGGAGTCTGGCCTCCTTCATTTTATTTTGAGAGGAGTCTGGTCTCCTCCATTTTATTTTGAGAGGAGTCTGGTCTCCTCCATTTTATTTTGAGAGGAGTCTGGTATCCTCCATTTTATTTTGAGAGGAGTCTGGTCTCCTCCATTTTATTTTGAGAGGAGTCTGGTCTCCTCCATTTTATTTTGAGGTGAGTCTGGTCTCCTCCATTTTATTTTGAGAGGAGTCTGGACTCCTTCATTTTATTTTGAGAGGAGTCTGGACTCCTCCATTTTATTTTGAGAGGAGTCTGGACTCCTCCATTTTATTTTGAGAGGAGTCTGGTCTCCTCCATTTTATTTTAAGAGGAGTCTGGCCTCCTCCATTTTATTTTGAGAGGAGTCTGGTCTCCTCCATTTTATTTTTGAGAGGAGTCTGGCCTCCTCCATTCTATTTTGAGAGGAGTCTGACCTCTGCTATTTTATTTTGAGAGTCGTCTGGCTTCCTCCATTTTATTTTGAGAAGAGTCTGGTCTCCTCCATTTTATTTTGAGAGGAGTCTGGTCTCCTCCATTTTATTTTGAGTGGAGTCTGGTCTCCTCCATTTTATTTTAAGAGGATTCTGGTCTCCTCCATTTTATTTTGAGAGGAGTCTGGCCTCCTCCATTTAATTTTGAGAGGAGTCTGGTCTCCTCCATTTTATTTTGAGAGGAGTCTGGACTCCTTCATTTTATTTTGAGAGGAGTCTGGTCTCCTCCATTTTATTTTGAGAGGAGTCTGGACTCCTTCATTTTATTTTGAGAGGAGTCTGGACCCCTCCATTTTATTTTGAGAGGAGTCTGGACTCCTCCATTTTATTTTGAGAGGAGTCTGGTCTCCTCCATTTTATTTTGAGAGGAGTCTGGACTCCTTCATTTTATTTTGAAATGAGTCTGGCCTCCTCCATTTAACTTTGAGAAGAGTCTGGTCTCCTCCATTTTATTTTGAAAAGAGTCTGGTCTCCTCCATTTTATTTTGAGAAGGGTCTGGTCTCCTCCATTTTATTTTGAGAAGGGTCTGGTCTCCTCGAGTTTATTTTGAGAGTCGTCTGGCTTCCTCCATTTTATTTTGAGAGGAGTCTGGTCTCCTCCATTTTATTTTGAGAGGAGTCTGGTCTCCTCCATTTTATTTTGAGAGGAGTCTGGCCTCCTCCATTTTATTTTGAGAGGAGTCTGGCCTCCTTCATTTTATTTTGAGAGGAGTCTGGTCTCCTCCATTTTATTTTGAGAGGAGTCTGGTCTCCTCCATTTTATTTTGAGAGAAGTCTGGCCTCCTCCATTTTATTTTGAGAGGAGTCTGGCCTTCTTCATTTTATTTTGAGAGGAGTCTGGTCTCCTCCATTTTATTTTGAGAGGAGTCTGGTCTCCTCCATTTTATTTTGAGAGGAGTCTGGACTCCTTCATTTTATTTTGAGAGGAGTCTGGACTCCTCCATTTTATTTTGAGAGGAGTCTGGACTCCTCCATTTTATTTTGAGAGGAGTCTGGTCTCCTCCATTTTATTTTGAGAGGAGTCTGGTCTCCTCCATTTTATTTTGAGAGGAGTATGGTCTCCTCCATTTTATTTTGAGAGGAGTCTGGTCTCCTCCATTTTATTTTGAGAGGAGTCTGGTCTCCTCCATTATATTTTGAGAGGAGTCTGGTCTCCTCCATTTTATTTTGAGAGGAGTCTGGTCTCCTCCATTTTATTTTGAGAGGAGTCTGGACTCCTTCATTTTATTTTGAGAGGAGTCTGGACTCCTCCATTTTATTTTGAGAGGAGTCTGGACTCCTCCATTTTATTTTGAGAGGAGTCTGGTCTCCTCCATTTTATTTTGAGAGGAGTCTGGTCTCCTCCATTTTATTTTGAGAGGAGTCTGGTCTCCTCCATTTTATTTTGAGAGGAGTCTGGTCTCCTCCATTTTATTTTGAGGTGAGTCTGGTCTCCTCCATTTTATTTTGAGAGGAGTCTGGTCTCCTCCATTTTATTTTGAGAGGAGTCTGGTATCCTCCATTTTATTTTGAGAGGAGTCTGGTCTCCTCCATTTTATTTTGAGAGGAGTCTAGTCTCCTCCATTTTATTTTGAGAGGAGTCTGGTCTCCTCCATTTTATTTTGAGAGGAGTCTGGACTCCTTCATTTTATTTTGAGAGGAGTCTGAACTCCTCCATTTTATTTTGAGAGGAGTCTGGACATCTCCATTTTATTTTGAGAGGAGTCTGGTCTCCTCCATTTTATTTTGAGAGGAGTCTGGCCTCCTCCATTTTATTTTAAGAGGAGTCTGGTCTCCTCCATTTTATTTTGAGAGGAGTCTGGCCTCCTCCATTTTATTTTGAGAGGAGTCTGACCTTTGCTATTTTATTTTCAGAGTCGTCTGGCTTCCTCCATTTTATTTTGAGAGGAGTCTGGTCTCCTCCATTTTATTTTGAGTGGAGTCTGGTCTCCTCCATTTTATTTTAAGAGGATTCTGGTCTCCTCCATTTTATTTTGAGAGGAGTCTGGACTCCTCCATTTTATTTTGAGAGGAGTCTGGTCTCCTCCATTTTATTTTGAGAGGAGTCTGGACTCCTTCATTTTATTTTGAGAGGAGTCTGGACTCCTCCATTTTATTTTGAGAGGAGTCTGGACTCCTCCATTTTATTTTGAGATGAGTCTGGCCTCCTCCATTTTACTTTGAGAAGAGTCTGGTCTCCTCCATTTTATTTTGAAAAGAGTCTGGTCTCCTCCATTTTATTTTGAGAAGGGTCTGGTCTCCTCCATTTTATTTTGAGAAGGGTCTGGTCTCCTCGAGTTTATTTTGAGAGTCGTCTGGCTTCCTCCATTTTATTTTGAGAGGAGTCTGGTCTCCTCCATTTTATTTTGAGAGGAGTCTGGTCTCCTCCATTTTATTTTGAGAGGAGTCTGGCCTCCTCCATTTTATTATGAGAGGAGTCTGGCCTCCTTCATTTTATTTTGAGAGGAGTCTGGTCTCCTCCATTTTATTTTGAGAGGAGTCTGGTCTCCTCCATTTTATTTTGAGAGAAGTCTGGCCTCCTCCATTTTATTTTGAGAGGAGTCTGGCCTTCTTCATTTTATTTTGAGAGGAGTCTGGTCTCCTCCATTTTATTTTGAGAGGAGTCTGGCCTCCTTCATTTTATTTTGAGAGGAGTCTGGTCTCCTCCATTTTACTTTGAGAGGAGTCTGGCCTCCTCCATTTTATTTTGAGAGGAGTCTGGCCTCCTTCATTTTATTTTGAGAGGAGTCTGGTCTCCTCCATTTTACTTTGAGAGGAGTCTGGCCTCCTCCATTTTACTTCGAGAGGAGTCTGACCTCCTCCATTTTATTTTGAGAGTAGTCTGGTCTCCTCCATTTTATTTTGAGAGGAGTCTGGTCTCCTCCATTTTATTTTGAGAGGTGTCTGGCCTCCTCCATTTTATTTTGAGAGGAGTCTGGCCTCCTTCATTTTATTTTGAGAGGAGTCTGGTCTCCTCCATTTTATTTTGAAAGGAGTCTGGCCTCCTTCATTTTATTTTGAGAGGAGTCTGGTCTCCTCCATTTTATTTTGAGAGGAGTCTTGTCTCCTCCATTTTATTTTGAGAGGAGTCTGGTATCCTCCATTTTATTTTGAGAGGAGTCTGGTCTCCTCCATTTTATTTTGAGAGGAGTCTGGTCTCCTCCATTTTATTTTGAGAGGAGTCTGGTCTCCTCCATTTTATTTTGAGAGGAGTCTGGTCTCCTCCATTTTATTTTTGAGAGGAGTCTGGCCTCCTCCATTTTATTTTGAGAGGAGTCTGACCTCTGCTATTTTATTTTGAGAGTCGTCTGGCTTCCTCCATTTAATTTTGAGAGGAGTCTGGTCTCCTCCATTTTATTTTGAGAGGAGTCTGGTCTCCTCCATTTTATTTTGAGTGGAGTCTGGTCTCCTCCATTTTATTTTAAGAGGATTCTGGTCTCCTCCATTTTATTTTGAGAGGAGTCTGGACTCCTCCATTTTATTTTGAGAGGAGTCTGGTCTCCTCCATTTTATTTTGAGAGGAGTCTGGACTCCTTCATTTTATTTTGAGAGGAGTCTGGACTCCTCCATTTTATTTTGAGAGGAGTCTGGACTCCTCCATTTTATTTTGAGATGAGTCTGGCCTCCTCCATTTTACTTTGAGAAGAGTCTGGTCTCCTCCATTTTATTTTGAAAAGAGTCTGGTCTCCTCCATTTTATTTTGAGAAGGGTTTGGTCTCCTCCATTTTATTTTGAGAAGGGTCTGGTCTCCTCGATTTTATTTTGAGAGTCGTCTGGCTTCCTCCATTTTATTTTGAGAGGAGTCTGGTCCCCTCCATTTTATTTTGAGAGGAGTCTGGTCTCCTCCATTTTATTTTGAGAGGAGTCTGGCCTCCTCCATTTTATTTTGAGAGGAGTCTGGCCTCCTTTATTTTATTTTGAGAGGAGTCTGGTCTCCTCCATTTTATTTTGAGAGGAGTCTGGTCTCCTCCATTTTATTTTGAGAGGATTCTGGCCTCCTCCATTTTATTTTGAGAGGAGTCTGGCCTCCTTCATTTTATTTTGAGAGGAGTCTGGTCTCCTCCATTTTATTTTGAGAGGAGTCTGGCCTCCTTCATTTTATTTTGAGAGGAGTCTGGTCTCCTCCATTTTATTTTGAGAGGAGTCTGGCCTCCTTTATTTTATTTTGAGAGGAGTCTGGTCTCCTCCATTTTACTTTGAGAGGAGTCTGGTCTCCTCCATTTTACTTTGAGAGGAGTCTGGCCTCCTCCATTTTATTTTGAGAGGAGTCTGGCCTCCTTCATTTTATTTTGAGAGGAGTCTGGTCTCCTCCATTTTACTTTGAGAGGAGTCTGGTCTCCTCCATTTTATTTTGAGAGGAGTCTGGTCTCCTCCATTTTATTTTGAGAGGAGTCTGGCCTCCTCCATTTTATTTTGAGAGGAGTCTGGCCTCCTTCATTTTATTTTGAGAGGAGTCTGGTCTCCTCCATTTTACTTTGAGAGGAGTCTGGCCTCCTCCATTTTACTTTGAGAGGAGTCTGACCTCCTCCATTTTATTTTGAGAGGATTATGGCTAGCTCCATTTTATTTTGAGAGGAGTCTCTTGCCTCCTCCATTTTATTTTGAGAGGAGTCTGGTCTCCTCCATTTTACTTTGAGAGGAGTTTGGTCTCCTCCATTTTACTTTGAGAGGAGTCTGGCCTCCTCCATTTTACTTTGAGAGGAGTCTGACCTCCTCCATTTTATTTTGAGAGGATTCTGGCTAGCTCCATTTTATTTTGAGAGGAGTCTCTTGCCTCCTCCATTTTATTTTGAGAGGAGTCTGGCCTCCTTCATTTTATTTTGAGAGGAGTCTGGCCTCCTTCATTTTATTTTGAGAGGAGTCTGGTCTCCTCCATTTTATTTTGAGAGGAGTCTGACCTCCTTCATTTTATTTTGAGAGGAGTCTGGCCTCCTCCATTTTACTTTGAGAGGAGTCTGGCCTCCTCCATTTTACTTTGAGAGGAGTCTGACCTCCTCCATTTTATTTTGAGAGGATTCTGGCTAGCTCCATTTTATTTTGAGAGGAGTCTCTTGCCTCCTCCATTTTATTTTGAGAGGAGTCTGGTCTCCTCCATTTTACTTTGAGAGGAGTTTGGTCTCCTCCATTTTACTTTGAGAGGAGTCTGGCCTCCTCCATTTTACTTTGAGAGGAGTCTGACCTCCTCCATTTTATTTTGAGAGGATTCTGGCTAGCTCCATTTTATTTTGAGAGGAGTCTCTTGCCTCCTCCATTTTATTTTGAGAGGAGTTTGGTCTCCTCCATTTTATTTTGAGAGGAGTCTGGTCTCCTCCATTTTATTTTGAGAGGAGTCTGGTCTCCTCCATTTTATTTTGAGAGGAGTCTGGTCTCCTCCATTTTATTTTGAGAGGAGTCTGGTCTCCTCCATTTTATTTTGAGAGGAGTCTGGTCTCCTCCATTTTATTTTGAGGTGAGTCTGGTCTCCTCCATTTTATTTTGAGAGGAGTCTGGTCTCCTCCATTTTATTTTGAGAGGAGTCTGGTATCCTCCATTTTATTTTGAGAGGAGTCTGGTCTCCTCCATTTTATTTTGAGAGGAGTCTAGTCTCCTCCATTTTATTTTGAGAGGAGTCTGGTCTCCTCCATTTTATTTTGAGAGGAGTCTGGACTCCTTCATTTTATTTTGAGAGGAGTCTGAACTCCTCCATTTTATTTTGAGAGGAGTCTGGACTTCTCCATTTTATTTTGAGAGGAGTCTGGTCTCCTCCATTTTATTTTGAGAGGAGTCTGGCCTCCTCCATTTTATTTTAAGAGGAGTCTGGTCTCCTCCATTTTATTTTGAGAGGAGTCTGGCCTCCTCCATTTTATTTTGAGAGGAGTCTGACCTTTGCTATTTTATTTTCAGAGTCGTCTGGCTTCCTCCATTTTATTTTGAGAGGAGTCTGGTCTCCTCCATTTTATTTTGAGTGGAGTCTGGTCTCCTCCATTTTATTTTAAGAGGATTCTGGTCTCCTCCATTTTATTTTGAGAGGAGTCTGGACTCCTCCATTTTATTTTGAGAGGAGTCTGGTCTCCTCCATTTTATTTTGAGAGGAGTCTGGACTCCTTCATTTTATTTTGAGAGGAGTCTGGACTCCTCCATTTTATTTTGAGAGGAGTCTGGACTCCTCCATTTTATTTTGAGATGAGTCTGGCCTCCTCCATTTTACTTTGAGAAGAGTCTGGTCTCCTCCATTTTATTTTGAAAAGAGTCTGGTCTCCTCCATTTTATTTTGAGAAGGGTCTGGTCTCCTCCATTTTATTTTGAGAAGGGTCTGGTCTCCTCGAGTTTATTTTGAGAGTCGTCTGGCTTCCTCCATTTTATTTTGAGAGGAGTCTGGTCTCCTCCATTTTATTTTGAGAGGAGTCTGGTCTCCTCCATTTTATTTTGAGAGGAGTCTGGCCTCCTCCATTTTATTATGAGAGGAGTCTGGCCTCCTTCATTTTATTTTGAGAGGAGTCTGGTCTCCTCCATTTTATTTTGAGAGGAGTCTGGTCTCCTCCATTTTATTTTGAGAGAAGTCTGGCCTCCTCCATTTTATTTTGAGAGGAGTCTGGCCTTCTTCATTTTATTTTGAGAGGAGTCTGGTCTCCTCCATTTTATTTTGAGAGGAGTCTGGCCTCCTTCATTTTATTTTGAGAGGAGTCTGGTCTCCTCCATTTTACTTTGAGAGGAGTCTGGCCTCCTCCATTTTATTTTGAGAGGAGTCTGGCCTCCTTCATTTTATTTTGAGAGGAGTCTGGTCTCCTCCATTTTACTTTGAGAGGAGTCTGGCCTCCTCCATTTTACTTCGAGAGGAGTCTGACCTCCTCCATTTTATTTTGAGAGTAGTCTGGTCTCCTCCATTTTATTTTGAGAGGAGTCTGGTCTCCTCCATTTTATTTTGAGAGGTGTCTGGCCTCCTCCATTTTATTTTGAGAGGAGTCTGGCCTCCTTCATTTTATTTTGAGAGGAGTCTGGTCTCCTCCATTTTATTTTGAAAGGAGTCTGGCCTCCTTCATTTTATTTTGAGAGGAGTCTGGTCTCCTCCATTTTATTTTGAGAGGAGTCTTGTCTCCTCCATTTTATTTTGAGAGGAGTCTGGTATCCTCCATTTTATTTTGAGAGGAGTCTGGTCTCCTCCATTTTATTTTGAGAGGAGTCTGGTCTCCTCCATTTTATTTTGAGAGGAGTCTGGTCTCCTCCATTTTATTTTGAGAGGAGTCTGGTCTCCTCCATTTTATTTTTGAGAGGAGTCTGGCCTCCTCCATTTTATTTTGAGAGGAGTCTGACCTCTGCTATTTTATTTTGAGAGTCGTCTGGCTTCCTCCATTTAATTTTGAGAGGAGTCTGGTCTCCTCCATTTTATTTTGAGAGGAGTCTGGTCTCCTCCATTTTATTTTGAGTGGAGTCTGGTCTCCTCCATTTTATTTTAAGAGGATTCTGGTCTCCTCCATTTTATTTTGAGAGGAGTCTGGACTCCTCCATTTTATTTTGAGAGGAGTCTGGTCTCCTCCATTTTATTTTGAGAGGAGTCTGGACTCCTTCATTTTATTTTGAGAGGAGTCTGGACTCCTCCATTTTATTTTGAGAGGAGTCTGGACTCCTCCATTTTATTTTGAGATGAGTCTGGCCTCCTCCATTTTACTTTGAGAAGAGTCTGGTCTCCTCCATTTTATTTTGAAAAGAGTCTGGTCTCCTCCATTTTATTTTGAGAAGGGTTTGGTCTCCTCCATTTTATTTTGAGAAGGGTCTGGTCTCCTCGATTTTATTTTGAGAGTCGTCTGGCTTCCTCCATTTTATTTTGAGAGGAGTCTGGTCCCCTCCATTTTATTTTGAGAGGAGTCTGGTCTCCTCCATTTTATTTTGAGAGGAGTCTGGCCTCCTCCATTTTATTTTGAGAGGAGTCTGGCCTCCTTTATTTTATTTTGAGAGGAGTCTGGTCTCCTCCATTTTATTTTGAGAGGAGTCTGGTCTCCTCCATTTTATTTTGAGAGGATTCTGGCCTCCTCCATTTTATTTTGAGAGGAGTCTGGCCTCCTTCATTTTATTTTGAGAGGAGTCTGGTCTCCTCCATTTTATTTTGAGAGGAGTCTGGCCTCCTTCATTTTATTTTGAGAGGAGTCTGGTCTCCTCCATTTTATTTTGAGAGGAGTCTGGCCTCCTTTATTTTATTTTGAGAGGAGTCTGGTCTCCTCCATTTTACTTTGAGAGGAGTCTGGTCTCCTCCATTTTACTTTGAGAGGAGTCTGGCCTCCTCCATTTTATTTTGAGAGGAGTCTGGCCTCCTTCATTTTATTTTGAGAGGAGTCTGGTCTCCTCCATTTTACTTTGAGAGGAGTCTGGTCTCCTCCATTTTATTTTGAGAGGAGTCTGGTCTCCTCCATTTTATTTTGAGAGGAGTCTGGCCTCCTCCATTTTATTTTGAGAGGAGTCTGGCCTCCTTCATTTTATTTTGAGAGGAGTCTGGTCTCCTCCATTTTACTTTGAGAGGAGTCTGGCCTCCTCCATTTTACTTTGAGAGGAGTCTGACCTCCTCCATTTTATTTTGAGAGGATTATGGCTAGCTCCATTTTATTTTGAGAGGAGTCTCTTGCCTCCTCCATTTTATTTTGAGAGGAGTCTGGTCTCCTCCATTTTACTTTGAGAGGAGTTTGGTCTCCTCCATTTTACTTTGAGAGGAGTCTGGCCTCCTCCATTTTACTTTGAGAGGAGTCTGACCTCCTCCATTTTATTTTGAGAGGATTCTGGCTAGCTCCATTTTATTTTGAGAGGAGTCTCTTGCCTCCTCCATTTTATTTTGAGAGGAGTCTGGCCTCCTTCATTTTATTTTGAGAGGAGTCTGGCCTCCTTCATTTTATTTTGAGAGGAGTCTGGTCTCCTCCATTTTATTTTGAGAGGAGTCTGACCTCCTTCATTTTATTTTGAGAGGAGTCTGGCCTCCTCCATTTTACTTTGAGAGGAGTCTGGCCTCCTCCATTTTACTTTGAGAGGAGTCTGACCTCCTCCATTTTATTTTGAGAGGATTCTGGCTAGCTCCATTTTATTTTGAGAGGAGTCTCTTGCCTCCTCCATTTTATTTTGAGAGGAGTCTGGTCTCCTCCATTTTACTTTGAGAGGAGTTTGGTCTCCTCCATTTTACTTTGAGAGGAGTCTGGCCTCCTCCATTTTACTTTGAGAGGAGTCTGACCTCCTCCATTTTATTTTGAGAGGATTCTGGCTAGCTCCATTTTATTTTGAGAGGAGTCTCTTGCCTCCTCCATTTTATTTTGAGAGGAGTTTGGTCTCCTCCATTTTATTTTGAGAGGAGTCTGGTCTCCTCCATTTTATTTTGAGAGGAGTCTGGCCTCCTTCATTTTATTTTGAGAGGAGTCTGGTCTCCTCTATTTTATTTTGAGAGGAGTCTGGTCTCCTCCATTTTATTTTGAGAGGAGTCTGGTCTCCTCCATTTTATTTTGAGAGGAGTCTGGCCTCCTCCATTTTATTTTGAGAGGAGTCTGGCCTCCTTCATTTTTATTTTGAGAGGAGTCTGGCCTCCTTCATTTTATTTTGAGAGGAGTCTGGTCTCCTCCATTTTATTTTGAGAGTAGTCTGGCCTCCCTCATTTTATTTTGAGAGGAGTCTGGCCTCCTTCATTTTATTTTGAGAGGAGTCTGGCCTCCTCCATTTTATTTTGAGAGGAGTCTGGTCTCCTCCATTTTATTTTGAGAGGAGTCTGGCCTCCTCCATTTTATTTTGAGAGGAGTCTGGTCTCCTCCATTTTATTTTGAGAGGAGTCTGGCCTCCTCCATTTTATTTTGAGAGGAGTCTGGCCTCCTTCATTTTATTTTGAGAGGAGTCTGGCCTCCTTCATTTTATTTTGAGAGGAGTCTGGCCTCCTCCATTTTATTTTGAGAGGAGTCTGGTCTCCTCCATTTTATTTTGAGAGGAGTCTGGTCTCCTCCATTTTATTTTGAGAGGAGTCTGGTCTCCTCCATTTTATTTTGAGAGGAGTCTGGCCTCCTCCATTTTATTTTGAGAGGAGTCTGGCCTCCTTCATTTTATTTTGAGAGGAGTCTGGCCTCCTTCATTTTATTTTGAGAGGAGTCTGGCCTCCTTCATTTTATTTTGAGAGGAGTCTGGTCTCCTCCATTTTATTTTGAGAGGAGTCTGGCCTCCTTCATTTTATTTTGAGAGGAGTCTGGTCTCCTCCATTTTATTTTGAGAGGAGTCTGGCCTCCTTCATTTTATTTTGAGAGGAGTCTGGCCTCCTTCATTTTATTTTGAGAGGAGTCTGGCCTCCTCCATTTTATTTTGAGAGGAGTCTGGCCTCCTTCATTTTATTTTGAGAGGAGTCTGGTCTCCTCCATTTTATTTTGAGAGGAGTCTGGCCTCCTTCATTTTATTTTGAGAGGAGTCTGGCCTCCTTCATTTTATTTTGAGAGGAGTCTGGCCTCCTCCATTTTATTTTGAGAGGAGTCTGGCCTCCTTCATTTTATTTTGAGAGGAGTCTGGCCTCCTCCATTTTATTTTGAGAGGAGTCTGGACTCCTTCATTTTATTTTGAGAGGAGTCTGGACTCCTCCATTTTATTTTGAGAGGAGTCTGGCCTCCTCCATTTTATTTTGAGAGGAGTCTGGCCTCCTTCATTTTATTTTGAGAGGAGTCTGGTCTCCTCCATTTTATTTTGAGAGGAGTCTGGCCTCCTTCATTTTATTTTGAGAGGAGTCTGGCCTCCTTCATTTTATTTTGAGAGGAGTCTGGCCTCCTCCATTTTATTTTGAGAGGAGTCTGGTCTCCTCCATTTTATTTTGAGAGGAGTCTGGTCTCCTCCATTTTATTTTGAGAGGAGTCTGGTCTCCTCCATTTTATTTTGAGAGGAGTCTGGCCTCCTCCATTTTATTTTGAGAGGAGTCTGGCCTCCTTCATTTTATTTTGAGAGGAGTCTGGCCTCCTTCATTTTATTTTGAGAGGAGTCTGGTCTCCTCCATTTTATTTTGAGAGGAGTCTCTTGCCTCCTCTATTTTATTTTGAGAGGAGTCTGGCCTCCTCCATTTTATTTTGAGAGGAGTCTGGCCTCCTTCATTTTATTTTGAGAGGAGTCTGGCCTCCTCCATTTTATTTTGAGAGGAGTCTGGCCTCCTCCATTTTATTTTGAGAGGAGTCTGGCCTCCTCCATTTTACTTTGAAAGGAGTCTGGTCTCCTCCATTTTATTTTGAGAGGAGTCTGGCCTCCTTCATTTTATTTTGAGAGGAGTCTGGCCTCCTCCATTTTATTTTGAGAGGAGTCTGGACTCCTTCATTTTATTTTGAGAGGAGTCTGGCCTCCTCCATTTTATTTTGAGAGGAGTCTGGACTCCTTCATTTTATTTTGAGAGGAGTCTGGACTCCTCCATTTTATTTTGAGAGGAGTCTGGCCTCCTCCATTTTATTTTGAGAGGAGTCTGGCCTCCTTCATTTTATTTTGAGAGGAGTCTGGTCTCCTCCATTTTATTTTGAGAGGAGTCTGGCCTCCTCCATTTTATTTTGAGAGGAGTCTGGCCTCCTTCATTTTATTTTGAGAGGAGTCTGGCCTCCTCCATTTTATTTTGAGAGGAGTCTGGTCTCCTCCATTTTATTTTGAGAGGAGTCTGGTCTCCTCCATTTTATTTTGAGAGGAGTCTGGTCTCCTCCATTTTATTTTGAGAGGAGTCTGGCCTCCTCCATTTTATTTTGAGAGGAGTCTGGCCTCCTTCATTTTATTTTGAGAGGAGTCTGGCCTCCTTCATTTTATTTTGAGAGGAGTCTGGTCTCCTCCATTTTATTTTGAGAGGAGTCTCTTGCCTCCTCTATTTTATTTTGAGAGGAGTCTGGCCTCCTCCATTTTATTTTGAGAGGAGTCTGGCCTCCTTCATTTTATTTTGAGAGGAGTCTGGCCTCCTCCATTTTATTTTGAGAGGAGTCTGGCCTCCTCCATTTTATTTTGAGAGGAGTCTGACCTCCTCCATTTTATTTCATTTTTGGTCTTGGGTGGATGTAGAGAGTCGGGCCTCGGATGCATTTTTCCTTTTGCTTATGTTTAGCTCTTTTTTGTTGGTTTGCTCTGTTAATTTCTTTATTTGTTTGTTTTTCCTGATTAGGTTAACTTGATTGCGGCGAATTATGCCCATGCAGGGCCTCGCCAGGATAGAGTCCTTTAAAAATATTCAGTATCCAATACACCTTTAAAATACGACCTATTAAAACACTCATTTTTATTTTGAAATAAAACTATTAAATTGGTAGAAAAATATTTTTGTTTTCTGTAACTTTTGTTTAAACAAATTAATGTTACACTACCCGTAAGACCAAATTAACCATGAATACAATTAATACTATCACCATTTTGTACACTGAGACCGTTTTGGTATGTCAAGTCCCTTCCGGCATATGGTCAATTGCCATTGATCCACTGGCAATTATCTGCTTAATTAGGGCAGTAAAAATGGTCTTTCACTCTACTTCTTTCATTTCGGCCAAGATGAATTAAAAAAAATGCCACGTATTCAGTATTCAATACCCTGTACATAATAGTACAGCAACTATTCGCCTAGGAGTAGTATTTCTATTCCTGGAGCACTACAAACGATCTGATAAAAAACGTCTGCCCAGCAAGATCGTGCGGGCAAAGAAACAAAATAAAGTCTGATAGACCCATTTTTCTACACTATTATTACATTTTAGCTTATGTAGGTCTATTAAAACAAATAAATGCCCTAATTTTATAGCTGATTAAGCAAAATGAGTTGTTCATTATAATCAAAATTCAAAAGTTATCAACGATCAACTAAACATTTAATTTAGACGATTCATTAGAAAGAATAACTTGGTCTTTATAGTTGTAAGGGAAAAACGAGGAACTAAGTTCTCTCTACCTAAAATCAAGAAATAAATAGGTCCACAGGAAGGTGCTTAGACATCTGCGACGGTATAATAATACAATGAATGATTTAAATGTATTAAATAAATACAGTGCACGAAGGGGTAACATTAAACGCGTTAAATAAATACAGTGCACAAACGCGTCACATCAAATTCAAACGTATTAAATGAATATAATGCACAAACGGGTGCATTAAATATGGCACAGGATTAAACCGCCAACGACAACACGTTGTTACAAAATAAGCACTGCTACTCCGGACAATAGGTACAGGAACGGTGTATGTGAGAAGATTTGTAGGTTATGTATGAAGTGATCTCTTGCGCCGAAGAGTGTCATCTGTGTCTTCTGAGGATTCGTGGCAATCAGCCATTTATCATCGTATTATGTCTTAGCGTGTAGTATTATTTGTGCGTGGATCGCGATCTCGTCTGGTCCACGGCCGCTGACGAGAATGGCTCGTCATCGCAGTAGGACCCTGTGTATGTGTGACAGCAGTTTTCGGGTGGGTGTGGAGTGTCGTTTATGTACATGATGTATAGTGTGGGTACCAGTACGCTTCTTTGGGCAAAGCCTGAGCGTGGTGTGAAGGGTTGTGAGAGGGTATTGTTGTATTTTATGTAGCATCTCCGTTCAGTGAGGAAGTGCGAGAGGAGCCTTCTGGTGAAGAGAGGTAACTCCGTATAGTTGGCGAGTTTCCAACGGAGTCCTTCGTGCCACACTTTATCAAAGGCCTTCTCCATGTCCTTGCTGACTGAAATGGTCCCCTTAAGAGGAATGTTAGCTACAAGTATAAAGAGGTTATCATTGAACTCTACAACTTGTATGTTAGGCCACATTAGAGTACTGTATACAAGCATGGTCACCACACTTTAGACATGATATCAACCTGCTAGTAAGTACAGAGGAGGGAAACAAAAATAATACCTTCCCTGAAGCACCCTGAATATGAAGATAGACAAAGGGTACTAAATATCTTCTTATATGAGAGAAGATATGTGAGAGGTGATATGATTGAGCTTTTTAAAATCTGTTCTGGGATGGATAAGTTGGATTTTAGCAAGTAGGACTAGGGGTAACCACTTAAAAAATAAAAAAAAACAGAGGTGCAGGTTGGATGTTAGAAAATATTTTTTCACCAAGAGTGGTAGATTACTGGAATAGTTTGTCATCTGAGACGGTAGACAGTCCTAACTTGAATGTATTTAAACGCAGATTAGATGATTATATGTGGAGGGAGGATTAACTTTGGGGCATATTCTGGACTCATTCCTGCGGATGCAGTTTTATATTATTTTATATTACGATTGATTTTGATTTTGACGAATCTTGATGATGATGCCTTTTGTTTTTGACACATTCCTGTGTATGGTTCGAATTGTAGATGCATGGTCTGACACAATCCTATGGATGCACTTTGTGGGTGGGTTTTGACAGATGCGGATGACCTTTGATAGGCCCTTGTGGCTTTTGTCATCCGTGAAATTAGGTTATGTTGTGTTAAAAGACAGAATGAAGTAGGAGTTGAATTAACCAACCAAATTGCCCAAAGAGAAGGATGGAGATCCTACAGATTATTCCCAAGTTTCCTAAGGATATTAGAAGAAGAAGAAGAGGACGTAGAAGAAATTTATACCTAGAGAAAGAAAATAATACTCGACGACGACTACTAATAATTAAATAACCGAAGCATCACCAGAGAATAGCATATAGTCAATTATATCTAGGATGGGAATACTAGTTTTTATTATGAATAATTACTAATAACGGTTTGAACGCCTCATAAATACATAGACATATTAAAAATAAATACATAAAAAAACGAGAAAAAACAGCAATGCGGGACACTCACGCAAATACAAATTTCCTAACTTTATCATGCTAGCTATAACTACCTATAATGGACACAGATAAGCCTGACCTCCAGGCAACTAGCATCTCTTTGCAAACCTCTTACTTCCTTCAGCATTCAACATCTATTCTTTTTTACTATCACATTTGCACACGGGACTCACAGTAGATACGTGGGACAGGGGTCACGATAAACTGCAAAGTTATAGTTAGAGACAAGCGGCACATCGTGGTTCGGATTCCACGTTAAGATGTAGGTCCCATGACTAACTAACTCCACTTTTGTCTGCTACTATTTTCTTCCCTGTCCTATCCTAAAACTTTCTTCTTCCTCTCCTTCTCACTCCTATCCGTCGTACTCACAGTGCTTGGAGCCTACTTTGGCTCTATACAGTGTGACTATGGGGGTCTACAAAGAAGTACCGGGCCTTCCACCCCCCTCCCTCTTTGGCCTCTCCATGAGGGCCAAGGGGGGTGGGAGAGGGTTGGAAGAGCTGTTCTTTGTCTCTCACTTCTCTTTTCATTTAATTTCATTTATGACTATTTGTCGCTCTGATCTAGTTTTCTGGCAAAAGGCAGCAAAGGAAAATGAAGGTTTGGAGATGTGCTTCTTTTAACGGCAGTCAACTCGGAGACTCCGAGATATCGGCAGTATGGTTTCTGGCTGAAGTTGCAGGTTATATATATATCGGTTTCTTCATTTGAATAATGACGGCTTCGGCCATCCGCAATCTTCTGCGGTTTTTGGAATCTCAGGATGATGGATGGAGGTGTCGCGGATATTTTTTATCGCCTCGAAGACCCCGTTAAGAAAATACAACTTAAAATTAATAACGCTGTGGACTTCAATAGTACCTGCATATATATATATATATATATATATATATATATATATATATATATATATATATATATATATATATATATCAACTGTGCACACTTAACTTGCCATAATTAATTTACAGGCCTTGTACATTTTACTTCGGTCGAGCAAAACCGATATTACTTCTACCTCAACGTACATTTACTATTCACCTCTTTTTTAAAAAAAACCTGAATTATTAATAAATTATTTACTGTACCGGAGCGTCTGGCGTGAACTTGCGTCTTCAACTTGCTCCAGTGTTGCCTGCAGAGGTCCGGTGCGTAGAAATGCGTCCTTCTCCCGCTCATCCTTCGATAGGATGGGCCAACGATGATGGAGTTAGCCAGGTCCTCTTCTTCTTGGGCTTAGAGTGGGTTTGGGGTTGGCGGCCTCATTGGCGACTCCCGAATCCCTTCGTATGTTTGTTTTGTGCGATCCTCGTATTTGTTAAGGTGGTCACCTTTGATATCTTTGTATTTTCGTGGGTTTCTACGCCATTCTAATGAACGCTCGCCTCTAATCTATTTGCACAGTTTAACACATATAGTTTCATTTCCCTAATTCTCTTGGTTGTTCTCTTGATAAATCCACCGAACGTCCATTTGTGGAGTTCCTCGCTGGGCCTATTAAATCCAGCAATTTGGTGCCTGAGGCCTACCTATTTTAGCGAGCGAGCCCTACACAGACATATAGGCCCCGAAGCAGTACCCGCGAATGCTATTTAAATCAATCATATTTTTTTAATATTGATTAATATAAAATGTTCATATCATATTTTAATTCAGAAAAAAAAGCCTTCAAATGAATTATAATTCAATATTATGCGATTCCAATTAATAATGGGGATTCTAAGATGTCTGCCAATCTTGCGTATTTTTTTTTAATTAGAGATATTTATTTATAACAAAGTGCCACAAAAATCGAGGGCGGGCATTTTCCAAAAATTAACCCAATTCATTAACTTCTATATATTTAATATATATCAAATTAATAGATGATTTAAAAGAGAATTTGTGTTTTGAGCCCTGAAATGATAGATATATTATCGAAACTTGGCCCTTAAATGACTTTAATCTTATAGATACGAGTAAACAATAAATATAATGGCTTTGTTTTATTTCTGTTAAATTTAATATAGATTTAATTAAAAAAAGTACGCTAAAATAAACTCCAAAACACTCCTATTTAAATATATTAAACGCTCTAAGTATGAAACCATTTTATCGAAGAAAAGTTAAAGAAAACTATTTCATTAATTACTTATGTATAATTAAATATCAAGTGTAAGATTCTATAATAATGTAAACATTGTAAAATAAATTAATGTAAGTAGAATGTCTAAATTTAATGTTATTTGGAACATATCAAATGTGCAAAGATTTAGTTCATATATGTTATTTATCGTCATGTATGAGACCGTTTACATAAAAATGAAATTGGAAAATACCTAAGGGTGAAGAGATGTAGACATGAAGAGAGATACATCTTAAAACTTTCAAGTTCCTGCACAATAAAGAATACTGAATCAAACACCTAAGATTTCTTTATCCTTAAAGAGATCCTTGATCACCTTTACCCATTGTGCAAACATGATAAGTAGCCTTCAATAGAGAGAGAGAAGAAAACTCTACCCTTTGGATTCAGTGTCTTACATAAAAGTTACTCCCAGAAGAATCAAATCGGTAGCTACCAAGCCAAACTAAGAACCCTATCTGGTTACCCACGAGTGGTATCAAAACTCGGTGAGTGACAAATCACCCTTGGCAAACAAACCACTCACGATAGAGCTACTACACCTATAAGCTAAAACATTTACTAATTCAGTCTGGGTACAGAAAATCATTCCCAATTGTTTAGTGAAATAAGACACGATTTTGTTTACACCACCTTGGCTTAGGCACATTCTTAAGTAGACTTGTCACTACGCATGAGATACTTTTTTAGCCTCATAGCTAAGTTCAAAAAACAATATGTTTTAAAGTATACTTATAAAATTTACTTGATATTTAAACTATAAATAATTAAAAGGTTTTTGTTATGATTTTTTATATTAATTAGAATAATACGCCATGCATGCTGCTTTTATAGTGAATTCACTAAAAAACAGTATCTGGTAATTCTGACAAGGCTTCTTTCCAGTGCCCGATCCGCAAGCATCACTTGTGTTCGGTATTTTATTTTGTACGTTAGTTGTTTTTGATGATATATTAAATAAGTTATGAGATAATATTTGTTTTAAGACATTAACGATTTTAAAAATTTCAAAGATATAAACGTTCTTAATTCTTAAAATAATGTTCACCAATGTCATTTTCACCTTTCTAAACCTAATAATAACGCAGTTTATTCATTTTGCGAAAAAATATTATTAGTTTAGTAAATTTGAATCTTTCTACACCATTTGCCGTATTTTCTTCAACTTTTGGCCCGACCTGTTAACCAATAGCATGCTATGTTATATCTGCAGACGATCTGCGCGTGTATCTTCTGGCTGATTAACCAATAACATGCTTCCTTATATTTCAGGCGGTTGGCGCATAGCTGTGTCTTTAGTTTAATTGTTGGAATGGCGTGTGGTGGTTGTTGTAAGTCACAATACCAAATAATACGTGAAGTCTTTGAGGACGATTCAGGCTTTAAAAATATATATAGGAATCACAGTATCATCCCTCGAGTTATTAAATGCCCTGCATGCCGCAGGAATTGTAAATTTAGCCAAAATCGAAATTTATTTAACTGGAAAATAATTGCGAAGCATTCGTAAGGCGGTAAAACTCCATGCAAATCTTCGGTTAATGCGTTTAAGGGCACCTGACTTTCTAATGCCCGCATTCGAACAAGTGCTAGCCTCTTCTTCATGAGCTGTTTTCTGCGCATAACTTTGTTTCAGCGAGAAAATAAGAAAAATATCTTTAGAGTTAGATTAGGTTTTGTTAAGTAAGGTTAGGTTAGGTAAGGTTTGGTCTGTTTCTGATTCTTGATCTCTTAAATGAATTGGTAAATGTGTTTTCCTTAAATGAATTTATGAATGCCTTTTTCTTACTTTTCAGATCTGAAACTCGGTTTTGCTTGAAATCCATACTTTTTCTATTATGGACCTTCAGTCGATTATGGAAAGAGTATGCATTTCCGCGAGAGACGATTGTCAGATCTAAAAATTACACATAAAATTGCACAATAAAAACATTTTTAAATTCCTTACAAGCGATGTCTTAAAAGGAATATTTACCCCGTTATGTTTAATCGCTTGAAGAGTAGAATAAAATTTAATCCTTAGCTGCATGATAATGTTTCCTGGTTTTATGAAAATATTTCAAAAAACAAATTGTACTGTCGCTCGTGTTTGCTATTTTCAAGAGATATTTAACATACTGCAATTTGTCTCTATGAAAAATATTTTGTTCAAATAAATGCGTTTAATGACCTTAAATTATTTGGAGAATCAGAAAGAATATATTTAGTACTCAACAACCAAAAACCAGTTGCCATTTCCAGACATAACGAAGAAATTAATGAGAATAATTTTTTTTCTACGTTTGATTAGAATAACATGCTTCTTAGGTATGGAAAAATTAACATTTTGCAGCCACAATAAAGAATAAAACGTTTACAATATGGGTAACTATATTGAATTGGCATTTTGTATGAGAGAATTCTATGAAAAGTTTCAAAACCCTTTAAAAACTGCGAATGTTTTGAAGGTAACATCATATGCTATTCAGAATGACATACTCCAATCTAGTCGTACAGTTATGCAGGAACAAATAAAAAGTAAGCTTATCGACTGCATGTATGTGGCGATTTTATTATATGAAACATCTCATGTCATCTGTTTTTCTCAACTCTCTACCGTTGTTCTTTATGTTAAAAAACATGAAGAGATTTTGTTCAGGAGCGAATTTTGATTTATCTATTGGGTTGAGGAATAAGTTCGTGCGGTTTTATCAAATTTATTCATTACCATTAACAATTTTAGAAAAATTTCATTTTTAATTGATAACAATATACAATTTCATCAATAATGTATTCTCCGTTGTTATTTACGACTTCTTCCCAACGCTCAACTAGTTTCTCGATGCCTCTGCAATAAAAGTCTCTGGATTTTAACTCGAAGAATTCTTATAACCAGGTTCTTAATTTCACATCAGTATTGAGCGAAATGCCGCGCAAATTGTTGGAGAGCGATCGGAACAGATGGAAATCCGATGGTGCCAAGTCTGGCGAAGATGGAGGATGCGGCAGGATTTCCCGATTAAGCGTTTGGATGGCATCTTTTGAAATATTGGCAATGTGAGGAATTGCATTGTCGTATTGTACAAGGACTCCATAACGTCGATGAGGTCGCTTTTCACGAATAGCTTCAGCCAGTCGATACATTTGTTGAACGTAGAGTTCTGCATTGACAATCTCGATGTTCGCAAGGAGCTCATCAAAAATGATGCCTTCACAATCCCACCACACATTCAACATCGTCTTTCGTAGATGAAGTCCTTGCTTTAACCGCGGAAGTGTTTTTTTTTTTTATTGGGGCTAAGCCATTGTTTTAGATGGTTCATGTTGACATAAACACACCACTTTTCGTCGCCAGTGATGATGCGGTGAAGAAATCTGTCCTTAAATCCACGAGTAGCCTTGTGACGAGCAAACAACCTGCAGCAATCGTGGAGCGTTGAAGTTTGTTGCTTTCGCTCAAAGCGTGCGGAACCCATGCACCGAGTATTTAAACTTTCCCCATCGAATGAAGGTGATTCACTACAGTTTTCTGATCACACGCCAATTGTATAGCCAATTTTCTAGTCGATTGACGAGAATTTTCATGAAGAAGGTCGTTCAATCGATCTTCATCCAACTTAATGGGGCGACCAGAACGTTTTTTGTCATTAAGATTGAAATGACCGTTTTTGAAACGTGAAAACGACCATGGAGCTATCCTTGCTGATAAACCATTTTCTCCGTACACAACACAAATATCGCGACGAGCTTTGTCTGCGTTCGCATTGTTTCCGTCTTGATTGAAAATGAATATCAACAAGTGTCGAAAATGCGCCTTTCTTCAACTTGACATTCCATTTTGAGGATACAGAAAAAAAATTAAATAAACACAGCTTTTAAATAAACCGCAATCACTTATTATTCAACTTCAAGACGTAGTCTGAGCAAAAGCCTAATAGTCTACGCTGTTAAGAGACGTAGCCTAACCTTTGCAAATTTTGCTCTCATTATTTATTATTGTTTCTTAATATGTGCACAAATCACGTCAACAAAACATAAAATCAACACAACATTAAAAAAAAACGCAAGAACTTATTCCTCAACCTAATATAAGGCAACTAAGTGAACTGAGCTGTTTGAAAAAATTAGTTGATAAAACCTAGGACGGCGCTGCTGCTATAGGTAGCGATCTTGACGGGGTAGAAATCAAAGATTAGAGAAACTTCACCAAAGGCTATTTTTCTTCACCGTTCGGCCCATAAATTTAATTTTGTTTTATCACAAGCTGTTTGTGAAATTTCCTAATGTAATAATTTTTTCAACATTATGAAGTTTGTCATCATTTTCAGCCGTTCAACTAAGCGAATTTCAATTCAATGCTTGACAAAGATGTTGCAAAGCGTTTCCCTAAACTAGCTCCAACGCGGTGAAACTATTCATTTCGGCTAATTGAAAAAGTTTAAGCAAAATAAAGCAGGTATATTGAATTTTGTAAAAAAAAATCTTGAAAATGCTAAGAAATTTTATGAAAAAAAACAAAAAAAAAAAACAACTAGTGCACACGGCTAGATTTTTTTTTCATTTTTTATTAGCAGTATTTTCTCCATTTTTTACTCTTACTGAATAACTATTGAATGTGTTTCAAACAAAATCTATGGGTATTGTGTATAGCTGATTGAAACTACTATTTACAAAATCAAACAAATAAGGGATACAAAATTTGCAGATATGTAGGTCTTGATGACAGAAATATGTGTTGAACATGTTTTTAAAAAGAGACAGAGTCTTTTCCCACAAGAGAAATATATTCAACTGTTTCATGAGATATCGATAAAATACGAGTACTTCTTCAGATAAAAAAAAAACATTTCCCTTCAATGGGAAATTTTGAATTCATTGAGCTTGTAAATTAAAAAAAAAAAATAAAGTTCTGATGTTACTTTCTCAGAGAGAGTTTTGGGATCTTTGAAAAGAAGCTATAAATCATTTGTGTGTTTCCTCCTCTCCGTTCTGAATTGTTATATATTCGCTCAAAGTTTTTGACAAATAAAATGTTGCCGCGCTTCTTAAATATCTACTAAAACGCGAAATGCACAAAAGTCTTAAGGAAATATATAAATTGACGAATTTGATTCTACCTATGTCAATATCAACAGCAAGAGCTGACCTATCATTTTCTGTGCTTAAAAGAAATCAAATTTATTTACGGAGTTCCAAGGTGAAGAAAGGATATCTACATAATCATGCCCGAATTTCAAACAAATAAAAAGTCCCCAGGGAGCTTATGAAGAATCGAGAGTAATTTTACAATTTTCTCTTCTTCGAATTTTGCAAGAAAAGCAAGAGAGCAGCATTTCGATTAAATAATGCATCACGATTATTTACGGTAAATTTTAAGTTTGTATCTTTTTCTTTAAATCAATTCGATAACTACCATATATAAATACGTCTAATTGTTGTTATCATATACGAACTTTGTTTAAAAGAGGTCTCCAAAAGTTTGTAAAACACCTTTAACTTCCTAATTCAATGTAAACACTATGCATAGTTTGGGCAAGAGGGTTAGGTTGGTGTTTTTCTTCCATTCCATAACATTATACAGGGTGCGTAAGCTATTTGAGGACATATGTTATTTTACTATAGCAGAATATTATTTGACTTTATATTTTCTATATTTCAAAATTATCAATTGTAGACCCTATGCTTACACAAGAAATGAAAAGGCACGCAATTATCGTGGCTATAAATGCTGAACATCGCAATTTAGAAATAGCACGATTTTTAAAAGTCACTAGATCCTTCGTTTACAAGGAGTTAGGGGCCAAAGATGGTTAAGCCATGGATCAACATTGTACGCAACAGAAGACATTATGTGTTTCAACAAGACTCGGCACCATCACACATGGCTCAAGCAACGCTGGAATGGATGGCGGAAAGTTTTCATGATCACATAACCCCTAACATTTGGCCTTTTAGCACCCCAGATTTCAATCCATTGGACTACTACTATGTATGTAGCGTAGTTGAGAAAGAGATTAATGAGCACCCTCATAACACTAAAAACCTCCATAGTCAGAGTAATGTCCAATATGAACAGACATTGATTCAGACATTGCATAGAAACGTTATCGAAGCTGAAGGAGACTTTATTGAATAAAATTACCAAACAATTTTATTCTTATCTTCACAACCTTTTTGAGTAAAAATACATTATTATCTGTTTCTAAGAGTACTTTTTTTGTGTAAGTATAATCTGTCCTCAAATACCTTATGCACCATATATATATATATATATATATATATATATATATATATATATATATATATATATATATATATATATATATATATATATATATATATATATCCATAACTCTATAATTTAAGATGGGGATTTTTTGAAAATTTATAAATGGTTTTTTTTTGCTTAGTTGACAAATGACTTCGGGTGTTTGGGAAATTCAAAGGATTGAAATAGTTTAAAGATCATGAAGAAGAACTACAGAACTACAGAACTACAGAATCTAGGACCAACAAAGACCCTAAGGTCCGCTCGAGGCTAGTCCGCTACACTACATCCGAAACTACGATACACACTTATCTACGAGTGTATCTCTAACATGCTATTTTTTTTTTTTTTTTTAAATATATAATCTACTGTACACACTTATCTACATGTGTACAATGTCAGGCATATTAACTACTTCAACCTAGGGGGGGTGATAGAAAGTTTTTCTTCTCAACTTCCGCAGCCCTCGACTGCTAGTGGTGAAAATCTAGTTATAGGATAGGCGGAAAAGAAAATGGATATCTAAACTACACATGCAAGAGAAATCGCTGGCATCATTTTTAGTCATCATTTTTACTCTCGTCGTTCCTCCGCTCCAAACTCCTTTTGCAAAGACGTTATTATTTACTGTGCTCAGACTACGTTATATTTATACTATTTAAGTGCGCGTCGAGACGGTTTTTAAACATATTTACCGACCTACTATCCACTACGTGGGTGGGTAGCCTATTCCAAATTTGAGTAATTTTAAACGTAAAATAGTTTTGGGCTATACTAGTGTTAAATCGCTTGTTCACTAATTTTAATCCGTGTTGCCGAGTATTTCCCCTATGATCCAATTCGAACAAATTCCTATAATCAACGTTTGAAAATCCTTTCAATATTTTAAATACTTCAATTAGCTGGCCACGTAATCTTCTGCCTTCGAGAGATGGCAAATCTAATGCCCTGAGTCTTTCCTCATAGGGCCTGTTTCTCAGCTCGGGAATTAATTTTGTAGCCCTACGCTGCACTCTTTCTAATTGCGCGATATCTTTGTTTAAGTATGGAGCCCAAAATTGAACCGCATATTCGAGCAGTGGACGCACAAGTGATTTATACAATGGTAAAATTATCTCTTTGGATTTGAACGTGAAATTACGCGCGATATAACCCAGCACACGATTTGCTTTTTTACATGCATCCGCGCATTGTTTCGTGACTTTGAAGTCATCCGAGACTAAAACTCCCAGGTCTTTTTCCAATTTAACTACGTCGAGGACCTGGCCTTTCATGGTATACTCTACCCTCAAATTATGGCAACCCAAATGCATCACCTTACATTTACTTAAATTAAACTGCATTTGCCACTTATCCGCCCATCTGACAATCAAGTTTAGGTCCTTTTGTAATTTTTCTACATCCGATCTTACATAGGCACGGTTGCCCAGCTTCGTGTCGTCAGCAAATTTAGAAATCGTACTAAATACGCCATTATCCAAATCGTTTATATATATTAGAAACAATAATGGGCCAAGAACGGAGCCTTGTGGCACTCCACTACTGACGTTGACCCAATCTGAACATTCACCATTTATAACTACTCGCTGCGAACGATCCTTCAGCCAATTTCTAATCCAATTTAATATCTTACCCTTCACACCGACTGCTTTAACTTTCATTAATAATCTCTCGTGCGGAACGGTGTCAAACGCCTTTTTAAAGTCTAGATAGATTACAATCTACAGCTTTGCTTTCGTCGTAAACGCAAATCATTTTATGGAAGAATTCGAGCAAATTTGTCAAGCACGATCTCGCCCGCCTAAACCCATGTTGGGAATCTTTAATCAGATTATTTACCTCGAGGTGGCACACTATTCTATCTCTAATTACCGATTCTAAAAGCTTTCCAACTACCGAAGTTAGACTAATAGGACGAAAATTCGTTGCTTCGTATCTATTCCCATTCTTAAATATTGGTGTAACGTTTGCACGCTTGAAGTCTACAGGGACTACGCCATCTTCTAATGAGCGATTGAAAATTGCACGCAACGGCTTCGCAAGCTCATTCTTAAGTTCCTTTAAATGAGTGGGGTAAACGCCATCGGGCCCGGGTGATTTCGACTTTTTCATCAGGTTAATATATTTAAGAATTTCCACTTCATTAACCGTTATATCGGATATGCAAATATCACTATTATCTACTTCTTCAACTAACGATCCTAATTGGGACGAATCTTCAATAGTAAAGACGCTTGTGAAATGTTCATTTAAAATTTTAGACATTTCCGCCGGAATTTCCGTCAAACGACCATCTTTGTCTTTAATCGGCCCTATTGAACCTTTTAAGGGTTTCCTACTGTTTACATAGCCGTAAAACCGTTTCGGTTCCTTCTTTGAATCCTTCGCCAGTTTTATTTCATATTTCCGCTTCGCATCTCTAACCGCCCGTTTAACTTCTCTTCGAGAATCTATGTAATTTTGCCGACTTATAAATGACTCGTTGTTCTTATGTATTTGAAATTTTCTATTTCGGTCCTTAATTAAGCTTAATATTAGTGGGCTAACCCACGGCGCTCTCATCGACTTCCCGCTCTTACGGCGCACATACTTTACTAAGTCGAAATTTACACTAAGGAGTGTACGCCGAAGCTCAGTGTACATTTCTCCTACCGACCTATTCTCGAAGCGCATTCCCCAGTCTACATCCTTAATCCTTTCGCGAAAAGTATCAAAATCACAGCTACCAAAACGTGGCATGAGCTGTGTACTAATTTTTACATCTACACACGTGTTAACCACGAATCTAATCGCATTATGGTCACTCGAGGCTAAATGCTCTCCTACACAAACATTTTCTACCAGTGACTCGTCAGTCGCCATGATTAAATCGAGGATATTATTATCACGAGTTGGTTCCTCCACTTTTTGAACGAGAAAATTCTCCAGAATAAAGTTTAGTAGTCTCTCCCCAGCTTTATTTGACGTTAGGTTACTATAATTAACGTTTGGATAGTTAAAATCGCCGCAGACTAATGTGGTTCCTTTTCTAACCCAAGATGAAAGCATATCAAAGAGTGCAGCATCTTCTCTTTCTATTTGCGATGGAGGACGATATATGACGGCTAAATTAATTTTATATTTTGCATTACAACATAATTGGATTAATAAGGCCTCACTTCTCATATCTGCCGTAGACGAGTCGATCGTTATAGCGTTTAAGTCATCTTTTATATACACTAATACGCCCCCTCCTCTACCAGTTTGTCTATTTGTATAATGAATTTTATAACCTGGTATATCAAATTCGCAAACACTGATCCCCGAATGTGTATCTATCCAAGTCTCGCTTAAGAATACGAGATCGTAGTCTCCCTCTAGAATTACGGCTTTTATTTCGGCAAGTTTATTTTTTAAGCTACGAACATTTGAATATATACATTTCAATTTGCGCTTTAGGTGGACTCCTCTATCACACGCGAATCTGTTCCGTTTCCCTGCTCCCCAATACTCATTGCCCCTTCAAGCGAGGAACGGTCTGGCGCATGGGCATCACGTGGCCCCGCAACTCTCCTACTTAATATGCTACGTACTGACTGGTCTAAAATCCTACCCAGCCGACTGTTTCCCACATCGCTTAAATGAATTCCGTCCGTTTGATAAAGTGAAGGTTGGTCTTGGAATTTATCCCAAACGTTAAAGAAGCTAACTCCAGTATCGCGACACAAGCGCTTAAGGCACTCGTTTGTATATATAGCACGGGACTGCAGACGCAACGTGGATTTTAGTCGGGGTAAAATGCCAATTATTCCTACGTTATCCGCTTTAACTTTCGCAGTATGAATCAGAGTCTTAGCGCGGTTTACTATTCCTTCTGGGGTGCTGTCGTATCTGTGCACATCATTCCCCCCTACGAGCGTGAGGATCGTACGCCCGTCACGTGTTTGGTCCAATTTTTCAATTTCCCTAACTACTTTATCTATGCGGCCACCAGGAAAGCAAAATCGTTTTCGTTTTGACGGGTTTCGCGCTGTGAATTCCGGCTCTTGGTTTTTAATTAGAGAATCCCCAATTAGTACAGTTTCTTCTTCCCCTTCGATAGGAGTTAGCAGTGCGAAGGGGTTTGAGCATGGTAATGTGAAATGTTGTTCCCTCGATGGTCTAGCCCCATTTCTAACGGGCCTAAATTGCGAATCCTGGGGTCCAAACGAGTTCAAAATCCTTTGTTGCTGGTCAACAATTGTCTGATGATTCATACGAGTAGGCCGATTGTCGCGATTTCTATTTTCCCTCCCACGCATGTCATGAATGGTAGAATTTAGACTCGAATTTAATTCGTCGACTTTACGGTTGGTCGATATAACGTCCCTCGCGACGGAATTTAGTTCTAATTTAATTTCGCTAATCGCGTTAGCAAACTTACGCTCCAACGCATCGTTTAACATACAAAAACGGCAAATTCTAGTTTGTTCCATGTTAGAAGGAACGTAAATTTCCTTATTAAAGGAAGCCCCACAACTCGAACATTCAAACTTGATCACGGGCATTGTCGATTTCTAGAATACGTATGAAGATAAATAAAATTAACACAGCGAATAAGACGGCCAATCTTTTTAATACAGTGAATAATATTATATGAGCGCAGGAAGTATCTATAATTATTAAGTTAATCAGAAAACGAAATTTATGGGCACAGATGAATTAAGCAGGAGCACAGAGATAACACGTCTTTTCAGTGAGGACTCAGCGGGCGGAAGAAGAAGAAGAAGAAGAAGAAGAAGAAGAAGAAGAAGAAGAAGAAGAAGAAGAAGAAGAAAAGGGTGTTCAGGGTGTTAAATTAAAGAGTCTATAAAGGGGATTAAAAAAAGCGGTTAAGATTAGCAAATAAGGCCGTAGGCCACCCCCCCCCCGCAGGGGTACCTATGTAACCAAGCTCTTCCTGTTAAAGAAGAGAACAGCGGCTTATATATATATATATATATATATATATATATATATATATATATATATATATATATATATACATATATATATATATATATATATATATATATATATATATATATATATATATATATATATATATATATATATATATATATATATACCAGGCAAAGGCTTCGCTACTAAGATTAACATTCAAAATCTATAAAAGGCAGCTGGTTAAATTTATATCAATTTTTTGACCTTCGCCAATTATAATAATTTTACAAAGGAACTCTAAACTAACTTTCCCCCCATTTCAAAATATCACGTTGCTAAAGTATAGTTATAGAGAAGCTATATAAAAATAAATTTTCTGAACTTCACCATTTTTAATTCTTTAGGTTTTAAAAGATTCACAAAATTTCGATACCTATATTTATTTCTGAACTTCATCATTTTGTTTTGTGATATTATAAAAGAATTATTAGAAATAACTTTGATAAAAAAACATAAGTCATAACCAGACTAAGAGGAAATTATTATTCAAATACTCAAAAAAAAAACCCTTCTTAAATTATAGATATATATATATATATATATATATAGATATATATATATATAGATAGATAGATATATATAGATATATTGTTAATGACAAGGTTGTATTTTTCGACTTTACCAATTTTATCTTAGCACGTTCTAACTGTCTAATGCATTTTTTTTTATATGAGGCTAAAGATTGAAAATCAACTGAGGAAGATCCATTTTATTTGGTCTTATTCAAAATATTCAGATTTCTTTTACAAATTTTGTCACGTGACCTTTCGCCTTTATTCAAGCATCTTCAGATGGAAGTCTTGGTTATTGATGAAGCGGAATGATTGAGTTTCTATCCTCGTTGCCTCCTTTAGCGGCGAGGTAATTGTTTGGTGAGCAACAAAGAAGGAATTTCTTTAACGATCAACGACGGTATAAGATAGAAAGTTTGGGGATATATGAGTAGATAATAGGTAAAAAAGGTGTTATTTTAGAGGGATAATACATGTGCTAGGTTTTATGGCTATTTCAGTTATTTTTTATTTGTTTTAAGATTAAAATTTTCACTCGGTTACTCATGTTGATGAGTCAACATCCAAGTCTTTGTCTTCGATAATATGACATCTTGTATATGATTAGAGATTTGTTAATGCACTTTTGTCCTTTATTGTCTTTATTTTTCCACATTAATACGTAATATATGTTTTGTATTTATATTGTAGGGCTGGTTCTATAAAATAGATAGGCTTCTGGCACCATATTGTTGGACGCTCGGTAGATTTATCAAATCCTAAAAATTGCTATGTGTGTAAATTAAGGAAATAATATGCTAAGTCTAATAAATAAAAAGCAAAGAGAATTAGGGAATTAAACTATATATGTGTTAAACTGTACAAATAGATCTGAATCAAGCGGTCGTTAGAGTCACGCGGAAACCCACGAACATACAAATATATCAATAGTGACCACCTGTACAAATACGAGGATCGCACACAAACAAACATACGCGTGTTGAGAACATTTATCAGCAGCTGAACAAATATAGGCGCTGTCCAGAGAAAGTGCACAGAGATCTGCCAACAAGCAATTCTCTATAATAAAGCTAAATGTATAAGAAATATGTAGGCACAATTGGTACACTGAGCTGTTGGAAATTCCGCCCAAGGGGTGAAAAAACGAGCAAATCCGACCAAGGACAAGTCAAGGTTACTCCCCTTGGAGACGATGTGTATATATATATATATATATATATATATATATATATATATATATATATATCAGGCAAAGACTTCGTCACTTCCCACTACGGTGGGGAGTTTGCGCTTCGCTACTAAGATTAAAATTTAAAATCTAAAAAAAATCATCCATTGCTAAATTTTTATAAATTTTCTGAACTTCACTTGTAATTCTTTGGATTTAAAAAAAAATCACAAAATTTCGATACTTATATTTATTTCTGAACGTCACCATTTTGAATTTTGATATTATAAAGGACATTTGAAATAACTTTGATAAAAAATATGTCATAACCAAACTAAGATGAAATTCTTATTATTCAAATACTCAAAAATTCCCTTTCTAAAATTTTAGAGTTTGTGATGATGATATATATAAATATATATATATATATATATATATATATATATATATATATATATATATATAGAGAGAGAGAGAGAGAGAGAGAGAGAGAGAGAGAGAGAGAGAGAGAGACAGAGGCAGACACTCATGAGGCAATAGATTAAAATCATTAGACCTTATTCATTAAATCAATTCATTCCCTCAGTAGCGTCACGGAATCTCGTATACTCGCTTAAGTCCTGCCGCCTTTCGACTCGATAATTCGCGTAAAACAAAAAGCCTACACATTAACGGCAGAGCATCTGAGACGTTTCCTCTTGTCACCTTTAGTAGGCCAATTTAAGAAAAAAGTTATATTTTCATTGCCACGTCCTTTCCAAGTCCTTTACTTACCCCGATTACCGAGCCATCTTCGGTAAGCCGAGCCTAATGCATAACCCTCATGAGAAATTATATGGAGTCAGAACCAATTTGACAGAGGCGTAAAGTAGGCCCACTGCTTAAAGTTCTCATCACCCGTCGAGCACAATAGCTACGAAGACACTTCAATACCCGCCCTTATAATTACCGACCACGCCCCCACAAATCGGTAACCTATACCACCCACACCATCCGGTAACATCATTTGTAACTTCAACCCACCCCCCACAAACTTATTTATTCATTTATTTTTTAAAACACTAATTTGTCCACTGCAGATCTTCTTTTTTTTCTAAAGAGTTTGTCCACTTCGGATCTTTTGTGATTAATCTATGTGTTTTTCACTTCGGATGTATTTGTTCTTACTTATTTTAGGTTTTGGTTTATATATGCGTTTATTCTTTCTTCATTTACTTTCACTATACAAGTTGAATTTCTCGTAAGGTTTGCAGCTAACTGCTTTTAAAATCATCTTTCCTAATAGTTCAGGATCAAATTTAGCGATGATGACTGTATTTTTCAGCATAATGACGCGACTTGTCAAGAAGCAGAAGCAATTTCAAAGTTCGCCAGATTTGACCCCAATAGAGAATTTGTGGGCGATAATCAAACTGGCGGTTGATAAACAGAATCAGTCCAATTGTGAACAATGCAACTACTTTAAAAAAATGTAGCGATATCAGTCAAGATATCATCACAAAATTTGGTCTCCAGCATGCGAAAACGAATTGAAGCGGTTCAGATTTTCAAATGTGAAAGTGCGCGTTTGTAATGTACAGTCATGGCCAAATGTTTTGAGACTACTATATTTTTTTTATACAAACAATAGAACTAATCAAACGTTGCATTTTGTCTTATATTTTTGTATCATTAATAAAATGAGTTTAAGCTGTAATTTTTTGTATTTTTCACTTTAAAATTATGATTCAAACATATAACGAAAATGTAATATTTGATTAGTTCTATTAATTCTTTATATATAAAAAAACATGTCAAAACTTTTGGCCATGACTGTAGATTACAACCGCACACTTTCATATTTAAAAATCTCAACTTCACCAAGATAATTATCAAGTTCTCACATTTATACTCAATCATTACTTCATGCTACTCAAAAACATAGTTACACCTATAGGGGATGAAAGTTTATAGCGGCACGAATTTATAGGGGTGACCAATATATGGTGAATTAAGTATCTGACTCCAAAGATGATTTCTTCACTGTGTTCTTATTTTGGCTTACCTAGCGGTCTATATAAATATAATCAATGCGAAGTATTAAATTCTGGAGCGATAAGACTTGGCGAATATTTAGGGAGAACATGAACGAGATAATCTTCTTAACGACAGTAATCTAATAATCTTAATAATGCAATAATCATCCTAACTGAGCTGCTCCGACTATGTATATGCTTATTTTCTAGAAATCATGGCTTAGAATCGTCTGTGGGATGAACTTCAGTTGTCGAATTCATTGTTTTCCACCCCAAGGCGGACTACTGAAAGCTGTGTATGTCGAATAAGTTACATATCCCAAGTTTTATCTATATTATAGGATACACTTGTCGCAGTTTTGTGATACAATTCCATTTAGTCAAAGGGTGCATCTACCCAGGTGCTTCGTAGACTTCCGTCTTTTGATAAATCTATTCTGAGACGCGAATTGTTTGTTTATGCGTTGTCTTATTGACGCAGGTGTCTCTGACCTTTCGTGCGTTCGTACATTCGTGCGTCCGGCGCTCACTTCCAACGACCGCTCTGCTTCTATATATATATATATATATATATATATATATATATATATATATATATATATATATATATATATATATATATATATATATATATATATATATATATATATATATATATATATATGTACATTAACAAATATATTTCCATTCCTTATTTATGTATTCAAATTCATAGATGCAAATTAATCTATACATTCTCATTTCCTTATTCCACTTTTGGACATATTATTTTATATGTGTGGAGTATGCTGGAATTTAATAAGACCACCACGCGTTTATTTTGTGTATGTTTTCGCTGGGCCTATTGAATCCTTCAATTTTTTGTCAGTAGCTAACCTATTGCATAATCCGATCACCACACACCCTCGTTATCTCTACCAACATGATTCTTACCTAATCATACGCCATTCGTTTCACCCGACCCAAACAAAGGCTTCATTGCCTTGTCTCTCATAATACAACTATATACGATATCCCCTTTTAAACACATTTACACCGCTTCTTCTTTCTCTCTCTACATATGCTCCTCACCTACCTCATACATACTAGGGTCATATATTGATGCTGATTAACAGATGTGATGTCTATTGATTAGCCTTTTGCACATTCCTTTTCTTATCTTCTTATTATTCCTGTTTTGCCCATTCGCTCACTTTCTATTTTTTTCTGTTCTCCATTTACTTTCGTCCATTGCGTGAGAGTGCTTACCTAAGAACTGTTAGTGGGGAGGAAAGATGTATAATCTTATCAATGTCCCCTCACCTACAAATTTACACTTTCTCGATATAATTTTATGATACCTGATGCGCAGACAGCTGTCTCGGCCTAATTCCATTTCCAGACGAGAAATGTTCGTTTTTATTACACTGTCGCAATTTTGCTGATATCTGAATTCTCGGCTTCCCGCTACTTCCTTGACTGTTTTACAAATAGATATATATGTATATTCCTGCGAGGCACTTTGCTGGTGCAATTTTAGTGTTAGGGCCCTACTCTCCACAAAACTGCCCCACCAGTAACGTAGTTACAAAGAGAATTGTATATACATCCTAACTAGACAAGCAGATACCTTTTTAACATACGCACAGGGCAATGAAATTTGCATCACTTATACATGGATACAACTGTGCTCAGCGAGGGCCTATACAACCTCCCCCCCCCCCAAGGAAATACATGAAATATCGCTACGTTGTGGCTATAATTATTACATTGCTCAAAGTTGCAAGGCAAAAATGGTTCAGCGAGGCATGTATGTATATTTATGCATCTTCTAACATACAAATTCTAAGGTACATAAACAAATAACATGGATCAGAGAGGCTTGTATATGTATTTATGCTTCTTATGACATACAAAAGTGGCGATCTATTCATGATTACGCAGTGTTCAATAATAATAATGATTGTGCCTGACAAACGAAATCCTTCTCCCGGAGCGCCTGTCCATTTTCGGCTGCTCATTTCCCTTCCCGGTTCTCGCTGTGGTGTCTTGCGCGTTGCCAGAGGTCGAATCTTCTCTTGATGCAAGTTCTCCACGCGGCGAACTGCGGCTGATTCTCATGTACCCATCCTGTGTCCTTGCGAGACGCTGATTACACGGCACGCCATCATCACGTAAGGTGAGCAATATCGCCGGTTTTAATCGGTCTTTTGAGACAGTGTCCCTTCTTCCATCAGGGTATTCCAGCTTGAATACCTTGCTGCCGCACTCGATCACGGGAAGAGGTCCAGCATATGTCGCTTCAAGTGGTTTGCGAACGCGGTCTATCTGTACCCAAACATGCTTTTCATTCTGCAGGTCTCTGAGCATGAAAGGCTTAGGCACCGAGTGCAGGTATCCTAAAGATACTCTCGCGAAGTCGATCTGTGCCATTTTCGATGCCAGTTCTTTAATAAACTTAGCATCCGATTTCGATGAGGACGACGAGACTAAAGGTTTTGGGCAAAATAGTGTTGTGCCCGTTACTACCTTGAAGGGGGAGAATTCCGACTCGGTGGGCAAGGCACGAATGCCCAGGAGGATTATTGGTTGTGCCAACAACCAGGCTTGTTAATGGGCCATTATGGAGACCTTCAGGGTCTTGTTGGCCCTTTCCACCATCCCGTTCGTGAGCGGTTTGTATGATGTAATGCGGAGCCGATGAAAACCAACGAGGGCTGACAACTCTTTAAATAGCTCGGAATCGAACTGAGCGCCTCTGTCTGTTACAACATAGAGCGTGACACCAAATCTGGACATCTAGCCGTCTAGGATCGGTATTGCTTGTATCAATCTTGAGGCTCGGTCGATACACGAAAGTAAATATCGATGGTGCGAGGAAAGGATTGACCTGAAAGTGTGCGTGGTTGGAGCAACCCGACTATAACAATATGCACAGTTTCGAGCCTTGAAGATGGAATGCCAATGGGCAGGATCGGGGAATTCGTGTGACAGCTAATTTTCGAGGATTGACATGCAAGGCCCTCCTTTGTCCAGGAGCGAATATCCTTGTTCATATTGGGCCAGAAGTATCGTGATTTGATCAGACGAAGCGAAGCCTTGATTACTGGTTGTGACAAACTGTGTAGTTGATTGTAAATCATCCTCTTACATGGCATAAGCGTGAATGGTCGTAAGTATCTTGATGTAATATCACACCATAACTGAGCTTCCCCTGGAAAGGGAAAGATTTTAACGGCGAGCACAGTTCCTTGATTTCTTCATCATTTCTCTGCGCTGCTGCCAAGGCTTGGATGTCAAAATAGTCAATCTGGACTGAATTCACGTCCCTTGAAATGGAATCAGAGACTATGTATCTTATCATGACCACGCACGTAGGCGATATCGCTGATATATTCTAATATGGCTGTCCAATGACGACAAAAATTCAGACAATAATGGGTTGTGATCCGTGCACAAGGTTACGTGGCGCCCTTCAATCATGCGTTTGAAGTGGACGAAAGCAAGATACGCGCTAGGAGCTCTCTGTTGTAGGTGGAGTATGCTTGCTGCGTCCGGCTTAGCTTGCTCGAGAAGAAAACAACTGGTCGTGGGGATCCGTCACCCATTTGGTGCAAGGCAGCACATGCCACGAAATGGAAGCAATCTGTCACTAACTGGTATGGGGAATCATTGGTGGAGTATAACGGATCAAATTAAAGCTGAAATGGTTTCTTAAAACGCTCTCTGTGCTTTTTTACTCCATTCGATCTCACGATCCTTGGGTTGCAGGTGTATGAGCTCGGTCAACGGTGCTGAAATTGTTGCAAAATTGGGGATCATTCTGTGGTAATATCCCAACATGCCCAAATAACGGCGCAGTCCATTTGAGTCTTTTGGCAATTGCATGTCTGCTATTTCTTTTGACTTTGTGGCCGGTGGACAGTTTCCCTCCCACCAAAATGTGATGCCCGAGGAAATCAATTTCTTTCTTCGCGAATTTGCATTTCTCCAATGAATTCCTTAGCCTATTTTCAACAAAACTTTGAATATTTCTTCCAAATGTTTCAAGTAGTCGTCCATTTTATCCGAGAAGATAAGAATGTCGTCTATATATACATAAATGAACTCAATCCTCGAAAAAGGTTGTCCATGTGCCGTTGAAATGTGCTACTTGCATTCAGTGAGCCGAAAGGAAGCTTGACGAATTCCCACATACCCTGATGAGTTGTGATCGCGATCTTCTCTATATCCGCCGGATTCATGGGGATCTCATGGTAGGCACGGACCAGATCTAACCTTGAAAATATTTTTTTTCATGGAGGTAATCCGTCAAACTTTGAATCCGTGGCAAAGGATATCTATCAGGCTTTTTAATTGCGTTGAGTGCCCGGAAATCTCCAACCACCCTGTACTTCCCGGGCGCCTTCTTAGGCACTAAGTGTATTGGTGACGCAAATGGCGAGCTCGACGGACTCACGCCCCCCCCATCCCTCAATAGCTCTTGAAGAGTTGCTTTGGGAACTATAATCTATCCGTCTAAAGAGATCTAGACCGTGGAAAGGATGGTGGGGGAACTGCCAGTATCTATATTGTGGGCAACTGAGTTTGGCGACGGCGGGGATGGCTGAGCGGGAGTGGGTCCGTACAGCGCCCCATGTTCCATCAGGATAGCCCTGCTTGGGGCGGCGGGTGGGAGAAGTATGTTCTGGAGGTCGTTTATGATCAGGGCTATGGCAGGTTCTTAAGATAATTTAACACTTGATGCAAGCTTGGTCTGTTCGTCCACCAGTACTCCGCACGCTCAATCCACTAGCAGGTTGAAATTCCTTAAGAAATCAATCCCTAAGAGCGGAGAGGTGGCATCCGTAGCAATAAACGACCACCTAAAGGGACGACGAAGACTAGGGATCCCTATGTCCGTGAGAAACTCGCCGTGCACCTTGATTTTTCCTCCATTTGCTGTTGATATGTTCACGTTGGATTCGCGCAATTCACTTTCCCTTGCCATTCCACCGGGATTATAGAGACACTTGCCCCGGTGTCAACTAAAATATTGAACTTTTTATCATATATTTTTGCGGCGATGGTGAAAAATAATGGTATACCAGCGGCCACGCCTGCTAAGGCATGCCTGTCTAGCTTTCCTGTGGGACTGGCGAAGATGGCCTGGAGGAAGGTTGCATTTGCAAGCGTTCTCCTCTTTTTGGACACCTGCATCAGGGCTTACAAAACTTATCCTCTTCGCCAAGGTATAGGTGCGAGCGGTAAACCACAGGTTTCTGTTTTCTCCGGAATGGTCGCAATCCCTAAGGTATATTACGCGCACTGTAACCGTCATCATTTTATGGGGGAATGAGGAAATCCAGTTTATGGGAGAGGAAAGACCGCACCAGTTTGAAAGTTAAAATGATGCGGATACTTTAGAGAGGTCCCTCAGCTCCCACGAATGAGGGGATAGATTGCGTTAATCTCATATCTGACTCCAAAATATACTCAAAAAATATTCCGGCTTGGCTGGGCTTACCGAAGGCTTGTGATCGAGAAAGGACTGAGAGGAACTACGAAATAATAAATGTTTAATTCCAACAAACAAAACAAAAGGTAGGCTCGCGTTTGCACGATTACTGACAGAAAAGCGAGCGTTACGAGAAAAAGACTTAGGCGGGTACAACGGGGGCTCCGCTACGCTAAACGAACCGTAATTAGTCTTTACTATCAATCTGTTTACCCATGTGTCAATGAATCTCCTTTCGTTCGAATTCTCCATTTTTCTTTTATAAATAGTATAGGAGCCGTTGCCTCTGAGATATTCCTTGTCCCATGGTTTCCGAAGGTCATCGATTAAAATGGTGCCTGCAAATTTATCGATATAATTTTATGATACCTGAGACGCAGACAGCTGTCTCGGCTTAATTCAATTTCCAGACGAGAATGTTCGTTTTTATTACACTGTCGCCAAATTTTACTGCTATATGAATTCTTGGCTTCCCGCTACTTCCTTGACTGGTTTAAAAATAAATCTATATGTATATCCGCGAGGACATTTGTTACAATTCTTCCTATTCCTGCGAGGCACTTTGCTGGTGCAATTTTAGTGCCAGGGCCATGCTCTCCACAATTCCTACCAAAGTGTACCGTTTTGTACTTGGTTACATTGAACGTGACTAACCATCTTGTACCTCCCCCACCCCATCCAGTCTGTTCATATCTCTCTAAAGTGCCTCCACATCCCCATAGGACTGTATGGTCCATAAACTTTTGCATCGTCTGCAAAAATGCTGTTTTTTTTTTATTCCAGCCCTGAGACGAGGTCGTTTATGAATACGATAAAGCTGATAGGGCTCACTACAGATCCCTGGGGGACCTCCCTCCACACAAGAAACCACTCAATTACTAAAAAAATATACCACTATCTCTCAAACTTTTTTTAGACGAAATGACCACGTGTATTAGGTAGGAAAAATACAAATTTGTCAGTGTGTGTTATGAGCAATATACGAGTTTTCAATTGTCACATTTGTTTATTCATTACATAGCTAACTTAATATATGAAGTATATATGAGTCAAATAAAAAAAAAATCAAATTAGTACCACCGCCTATTTAAAAAGTTCGACGTAAAATTCCCCTGGGAAATTGCATGCTCATCTGTAGCAGTTAATCTTTGCTAGCCATTCGGACGATATTAAAAAAAAATAATGACCACTTTCAGATACATTGAATTGAAAATAGATCCCCACACCAAAATGAAATCAAAGTGGGTGAATTATAAGAATTAAAAATGTATCCCCAACCCATGTGGCACTGATCAACTCGGTTAATTTGTTTGTAAACAATAGAACCAATTTCTTATTTATTTTGTTAACACTTACTTTCCCCTCAAGTCATCTAAGAGTCAAATATTATATTTTCTTCTTACTTAGTGATAAAAATGTAATTGAATAGCAAACAATAATTATTAGTCTCTTGTTTATGCTTCGGCTACTAGCTGTTTCGAGTAGAAACGAAATTTAGTAACCTGAAAGGCCCATCGTACGTCTGTCATGTCTCTTATTCTGATGTCGTACTACTTAAGACTGTCGGTGTTGAGGTTCGCTTGGCGGGTGAATTTTCTGCCTTAGCCTCTAAATTGGAAATCGACTATTCTATTAAATTTCACTAAAATTTGTATAAAACAATTAAGTGATGACTAAAATGTGTAAGTGTAAATTTTGATACTATGCAAAACTTGATGAAATACTCGAATAATGCTGTTAATGTGATAATTGAACTTAGGCTATGATTGTTACTTGACTTGATCATTGCTTAGGGTTGAGAAAAATGGCTAGATTTGTTACTCGTGGTTCAAGATGGCAGCCCATTAGAGTCGAATAAAATGCGCTACACTTAATTAAAAACTTTGTGATTATAACCCCTGTGTTTGTAATATTTAGTTGAGTTCCACTAGTAACTAGGAGCTGTTAGCCTAAATTATGGCTAGAGAAACAAGTGTCTTTCATTTCAGTAAAAGTTCTTGTATATTTCCTAATCTGGGTATGTATGTATTGGTAATTACAACTGAAATTTTAACTTAAACATAATATTCCAGGCAATATAAATTAGGGAATTTATTGACAGTTTATGGTTTAATATTTTGCTGTCATTTCTAATTTTATATGATTTCTGTGGCTTTATCAGGGAGGCCCACTGTTTATTGTGGGGGTCTGAGCCATTGATATTCCTTGCAAATTGGGATTCCATCTGCTGATTAACTATACCTCTATATATCTTCATTTGGTAATGCATTAGCTAATCCAGCACTACTTGAATGCTTTTGTCCGGTTTCTTAATATATTTCACTTAACTGTCTAAAGGGGGGTGCTAACAACACAAAAGACACTTCTCTTAAGACTACAAAATAATTACATAACATAATTTCACTGATGACAAAAGCCACAAGGGCCTATCAAAGGTCATCCACATCTGTCAAAACCCAGCCACAAAATGCATCCATAAGATTGTGTCAGATCATGCATCTGATGATAATGATGATGATGTGGAGGATTGCCTTTGGAACAGCCCTAACATAACAACATAATTTCACGGATGACAAAAGCCACAAGGGCCTATCAAAGGTCATCCGTATCCATCAAATCCACCCACATAAAGCATCCTTAAAGTACGTTCATTCCAGATCACGAAACTTTCCTTCTTCCTCTCTGCTTCCACATTTTTAGAAGGGTGCTTTTTGTTTGCTCTTATCTCCCCCCTATCCTTGCTAAATAGGAATTTCCCTATTACTTCTCTTATATTTTCAGTATAAGGCTGCTGCAGTCTGATGTCCTCTGTTCTGATGCTTTGCAGTCCCTCAGTAAAGGATAAAGTGTTTTAAATCTTCTGTTTCCACGCTGCACAGTACACACTTCACATTTCCTTCTCTAAACCTTTGTCTGTCCCTTAGGCTCAGGGTATTTGATCTCTAAATAATATGGATTCATATTTGTTATCATATATATCTTCCTCAGTTCTTATTTCCTTTTTAAATTCCCTGTATATGTTTATACTTGACTTTTTCTCCATTCCACTTTTCCACTCTCTCGTGTCCTATTCATCTATCTTCCTCTTTATATATTCTATCTTCATAATCTTGATTCATTCCATCCTTATTCCCATCATCTCCTCATATGTTTGCACCTCTCTTATTCACTCATGGTTTCTGTCGTCTCTCATTTCTGTTATTATTTCTCTTAGAAATTCATTCCTACATGCTGCTTCAGTACCTTCTTTCAAAACACTTCTTAAATGCAGAAGCTTTCCCTTCATTATTCTTGATGCCTCCACTTCTCCTCTCAGGGTTTCTGTTGTAGCATATCTTGGCGCACCCAGCATTTGTCTATATACTTTATTTTCTATCCTCTGTAATTTATTTATATGAAGAATGCATCTACAATATAAAATTCAAACCATACATTCAAACCAATTGAATGCCTTGATGTCAGGCATGTATGAAGAGTGCAATTTTTATTTATTTATTTTATTTTCTATATTCAATTATTTCTTTTTTTGCTCTTTGTTCATTTTGGTATGTTGTTTTATACTTACATGGCAATCTTATTAAGAACATAAGAAAAGAAGGAGACTGCAAAAGACCATTCATGGCCTACACTTGGCAGCTCCTGTTCCAGTCAACACACAAAAGATTTCTTACCAGAGAAAAGTCATCAACATTGTCACCCTTTACAGGAGTTCGTCAGATCTAATCTACAATATACATAAAATGCATCCAGAGGATTATCTCCATTCATGCAACCGCAAAATAATCTCCCCACTCCTTAGAAAAATATATACATATGTACATAAAAAAGTCAGTCCCATCTAGCAGCTTCATTCATATATTTATCTAATCTATTCTTAAAACTACCCAGAGAGGAGGCTTCTATCACATGTCTAGTGAGCCTATTCCATTCATCTACCACACGATTTGTAAACCAATTCCTCCCAATCTCCTTCCTAAACCTATACTTATCAAGCTTAAACCCATTGCTACGTGTTCTGTCATGTTCACTAAGTATAAGAACCTTACCCAGATCCCCTTTATTATATCCTTTTACCCATTTGAAGACTTCAATCAATTCCCCTCTGACTCTTCTCCTTTCCAATGTATGTAGATTTAGTTTTCTGAGCCTTTCACCATAAGGTAAGTTCCTTAGCCCACCAATCATCTTTGTCATCCTTCTCTGCACAGACTCCAGCAAATCAATATCCTTCCTATAATATGGTGACCAAAATTGTACTGCATAGTCTAGATGAGGCCTAACTAGCGCCAGATACAGTTTTAGAATGACTTCAGCACTCATATTGCTTACACTCCTCCTAATGAATCCCAATATCCTATTAGTCCTGGGCACATAAGTGGCAAATGACTTTCAACCTTGATAAGTGCAAAGTTATTAACATGGGAAAAGATAATAGAGAATTTAACTATGAAATGGATGGGCATTGGCTGAGCTCAGTAGAGGATGAGAAAGATCTAGGAGTAGTAATAGATGAGTCATTAAGGTTTTCTAAGCAGTGTATTGAAGCAAGAAATAGGGCAAATAGAGTGCTGGGTTTTATTAAGAGAAATGTCAGTTACAAAAGTAAAGAGGTTATTCTTAAACTCTATAACTCTTATGTTAGGCCACATCTAGAGTACTGTATACAGGCATGGTCCCCACATTTTAGACACGATATTAACCTTCTTGAGTCAGTGCAACGGAGGGCAACAAAGATTATTCCTTCCCTGAGGCACCTTGAATATGAAGATAGACTGAGGGTATTAAATATGTTCTCGTTCGAAAGGAGGTGTGTGAAAGGGGATATGATTGAGCTCTTTAAAAATTTTTCCGGGATAGATAAATTGGATGTTAGCAAGTTTTTTGAGTTAGATGATGGAAATCGGACTAGAGGTCACCACTTGAAAATTAAAAAGCAAGGGTGTAGGTTGGATTTAAGAAAGTATTTTTTCACCAATAGAGTGGTAGACTTCTGGAACAAATTGCCGCAGAGGGTAGTAGGTAGTCCAAATCTAAATGTATTTAAGAGTAGGTTGGATGAGTTTATGGGAAGGGAAGGTTGTGATGGTTCCTAAGTTTTGTATATATTAATATTGTTTGTATATATCTATAGCTGCATGATTTAGTTCTTGACAAGCCTTGATTGGTGATACCCTTGTTTCTGGATGCAATCCTCTGGATGTAGTTTTCCTGGGAGTTTGGGTGCCTTGGAAAAGAGGCCGCTTGACTCGGATGACCTATGATGAGCCCTTGTGGCTTTTGTCATCCGTTATATTGTATTGTGGGGGACTTTGATTTTGTCTTCCCCTGGTGATGGTGCTTTTTGTGGGTGGGTTTTGACGGAGGCGGATGACCTTTGATAGACCCTTGTGGCTTTTGTCATCCGTGTAATTATGTTATGTTTGTTATGTTAGCTTTATTCTTAGCATTTAGGCATTGCTTTCTAGGACGAAGGTCTGAACTTACCAAAATACCCAAGTCCCTCTCACAATCGGTCCTCCCTAAATTTCTCCCATTTAATTTATAACTATTCAGTGGATTATTTCTACCTATACTAAGTACACTACATTTGTCTATGTTAAACTTCATTTGCCATTTCTCAGCCCAATTGGACAGAATGGTCAATTCCTCCTGCATTACAACAGCATCAGAATCAGCCCTAATGGCCCTACCTAGCTTAGTATCATCAGCAAATTTACTCAGGTCACTACTTATACCTATATCAAGATCATTAATATAAATTAAGAATAGCAAGGGACCCAAAACAGATCCTTGAGGAACTCCACTGCTAACACACCCCCACTCAGATTTAACTCCATCTATACTAACTCTTTGCTGTCTGTCACCAAGCCATGACTGAATCCACCTAAATATACTGCCATCGATCCTGTGTGCTTTAACTTTGCTCAGAAGCCGTAAGTGTGGCACTCGATCAAAAGCCTTACTAAAGTCCAAGTATAAAATATCATAGTTTTCATCCTTATCTGCTGCTTCATACACCTTACTATAAAAAGACAGCAAATTAGTCAGGCAGGATTTACCCTTACTAAAGCCATGCTGTGATTCTTTTATCAACTTATGCTTATCCAAGTGATCCCTAATATTCCTTGCTATAATAGATTCCATCATTTTCCCTACCACTGATGTCAAACTTACTGGTCTGTAATTAGACATATTTGTTTTATCCCCTTTCTTAAATATAGGTATCACATTGGCTTTCTTCCATGCCACTGGCACAATGCCACTCTCCAATGATTTTCTAAAGATGCATGCTAGGGGCTCACTTAACACATCCTTACATTCTTTCAAAATTCTAGGAAAGAGCTCATCAGGACCGGGTGCTTTACTACTTTTGATTTTATCAATTTCCTTTGTCACTATCTCCTTTGTGATCAAGATATCCTTTAATTTCTCTTCATCATTACCCCGAAAGATCATTGACACCTCGGGTATATTTAGAGTATCCTCCTGTGTAAATACTGAGAGAAAAAAGTCATTTAGCATTCCAGCCATTGAGTCCCTATCACTCACTAATTCTCCATTGGAATCTATAAGTGGGCCTATTTTATCTCTAACCTTAGTTTTGTATAATTGATAAAAACTTTTAGGATCTTCCTTTGCCCTATTTGCCACTTTAATTTCATAATTTCTCCTTGCTACTCTAACTAACTTTTTAACATCTCTTGCTAGTTCATTATATCTCTGCCTTAAGTGATCCTCTCCATTTTTTATTTTCCTATAAATGCCCTTTTTAATGCCAATATAATGCTTAATTTTATCTGTCATCCATTTTGGGTCATTATTTTTAGTCCTAATCTCCTTATAAGGAATGTTAATCATCTGACCTGTAATTAATTGCTCAATTATTCTTTCATACTCCTCTTCAATTGTAATCTCTTCCTCCTGGTGATTATTGTCTCCACTAACTGATATCATTGAATCTATTCCTGAATTGATTTCATTGCCTGGTTTCTGTACAACTGCCTCCAGGTAAGTCCTTAGCCCATTATAATTTGCTCTTCTAAAGTCAGGAATTTTAACATTGTTCATGCTACTATCAATACCATTCCATTTCATCTTGAATCTAATTTCACAATGGTCACTATTACCCAAATTTCCTCCAACCTCAGTATCCTTAATAACTTCTTCCCTATTTGTCAGAACTAAATCCAGTATATTATTACCTCTAGTGGGTTCGTTAATAATCTGCCTCAGAAAATTATCTTGGACAACATTCAAAAATTCCTCAGCCTCCTGATCACCCACAAGAGCTTCCCAGTCTATATTTCTGTAATTAAAATCGCCCATTATACACACATGCTTACTTCTACATGCCCGTTCAATCTCCTGCCACAGAAGATTTGAAGCTTCCTTACTAAGATTTGGTGGTCTGTATAATAATCCTATGACAAGCTTGTTTTTACCTTCCTTTACATTTAGCCATAATGACTCTGTGTTATCATCTAATTTAATTGTACTGTTTACACAACACTGGAGATTATCTTTAATATAAATAATAACCCCTCCTCCTCTCTTCCTATTCCTATCTGTATGGAACATGTTAAAGCCCTCAATCTCAACCTCAGGTTTAAAGTGATTTCCTGCCAAATCAAGCCATGACTCTGTTATCTCAATTATATCAAAATTCTCTTCACTCGCTAACGCTCTTAAGAGATCTATCTTATTCCTTATACTCCGACCATTTGTGTAGTATATTTTTAAGGTTTTTTTATTATTCCCATCTTCATTGCATCATGCTTTTCTATTCCTAGTTATCTGCTCATTCACTTGTGCATTAGTCCCCGTATAACGCATCAGTATGCCCTCTCCCTTAGCTATTCCTCTATCTCTGCATCCCTTCCATTTCCTACACCTGCCCTCTATTCCTGTTATTCCCTTACCTCTAACAGCTTCTAGTTTCCCACCCGTAAGGACCTAATCACACTATCCAGCTCCCCCCATAGAACTCAACACCTGCCCGACTAAGATGGAGCCCATCCATCGCATACAACCTCCCATTCCCGTAAAACCCTCCCCAGACATCTACAAACACCAACCCTAACTCCTCACACAGTCCTTTCACAAATTCATTCAAACCAATTGCACGCAACAACCATTCTACCCCCACATCCAATCTCGGAAGCACACCAGAAACAACACCTTTTACCCTGCTTTTACTCATCCTTTCAACTAACCTTTTATACTGCTCATGTAACTCACATGTACCCACCTTCTTTACATCATTCACTCCCACATGCGTAATCACAACTGCATCCCTTTCACACCCAGAAACCAGCCTATCATACCTCTCACAAACATCACTTACACCAGCACCCGGCAGACAAACTCTCATTCCCTTCCACTTGCTATCACTCAACTTCCTATCTAAATACCTAATCTGAGAGTCACCCATCACTAGCACCTCAGTCATTCTCCTATTCTGTCTTGGCCTAACATTACCCTCCCTCCTGCTCTCAGTCACACTACCACCCATCCTGCTTTCATCCACAATCACACCAGGCAAATCACTTTCACACTCTTCCTCTCTCAGGACATTGAATCTGTTAGTCAACCTAACAGGTTCTATGTCCCTCTCATTCACACACCTAACCTGTCCTAACTTATCTATCCTATCCATTTTCACCCACCATTCATCATCACTCACAACTTCCACGCTGTTCCCAGTCCTAGCCCTATCTTCCACCCTCTTAGCACTAATCTCACCCTTCAATCGCACACTTGCATCTCTTCTCACCTCAAACACCAAATCATTCAACCTCTTACATTCCCCACTCAACCTCCTAACCTCCCCTTCCAGAAAACACACACGGCATTCAGTTACATTCACTCTCCTTTCAACTCCACATGCATCACACACTACATACACACTACTTTCAAACGGCATGCTCTCACCACCTATACAAACAGCCATACTCTCAGAAATTTACTAATGAAAAAGTTAACACTCACCCCAAAAAAAATTCTTGCTCAGGATTGCTGCCAGTTATCTTCCCCAAAAGTATTAATCACTAATGTATTTATTACACAGTGATTGATGTATTAAATAAATACAAGAAAAACTATATACCCAAATCAGTATTATATCCCAATCTTACAATGAGAATCAAGAGCTTCCTGCAAGACAACCTTCCAGAACATATTCAGATTAAATCTTACTGATGTTTACTTCTTTTCTTTATATTTTATCTTTTTCCCATTTTTTCCTATATTTATTTCTTTTTTGCCCTTTATTTTGGAATAGTTTTTTATAATTAGCTACATAATATTTTTTAGGATAAAAGCTTACAGACATTTATTTGTTTTTTGTAAATCATTATGAAATTGGTTCTTTTGAACTTTAGTATCCAATATGGATGACTTGTGAAGTGTGCCCAGTTATTTCTGACCATATTTTTTAATTAGTTAATAATTGTGATTGCTTAACTGTCAACAAAAAAAATACTATGGGGATGTGGGGGCAAAGCCCCCCTACCTACCATATTTACAAATGTTTATGAAATAGTATATTACAGCATGGATATATACTGTAATTTTGATTCAATTTTCAATTTTTTTCATTTATTCTCTTTATTCCTTTTGCAATCATTTTATTTTTATTAAAGATGCTTTTCTTAAGGCTAAAGTTTATAATCATTTGCTTACCCACTGCTATTGCTGATCTCTATCCACCAGAACAATGTAAATATAATTAAATTAATTGCCCATTTTGGTGAAACTTCAGAAGACCTACACATTGTTTTTAGCAGTAAAAACAGCACTAATGGTGTTTTTAGGCATTATAATAGTCATATATGGTTTCAGTTTGGCGCAAAAAATAGATATTTTTAAGATACTCCACCTTGATTGGTTCAAATTGAAATTAAAATAAGTCTACCTTGCCTTCACTTGGTGTGTAGAGAATTCTTGATTTTAAACATTGGCAAACATAAAATAACATAATTTCACGGATGACAAAAGCCACAAGGGCCTATCAAAGGTCATCCGCCTCTGTCAAAACCCACCCACAAAAAGCACCATCACCAGGGAAAGACAAAATCAAAGTCCCCCACAATATAATATAACAGATGACAAAATCCACAAGGGCTTATCATAGGTCATTTGAGTCAAACAGCCTCTTTTTTAAGGCACCCAAACTCCCAGGAAAACTACATCCAGAGGATTGCGTCCTGATACCCTGATTTCAATCTAATGCTAGCTGTTTGAACCCCCTACATTCCCCTGCTATTTTTAATCACATAAGAACATAAGAAAAGAAGGAGACTGCAAAAGACCATTCATGGCCTACTCCCAGGAAAACTACATCCAGAGGATTGCATCCTGATACCCTGATTTCAATCTAATGCTAGACTTTCTGGAGTTTGTAACAGATCAAGTAGATAAGGGAGAGAATGTAGATATATTTTACTTAGATTTTAGTAAAGCATTTGATAAGGTACCACATAGGAGACTAGTTCATAAATTAAAAATGATTGGGATATGTGAGGGTGTTTCAAATTGGATAGCTGAGTGGCTGAAAGACAGGAAGCAAAGGGTAGTGCTAAATGGTGTAAAGTCAGAGTGGAGGGATGTTATCAGTGGGGTTCCTCAGGGATCAGTTCTCGGTCCATTATTATTTGTCATCTATATAAATGATCTTTGGGAGGTAGTTAATAATAAAGTGTCAATTTTTGCGGATGATACCAAATTAGCAGCTGTAGTTAAAGATATTGATGATAATTTTAAAGTGCAGGGGGATTTAAATAAATTGTTATCCTGGGCACATAAGTGGCAAATGACTTTCAACCTTGATAAGTGCAAAGTTATTAACATAGGAAAAGATAATAGAGAATTTAACTATGAAATGGATGGGCATTGGCTGAGCTCAGTAGAGGATGAGAAAGATCTAGGAGTAGTAATAGATAAGTCATTAAGGTTTTCTAAGCAGTGTATTGAAGCAAGAAATAGGGCAAATAGAGTGCTGGGTTTTATTAAGAGAAATGTCAGTTACAAAAGTAAAGAGGTTATTCTTAAACTCTATAACTCTTATGTTAGGCCACATCTAGAGTACTGTATACAGGCATGGTCCCCACATTTTAGACACGATATTAACCTTCTCGAGTCAGTGCAACAAAGATTATTCCTTCCCTGAGGCACCTTGAATACATAGATAGACTGAGGGTATTAAATATGTTCTCGTTCGAAAGGAGGTGTGTGAGAGGGAATATGATTGAGCTGTTTAAAATTTTTTCCGGGATAGATCAATTGGATGTTAGCAAGTTTTTTGAGTTAGATGATGGAAATCGGACTAGAGGTCTCCACTTGAAAATTAAAAAGCAAGGGTCTAGGTTAGATTTAAGAAAATATTTTTTCACCAAAGAGTGGTAGACTTCTGGAACAAATTGCCGCAGAGGGTAGTAGGTAGTCCAAATCTAAATGTATTTAAGAGTAGGTTGGATGAGTTTATGGGGAGGGAAGGTTGTGATGGTTCCTAAGTTTTGTATATATCTATAGCTGCATGATTTAGTTCTTGACAAGCCTTGATTGGTGATACCCTAGTTTCTGGACGCAATCCTCTGGATGTAGTTTTCCTGGGAGTTTGGGGCCTTAAAAAAGAGGCCGTTTGACTTGGATGACCTATGATGAGCCCTTGTGGCTTTTGTCATCCGTTATATTATATTGTGGGGGACTTTGATTTTGTCTTCCCCTGGTGATGGTGCTTTTTGTGGGTGGGTTTTGACGGAGGCGGATGACCTTTGATAGGCCCTTGTGGCTTTTGTCATGCGTGTAATTATGTCATGTTATGTTATGTTCTATCACATGTCTAGTGAGCCTATTCCATTCATCTACCACACGATTTGTAAACCAATTCCTCCCAATCTCCTTCCTAAACCTATACTTATCAAGCTTAAACCCATTGCTACGTGTACTGTCATGTTCACTAAGTATAAGAACCTTACCCAGATCCCCTTTATTATATCCTTTTACCCATTTGAAGACTTCAATCAATTTCCCTCTGACTCTTCTCCTTTCCAATGTATGTAGATTTAGTTTTCTGAGCCTTTCACCATAAGGTAAGTTCCTTAGCCCACCAATCATCTTTGTCATCCTTCTCTTCACAGACTTAAGCAAATCAATATCCTTCCTATAATATGGTGACCAAAATTGTACTGCATAGTCTAGATGAGGCCTAACTAGTGCCAGATAGAGTTTTAGAATGACTTCAGCACTCTTATTGCTTACACTCCTCCTAATGAATCCCAATATCCTATTAGCTTTATTCTTGGCATTTAGGCATTGCTTTCTAGGATGAAGGTCTGAACTTACCATAATACCAAAGTCCCTCTCACAATCGGTCCTCCCTAAAATTCTCCCATTTAATGGATTATTTCTACCTATACTAAGTACACTACATTTGTCTATGTTAAACTTGATTTGCCATTTCTCGGCCCAATTGGACAGAATGGTCAATTCCTCCTGCATTACAACAGCATCAGAATCAGCCCTAATGGCCCTACCTAGCTTAGTATCATCAGCAAATTTACTCGGGTCACTACTTATACCTATGTCAAGATCATTAATATAAATTAAGAATAGCAAGGGACCCAAAACAGATCCTTGCGGAACTCCACTGCTATCACACCCCCACTCAGATTTAACTCCATCTAAACTAACTCTTTGCTGTCTGTCACCAAGCCATAACTGAATCCACCTAAATATACTGCCATCGATCCTGTGTGATTTAACTTTGCTCAGAAGCCGTAAGTGTGGCACTCGATCAAATGCCTTACTAAAGTCCAAGTATAAAATATCATAGTTTTCATCATTATCTGCTGCTTCATACACCTTACTATAAAAAGACAGCAAATTAGTCAGACAGGATTTACCCTTACTAGTAGTATTAGCAATTTGGAAGCCTAGCACCAAACTTAAGCCATATATGATGAGTACAATGGCTAAAACAATTAGTACTGTTTTTACTACTAAAAATATGAAATAGGTCTACTGAAGTTTCAACTCCATATTTTTTATAAGCTGAATTTTTTGGGGTTACATAAACAAATATGGCACTGTCAGATTTACTGTTTACATAAATACTGAATTCATGCATGCTGAATAAAATATAACACATGTTTCCATTCATTTTGGTTCCTCCCCCCAAAACCTAAAATTGACACAGAGAAGCTAATGTTGAAGATTACTGAAAATATAATTTTTATAATTAATCAGGCAAGAAACTTATTTAATTTACTAGAGGATATAACTAGGTTATAACTTTTAAAAACTATACATCCTTTCACTAGGTGGAATGTAATGAATAAATATATAACAAAGGTACCTATTTATAATGATCCTTCTTATTGTGTATAACATAACATAATTTCACGGATGACAAAAGCCACAAGTGCCTATCAAAGGTCATCCGCATCTGTCAAAACCCACCCACAAAATGCATCCATAGGATTGTATCAGATCATGCATCTACAATATACAATTTAAAATCCATAGGATTGTATCAGATCATTTAGAACTATCCACAGGAATGTGTCAAAAACAAAAAGCATCTTCATCAAGACATAAAAATCAATCATAATATACAATAATAATAAACTGCATCCACAGGAATGAGTCCATAATACCCTCCCCATATAATTATCTAATCTGCGTTTCAAAACATTCAATTTTGGATTATCTACTGTCTAAGGTGGCAAACTATTACAGTAATCTACCACTCTATTGGTGAAAAAATATTTTCTAACATCCAACCTGCACCTATTTTTTAATTTTTAAGTGATGACCCCTAGTCCTATTACTACTTTCCAACTCAAATAGCTAAAATCCAACTTATCCATCCCATATTTAGTACCCTCAGTCTATCTTCATATTCAAGGTTTTCTAGGGAAGATATTATTAGTCTATCTTCATATTTAAGGTGTTCTAGGGAAGATATTATTTGTCTATCTTCATATTTAAGGTGTTCTAGGGAAGGTATTATTTTTGTTTCCCTCCGTTGTACTGACTACTGACTCTAGCAGGTTGATGTCATGTCTAAAATATGGTGACCATGCTTGTATACAGTACTCTAAATGTGGCCTAACATACAAGTCATAGAGTTTAAGGATAACCTCTTTACTCTTGTAGCTAACATCCCTCTTTGCTCTATTTTTTTCAATACACTGCTTTGAAAACTTGAGTTACCTATCTACTACTACGCCTAAGTTCTTCTCATCCTCAATTGAATTCATCCAATGCCCATCCATTTCATAGCTAAATTCCCTATTATCCCTTTCCATGTTAAGAACTTTGTATTTTTTAAGGTTAAAAGTCATCTGCCATTTCTGAGCATAAGCTAATAACTAATTTAAGTCAATCTGCACTTTAAAGCTGCCCTCAACTTCTTTGACTACAGCTGCCAATTTAGTGTCATCAACAAAAATTGACACTTTGCTATTTACAGCCTCCTGAAGATCATTTATATAACCTATGAATAATAAAGGGCCTAGAACGGACCCTGAGGTACACCACTGATAACATCCCTCCATACTGTGACCTCACCCCATTCAGCACAACTATCTGTTTCTTGTCTTTCAGCCATTCAGTTATCCAATTCAAAACTTTACCACATATCCCATGCATTTTTAATTAGTGAACTAGTCTTCTATGGGGAACCTTATCAAAAGCTTTGCTAAAATCTAAGTAAATTACTTCAACATTCTCTTCCTTATCTAATTGTTTAGTAACATAATCCATAAAATCTAGTAAATTTGTTAAACACGATCTACCTCTTCTAAATCCATGCTGAGCATAATTTATTAACCTACCACACTAGATGGTCTGAAATCCCATTCTTAACTATCTTTTCAGGAATTTTACAAATGATAGAAGTTAAGCTTACCAGCCTAAAGTTATTCAGGTCTTCTTTACTTTCCTTTTTAAAAATTGGCACTACATTTGCATGGCATGAGGATTTATTAAGTTATTAAATTATATTTAAGATATAAATCTGCATTTACCTAAAAAAAATAAATATCAGATTTAAAGCAAACACAAAAAGTTATTTGAATAAGTATGATGCTTAGTATTGTTGTATCGCATTGTGACCTGTATAACATAACCTAAAATAATTGAATGGATGACAAAAAGCCACAAGGGCCTATAACAGGTCAACTGCATCTGTCAAAACCTGCCCATAAAATGTATCCATAGGAGTGTGTCAGATCATGCATCTACAATATAAATATTTAAACCATCTGTAGGATTGTCAGATCATGCATCTACAATTTACAATTTGAACCATCCACAGGAATGCATCAAAAACAAAAAGCATCATTATCAAGGCTCGTTAAAATCCAAATCACCCATAATGTACAATGGTAAAAAACTGCATCCACTGGAATGAGTCCAGAATATCCCTCCCCCTCCCCCCTCTGCCCCCAAAAGTTAACTTTCCTTCCCCAAATAGGTAATCATCCAGTCTGTGCTTGAAAACATTCAAGTTTGGGCTGTCTACTGACTCAGATAGCAAACTATTCCAGTAATCTACCACTCTGTTAGTGAAAAAAAAATTCTAATGTCCAACCTGCATGTCTGTGTGTGTATCCATCCAAGAACATATTTAAAAAATCTGATTCATATCCCTTCACACACCTTTCAAATGAAAACATATTTAGTACCCTCAATCTTTCTTCTTATTCAAGGTGTTTCAGGGAAGGTATTATTTTTGTTGCCCTCCTTTGTACTTACTAGTAGGTTGATATCATGTCTAAAGTGTGGTGACCATGCTTGTATACAGTACTCTAAATGTGGCCTAATATACAAGTTGTAGAGTTTAATGATAACCTCTTTATACTTGTAGCTAACATTTCTCTTAAGGGGACCATTTCAGTCAATTTTCACAAAAAATGTAGCATATATATATATACCTATAAAATACAATCTTAAAAAAAAAATTGAATATACCTACTATTTCTTGTTAGCGAGATCAAAGGTCAATATATTTTTTTTACTTGACCTCATACAAAAAAGTTATTGAATTAAGTTGTAGAGCTCCCCAGCAGCTTTAAAATGGTGTCTCTAGGTTGTCAAGATATTGACTGCTGACCAAAGGCAGTAGCCCCTAGAAATTACCCCATGGGTCAAACTTTACACGTGTTGTAGCTCACGAACAGTGTGACCTAGAATATTAAGAACAGTGTTTTTACTTGCCTCAGTGATATCTGTAAGCCTACCAAATATAAGCCAAATCAGAGTTGGACCTGAAAAATTGTTGATTGAACTGACATGGAATGATACCCAGCTCTAGTAAATGAAGTTGAGGCTAACTTTAAATTACAGTGACTTAAATAAGTTATGTCAGGCGCAAAAGTGAAAGGTGAATTTTAATCCTAAAATATGTAGGTAGTTAACAGGAATTGATAATAGAGAATTTAGCTATGAAATAGATGGGCATTGGCTCTATACCCAATTCAAAACTTTCTTAGATATCCTATATATTTTTAATTTGTGCACTACTCTTTTATGTGGATCCTTATCATAAGCTTATCTGTTTAGTCACATAGTCCATATATCCCAGTAAGTTTGTTAAAAATGATCTACCACTTCTAAGTCCATGGTGAACATTATTTTTTGAACTACCTCTTTCTAGATGCTCAGAAATACCCTTAACTACCTTCTCAAAAATTTTATAAACTATAGATGTTGAGTTTACCAGTTTAAACTTATTTGTCCTCTTTACTTCTTTTCTTCAAAATTGGCACTACATTGCTATCTTTCAATCATTAGATATTTCTCCAAACTCCAGTGATCTAGTATGCATCTTCTCAAGAGCTACTGCAATACTTTTTACACCTTTAAGGAACCTAGAATAAATGTTATCTGGGCTAGATGCCTTAGTAGTATTCAAATCAATTATAAGTCCTTATCTACATTAATGGTATGCAACACCTCGTCCTTTGGCTGAGAACTATAACAAATTAAACTGTATTCTCTTCTCAAAATACTGAATAAAAATGTTCATTAAGTACTTTCATATTCTTTCTAAACCCCTTCATATTTAATAGAATTTTCTTGTATTTTTATTATTATTTTTGAGCTAAATTAATTTCTGTTGCCCTTTCGATTATCGTATCTTATTTATTTAGTTCATTCTTGGTCAACATATAAGTATTCAGATTTTTAGCAGCACCTTGCCCCTGTAATCTTTGGTATTAATATCTGGCAGAGTAATAATGGCTAGCAATTATACACTGCATGCTGTTCATTTGTTTAGGGCATGGCATCACAGCCATGCATCCGGCGAGCGTGATGTCACAGCTGCTGGTGTAATGGTGTCCGGGTGCTTGCTCTGCAGCAGTCGTTGTTCAAAGGTAAGCATGTAGTAGAGCTCTTACATCATGGCCTCTGTTATGGAAAGCGCTAATACCAGTGCCTGTTGATTGAAATGGCCACCTAAACTTGACAATGATGGGTTCTATGACAGTTGGAAATTTGATTTTGATATTTGGCGCAAACTTACTGAATTGCTGAAAACTAAACAGGTGTTAGCGATTCATCTTTCCTTGACTGGAAGGGCTAGGGTACCCTCTTCAGAAATTAGTGTTGATGATTTAAAAAAGGATGCTAGGGTCGAAATCTTGTTGGTGAAACTAGATGGACTGTTCTTACCCCAAAACGGTCATTGTCAGTTTACAGTGTTTTTTAATTTGTACAATTTTCATAGGTCGGTAAGCGTAAATATTAATCAGTTTGTAAGCAATTTTGAGCCCATGTATTTCAAATTTTTCCAGGAAGATATGAATCTTCCTGATCCTGTGATTGCGTTTATGTTGTTGGCATCTTGTAAACTTCCTGAAAATGAAGTGCAGTTAGTCCTGTCAGCCATCAGTGAGGTTTCCTGTGCTAATATGAAATCCACTCTAAAACATGTTTTTGGTTATGAGATTGCTGATTTGAGCTCAACAACTATGATACCCGTTGTTAGTGTCAAGAGTGAGCCAGTGTTTTGTGCTGACAAGCCCACTAGAGGTGAAGCTTTGTTTACTCAGGGTGGTCAAAGTTCCTACCGTGATGGTTGTGCATCACAGGGTCAGGGTACTACGAGTAGTGTGGAGTGTGCGGTACCTGGACAAGAATCCTACCTTTTGCAGTCATAAGCTTAATCCTATAGGACATGATGGTTAAGTGTCTTGGTGTGTAGTTTGTGATTCAAAGTATCATTGGGCACGTCAGTGTCCATACATGTATGAGAACAATAATAATAGGATCACTAAAGAAGATGATCCTGTGCAGTAATGAGACTTGTGAATGGCTCAATGCAGTCATTGGTAATCTAGTAAATATAATTATGGCCGATTCTAGTTGTGATCTAGAGACAGCGCTTGCCTGGGCAATTTCTGCACGTAATGCCTGTTGAATAATTCAGGATTTTCACCTAACCAACTAGTATCTGGTTTTAACCCTGCTATGCCTAATGTGTTTTGCAATAAACTTCCTGCATGCGAACCGGTGATGGCTTCCACTATTGTAAGAAATAATTTGAATGCTGATCACTCTGCCAGGCAGAATTTTTTGAAGATCGAATCAAATGAGCGACTGAATGGAGCATTAAGAAGCGATGTGCATACTACTAATGTGAAAAATCGAAGTAATGGTGAAGTTTTCTATAAGCGTAATGACAATAACAAGTGGTACTAGCCCGGTGTTGTGATTGGACGCAACAGAAAGCAGGTATTGGTTTGTCATGGTGGCATCTATGTGAGAGTTCATCCTTGTCGCTTAACCCCCACTCCAGTTAGCATGACCATGTCCAGTAACACTACACCGGATGGTGTAGAGCAACGTCAGTCTGGGGAAGAGGTCTGTTATCCTCCTGTGGATGATGAGGATGATCACAGCCATAACAGCGACGGTGATGGCAGTGATGAGGCTGCTGAAGTGTATCAGTCGGCTGATGGTAATGAGAATCAACATTAAGTTAGTTGAGTTGACATCGGCAGTAACTTTGCAGCCCAAATCAAAGATGGACAGCGATTTCAAGGTGTGAATTCAGCTTCTGGTGATCTTGTCTCTGATAAGGTGATAAATAGAATGGGAAAAGCCACAAGTAACAAACATTGTAATTGTTTTAATGTTGGGTATGATTCTGATGGTACTGTTGGTTAGATTGGCTTCAATGATATTACTGAATTGTATGTGATACCTGACAGTGTAAGATGGTTGTAATGTTTAATAGTGATGATGTGATAGCAGCGAAAGAAGCTGAAATGCAAAACTGGAAAAAAAACACTTTATGAAGAAGTTGAAAATGCTGGCTCAAGATGTCATATCAGTCAGGAGGGTGATAACTGAGAAGTGCAAGATAATTAGATGGTTACTAAAGTGAGATTAGTAGCATGTGGCTTTGAAGAGAACACTATCTCGTTGTGCAAGGATTTGCCTATGTGTTCCAGGGAAGCAGTACGTCTGGCTGTGTCTCTGGCATCTTCCAAGCAGTGAGAGTGTCACACCATTGATGTCAAGGCCGCTTATCTGCAGGGCAATGTCATTGAACGTGAGATTTACTTGAACCCTCCTCCTGAATATTTTAATGGTAACTTGTAGAAATTAAAGAAGACTGTGTGATGCAGCCAGAGCTTAGTATTTAAGAGTGAAGGATGAATTATTGATGTTTGGTGTTCACACATGTTCATTAGATAATTCTTTGTTTTCATGGTACAAAGACAATAATTTTGTCTATGTTGATGATTTTCTCTGGGCAGGAACTGATGCATTTGAGGACCCTGTCGTTAAGAAATTACATCACTTGTTCTTGATGGGCAGCTTAGCATCAGCTTCATTCAAGTATGTTGGTTTGAACATCAACACGACTGCTGGTGGCTTGACTGTTGATCAGTTCCACTATGCTTTAACTTTGACATCTGTCAGTATCAGTCATCAGCGTGCTATTCTTAAAACAAGCGACTTAACACTGGCGGAAAAGACTAAGTGCGGAGCTTTGATTGGACAACTGAACTGGATCACAACACATACCAGACCAGTAATTGCTTTTGAAATTGTCAGTTGAGCGTTGCATGTAACAAGGCAACTGTTGGTGATTTGCTAAGATTGAATGTTAATAGTTCAAGAGACAACATGAGATTATACTTTCCTAAGCTTGAACCACTCAAAGCCTGTTCTTTAAAGTGTTATTCTGATGCAGCTTTTGCTAATTTGGTTGATGGTGGTTCTCAAGTAGTGATTATTGTATTCCTGCAGGATGATAGTGGTGCTTGTTTTCCAATTTACTGGTAGAGTTGGAAAATCTGGCCTGTTGTCAAGTCAACATTGTCTGCTGATACCCTGGCTCTTCTTGAGTGCACTGAAGCTGCAGTGTACATCGCCAGTATCATTGTTGAAATATCTCGCTGCACTGGTGTTAACATTCATTGTTTTGTGGACAACAAGAGTTTGATTGATGCTCTGTACTCTTCTAAAAATGATGAAGCCTGAATTGATGTGGCTGTTCCACGCTATATGCTTGCTAGAAAGGATATTACATCAGTGACTTGGGTTGACACATCACAACAACTAGCAGACAGTCTCACCAAGCAAGGAGCATCCACATGCCGCTATCAGTAGAGACTAATGGTGATTTATCAAGCTGCTTTCACTGTGAACAAGATCTGGCAGTGAAAAGAAGAGAAGACAAGTTGTGTTAATATCTGGTGAGTAATAATGGCGTGCAATTGTACACTGCGTGCTGTTTATTTGTTTATGGCATGGTGTAACATGATGTTCCCACGAGTGGTGTAATGGTGGTCGGGTGCTCGCTGGTGGCGTGTGCAGACATTCTTAACATTTAGTATGCCCTTTTCTTCAGAAATTTTTGGTGCCAGTTTAGTATGTAACCTACCACATGAGTTCACTGGTTTAGTATGTATGCCAATGACCTTGTGCTCACTGCAAACTCCAAGGAGGAAGTGAATGACATGTTCCAGAGGTAGAAGAGAGACATAGAAAGAAGAAGACTAAAGGAATGGTGACAAGAGGAGAGCCAGGAAGAAAAGTGGAGCGTGTGGCAGATGAGTGGGAAGCAATTCTATTCTCTTCCCTCAGTGTAGGAAGTGGCATCATAAGAGGTGCTCTGGACTTCAGACTCATGGAAGTAAAACATTTTGTACAGCCTGGGTGCTGCACAAGACCAAATGAGAATAGGGTTGCAAATGAATGGAATGCTGCTGGGGAAATGCTGGAGGTGGTGGACCAGTTCTGCTACCTCAGGTATGCTAGACAGTGAAGCTGAAGTGGAAAGAACTGTTCGCCCAAGAATAGCCATTGTCTTGAATAAGTGGAGAGAGGTGTCAGGATTACTGGTGAACCAAGGCATTCCCTTGAAGAAAAGAAGCCTGGTATATGTAGCATGTGTACGACCAGTTCTCTTGTATGATGCTGAAAATTGGCCCTTAACAGAAAGACTGATGAGTGTGTTGAGAGGATGTGATCGACTTATGCTGAGATATATTTATGGCTGGTGTGAAGTGGCAGGATCACACCAGGAGCTCTGAGGTGGCGGAGAGATGTAGAATAGTGGAGCTGGAGTCTGAAATGCGACTGATGAGGATGGCTACTTGAGGGAGGTTATGCATATGCAATTGGAAGGCAGAAGGCCACCAGGAAGACCCAGGAAAACTTGGAGGGACTGTGTTGTGGAAGATATGGGGGGACTGGGCCTTACAGAAGAAGATGCTCAAGACTGAAGTTGGTGGAGAAAAGTCATACGACCATCCAACCCTGCAGAAGCAGGACCAAGAGGATGAAAAACCATAATGATGATCTGTGTAGGCGTTTATGCAGATTATCAGGGATTCTGGCTTTGGGATGTTTTGGGTGAATAATTTTAAGAGTAGGGGTGAGAGAGTGGCTCCCTGGGGGATGCCATTTGGAGGGTTTGTATGTTTTGTGTATCACTTGTGTGCTGAATGTGAAGTTTGCCAGCCATCTGTTGCCATTGTAGGTAAGGGTGATGTTTAAGATTTTGTCAGCTAGGATGTGTTTGGGTACTGTTGATGGTTGTAAGGATTCTGTGTGAAGGGGGAGACATTCATTGAATCCACCTAGGATGTGTTGTGTGGTATTGGTTAAGAGGGTTGTAGTTGAGTAGTTTTCTAAAGCCATGTTGTGATTGTACAATGTGTATATTTATGATGTACCATTGGGATAATATATGCTCTTTTCAACATTGAAGGGGATTGTGTTATTGAGCCATTAGTAGTTAAAGATGTCTGTATTGCTCAAGTGTTTAAAGTGAATGTTTGATATGTTGTCACGACCACTGCCTTTGGAGTTTTTGAAAGATTTTATGGTTAGTTGCACATTTTAGCGGTTAAAAGGGAGGTTGGTTGGTCCTTAGTGATGTTTTTTTTATGGCTCTTCAGATTTATCTGTTTTGTCTGGGTAAGAAGCTGGAGTTGGAGTAGTGTTTCATTAGGATGTTGCACTGTTGTTTCTAATGATCAATGATTTCTCAGTAGGGATGGGGCTTCAGTGTGATATATTTTCTTTATTCTCCAGAGTTATGTATAGTTTGTTTTGTGGTTTAATGTATTTATATAGTGGTTCCAGTTTTCTGTTTGTTGTTTTAATATTAAAATAGGGATGTGAATATTAGAGATAGGATGATTAATCGGAATCAGGAATTGTAAGAATCATTAATTTGTGGGGCATCGGCATTGGAATCGCTAAAAATAATCCTAGTTTTCTGATTCCAAAAATGATTCCTTCAAAATATCAGTACAGAGACTCTTTCAACAGTGTTTTTTTAAAGTTTCTAACCTTCTTTCCTACTTGCCAAATAGCTGAATCAAAACTTTAAACATTGTTTATTTCCCGTTAGTGTCAATTGGGGTTATGTATCTATACATCTGTCCTATTATTCAGTGAAATTATAAGTTAATAAGTTATTTACTAATAGATTTAGACTAGTCGATGAGAATGCATCACTATTTAATATCAATTAATATTGAATATCTGCCCCGTAAGGGGCGTGGTGATTTGCCTTCCTGGCCACCATGCTGACGGGACTCAGTGCCCCATCCGGCTCCAGCTTAACCTCTTCTTCTTTCAGACAGACTGTGTTTCTCCCCTACAACCTCTCCCACAACTTTCTCTGATCGGCCTCTATTTTCACAAGGTAGATGCTGACCTTCTCAGCCAACTATCCCGGATCGGGGCTGAGGGGGGAGGGAACAATGTTCCCTAACCCCTGAGCTCCGGTTTGGGATGGTGAGTTTTTAACAACGCGCTTCATCCCCTTTCCTTCTCACTTCACACACTATCCTTTTTACGCTGTGCCCAAGGTGGAGCCACCATGCTGAAGGGTTGCTAGGTCACCCGGCATGATTTTGGGGCCTAAAATGGCATCACCTGGCTCTGCCATCCCCCGTATGCACCCCTTGCAGAGCGAGCTACTCAAGGGGTGATTAGCATCTGCATCCCGTGAAAAGAATAGGGTCCCCATGCCCGATGATGAAATTAAAAAAAAAAACCTCATCCTCTTTCCCCCTCACCGCCTTCAGGCAGTTCCACTGAAAAAATGGATGCCCCTTTCCCTCCCGTGCTTTCACACCTCCTCCTTTGCATACAAGTGTAGGGGTCTCCCTCTCACCCCCTTGTCTGGAGGTACCCTCGGGTGGCACCCTCTTTCCAGCGGCAGTCCTCCTCTTTACTTAACAAGGGGACTGCCAAGACAGCCAGCAGGCTAGGGGGGGGTGAAGGATGGCCACATGGAAGCCTCCCCTGAGATAGACATGGTCCTTGGGGCAACCCAGCCCCAAACAGTAGGACCTTCCATGGGGGTGAATCAGAGCTTGGCAGCAAGCACTGAGCCCGAGTCTGCCCCTATGCAAGGTCCTCTTCAAATGGCTCGGGTATCCAAGGTAGTACAAGGAGGGGAGGGATCTCCTCCTCTGGCCGGTGCCCTTGTGACCACCAGCACCTTCTCCATCCCGGAGAAGGACCTTGCTGAGGTCCATCTGGCCTGGGGGCTCCTGCCACCGAGGGGAGAAGCGGGTTCATTCCCCACCCTCATATCCTAAAAAGAAAAGAAACAAAAAAAAACAGACTCAGGGCTCCTCTCCATCCACAGTGGCCGCAGGGATGTATGAGCCTGCTACTTCAGTAATTGACCGAACCAAGATCAGCACATCCGGCCATGCTGTCTCCCGCCTGGGTGCAGAGTCCCTGACAAGACCAAAAGTACAAGTACACAGAGCGGAGCCTCGATTTAGGCAGGGCTCCTCATTCAGAGACTACCCAACGTTTTTGAATCCGCTGGCTTCAAACGCTTCCTGGTTATTCACTCCACTGATGTCATGTTGGCTAAGGGCAACATGATCCATCAGAGGAGAGCTTTAGCTAGTGTGATTGGTAGACTGCCGAAGTTGACCTGTTTCTCGGATGGGAGCCTTTTGGTGAATGTGTCAAAATCCCTCTGAGTCGGCCATGATTAGTGCACTTCAGACAGTGGATGGCATGCCTGTGAGTGTGACGCCGCACTCTATCATGAACTTTGTGCAAGGGTAACTACTCGTGGACTACTCCATAGAGGACATCACCTTAGAGCTGGCCGACTATGGGATGGTCAAGGTCGAACGTGTGTTGAGAAATAGGGAGCGGCCTCGAGACCCACCCCTACACACTTCATCTCGTTTGACTGTGACAAGCTCCCTGAGTCGGTGCATATCAGTTGGTATTGCTACCACTGAGGTGCTATTACTGCGACTGCTTCGGCCATACTAATCACTCCTGTCAACATGCAAATTTGGGGTTACCCGAAATCTGTGTAAGTTGCTCAAAGGCCACACACAATAAGTCCAAATTGTGTATGGCTAAGTGTGTCAATTGCAGAGAGCCGCATCCCTGCTTCTTCGAAGCATTATGGTATGTATCTCATTGAGAAGGAAATCCTGGCTGTTCAGGTTCAGGATTGTCTCTCACTAAGCGAGGCTAAGCACTTGGTCCTGGCACTGCCCAGGATGTCCTATGCCTCAATGTTAAAAAAGATACCCTCTGCTCCTAGCCCCTCCAGCCTTTTCCTCACCCATTCAGAACCCTTCTGCGGGTTCTACCCACCTCGGCACTCTCCTGGTAAAGCTGGCGGCACAAAGGGTCGACATACAGCCCCGGCTAAAACCAGGGCTTCTTCCAGCATTATTGTTTCCCGTAAGGCAAAACGGCCATGTGCCTCCACTGAGTCATTAGACTCACAGGAGGCAACACCCCTGAAGTTGGTTGCCAGGCCATCTTCTAGGGTTCCTAAAGCTGTCCCCCTGAAAGGAGAACAGCACCAAAGGAGCTTCGGCTCCTTCGCTCATGCCCCAGTGGTGGGCTGGGTGACTCGGAGATGATGGATCCTCAAAAAGAGGGTCTCCGAAGCTGCCCCACCTGCCTAAGGTCTCGAGGCAGAGGAAGGAAAAGACTTCCCCCAGTAAGCCCTCAAAGGCGACAGCACATTGTCCGGCCAACAGCGCCTGGAGTTCTGCCTCCGGGAAGCGTACGGTCATTCCTTTGAGGGTCTTCTATTCAAAGAGGCCCCCTACATCTCCACCAAGCTAGGCCTGCAGGGCATATTCCTTCAATGGAATTCCTGTGGACTCCAGGCCAACTGGGAAGAGCTGCGGAGGCTCATCTCTTCCCGTTCCCTGTTAGCTATCTTTTTGCAGGGAACCATGCTGAGTGCATGCCCCCTGCCCACCCTCCTGGGGTATAAGGGTTTTGGAACCCCACCACCACAGGATAGGGGCTGGGTGGGAGGATGTGCAATTTATACCCGGCATGATGTCTCTGTTCTTCTCGGCTTTAAATACCTCCTTTTAGGCAGTAGCTGTGCAATTACACCATCAGCAGACTTAGATGCGGAGGACTTCTACCGTGTTATGGCATGGCTACCGAGGCCCCTTCTCTTGCTCAGGGATCTAAATGGTAGACACCCCCTCTGGAGAGACTATATTAATCCCCGGGGTCAAGTTCTTGCCGACCTGATCTACGAGCTTGAGATGGGTGTCCTGAATGTGGATGAGTTTATGCTTCATTTTCCTGCCTTGATCTATCTTTGTGCTCTCCGGATGCACAGCCTGATTTTGATTGGGGGGTGGTCGATGACCTCCATGGTAGCAATTACTTTTCCATTTAAATATCATTTTCTGGGCTGCTGCCACCCAAGAGCCTGCCCCGGTGGCACTTGGTGTGGGCGCAGTGGTCTGTATTTCTCTATCTCAGTTGAGGACTTTAGGTCAGTAGATGAGGCCATTGAGTTCATCTCCGGCAACCTCATTGCCACAGGCCTAACTACTGTTCCTAGAAGGTCTGGCCATTTTGCATGGTGACCACTCCTGTGGTGGTCATCCGACTGTGAGACAGCCCTCAAGCAGAAGCGTTATGACTACATGCACTATAAGTGCCACCCGAACGATTCATTGTCTGTGAATTCATGTCTTCAATTAACTGGAAGACCCCTCTAGCAGAGGTGTGGAAGCGAGTCAAAAGGATTCGGGGCAAGTTCTCGCAGGACTTCTCCTCTGTTCTCTAGGAGAATGGGACTGCAATCTCGGGCCCCGCCTTTGTGATGGAATCCTTCATGACTGCGTTCTGCTCTTGCTTCATGCACAGACACTGCCCATAGTCCAGACATTGTCCCGTACGCCATGCTTCGACACCTGGGTGAGTGAGGCATGGCCTTTCTGTTAGATTTGCTCATCAGGATCTGGGTGGAGGGTCTCCTTGTGGATTCCTGGTAAATCTCTAAGGTGCTTGCCTTTTGCAAACCAGGGAGAGATCACTACTCTGCCTGGTTTCTGCCCAATCTCTCTAACCTTTTGCATGTGCAAGTTGATGGAGAAATGGTAAATGTTAGAATAGCTTTTTTTTCTGCACAGTGGAGGCGACCTGTCTTCTGTACGGTGCAGCTTCCGTAAGTTCCACTGCATGTCGGATGCTCTGCTCCGACTGGAAAATGCTGTCTACAAGGCCTTCCTTCATAGACCACTACAACACAGTGTTTTTCGATCTCAAGAAGGCTTATGATACTGCATGGCTGTTAATATTATTTTACCTGTCCACGCTATACACAAATTGTAACGATAATATATGGGAGAAACTATAATTACCTTTCCTTTAGTCAGTCTGCTCAAGCTTTAGGATTCTTAATGAATATCCCACAACTCACACACAAAGCACAAAGAAATAACCCTACCACAATATATATAATCTGCTTAGTGCATTTAGCTCTATCTGCATCACCAGTTATCCACTCCAAATATCTGACCAGACAAGCTACTACCGTGAACTTCCAAAACCTACTAACATACTGCAACCTGCATGTAGTGCACCAAGAGTTTCCTTCCAACACTGACATCATCAACCATAACATCACAATATTCTTCCCATTTTAATTACATGATAGATTACATTACGCATTATTTGTGATCTTCGTCATTATACAATCTAATATTTTTATACACCTTTGAGTATATATATATTAATGTATCTTAATAAATGACCCCAAACCAAGTAGTAGTTACCACTATGAGATAATTATGGAAGGGGGGGGGGGGAAGATGTTCTCGCTACACTCTACGTGGATGACCTTTCGATCGATCTCTTTTGGTGCGGCCCAGATGCTAACTCTGGAGCATCGACTCCAGCAAGCATTGAGCCGCGTCTTTCGCTGCGCCGAAGTGCACAGATTTTGATTTTCCTTGACCAAGACTAAGGTGGTGTACTTCTGCTGCAATCCCCAGCTCCAGCCTGATCCAGACTTGTTTCTTAATGGGGTATGCCTGGAAGTGGTTGAATCGCATTGTTTCCTTAGTCTTGTATTTGACCGACGCCTCACCTGGGAGGCTCATATTCGCAGTCATGAGGTCTCTTCGTTCTGTGACATTCAGCACTTGAGGTGCTGATTGGGCTACTGCCTTACTTTTTTATCGATCCATTGTTCGTTCGAAGCTCAACTATGGATGCGAGTTTTATGTATCCACAGCTGAGTGTGTATTGCAGAAAGTGGACTCAATCCACCACACTGACCTTCACCTGGCGACCGGTGCCTTCAGCACTTCCCCCATTGAGAACCTACTTGTCAATGTCATGGAAATACCACTTGCTCTACGACATGTACAGTGCATTATTTGCCTGTATGAGTGAGCCCGCCGCTTACCTCATTCACCAACAGCTCTTACAAAAACTGCAGCTGATTTCGACGGTGCCTATGCTGCTGAGAGACTCCTGTCATACCCTAAGCCATTTGTGTTTAGGGCTAGGAAACTCCTTCAAGAGCTAGGTATAGCTCTTGGGCCAGTGGTGCCCCTTGTTCTGCCAAGGATGCCACCCTGGAGGGTACCACCTTTGGCTATTTGTCGCCACACCTCTGATCCCAAAGATTCTACAGTGCCGGGAGTATTGCATTCAACCTTTTTGGAACATACCTCATGTCATGCTGGAACCGTGCCAGTGTATATGGATGGCTCCAAGTCCTAAGAAGGGGTCTGCTTCTACACCGTATTCCCTCTGTTTGAAGTCAACGGGGCTCTGCCAGGCGCTGCATCTGTCTTCACAGCCGAGCTGGTGGCAATACACCACTTGGTATGGGAGATTACGTGATGTGCCCAGCTCGGAGACTGGATTGGGATTTATAGCGACTCACAAGCACCCTGAGTGCTCTTGGGGCATTGGAATCTCGGCATCTCCTGCTTCGCGATATCTGTGATGCCATGGTTTTGGCAAGCCGGGCGAATGTTGCGATTATGTTCTGCTGGGTTCCTGGACATGTAGGAATTGCAGGGAATGAGGGCGCCAATGAGTCAGTGAAACTTGGGCGACCAGACTAGCATTTTGCTCTTCCTCACACTGATTACATGGCAGGAATAAGGGCAACTCTCCGGGCTGCTTGGCAAAGAAGATTGGAGACAGTAGAAGGGAACTTAAAGTTGCATGCCATTGCACAGCGACTGTTGCCATGGACCTTCTCATTAATGCCGCCAGGGCTTCAGGTTGCTTTCTGTCATTTCTGAATTGGACATACTCAAGGGACGCATCACCATTTCATGATGGAGCGCTCGCCTGCGCCCTGCTGCGAAAACTGCATAGTCTCCCAGACTGTTTGGCACATTCTTGTTGAATGTCCCAGTCTGGGCGATCTTTGCCCATGTTACCTATCCCAGTACCAGGATGGGCGGGGTTGCCTACTGCTTGTCCCTTGTACTCGGGACGAGTTCATGCACATTGACAGATGGACTTACTGACATTTTGGGGTAGGCCAGCCTTCTTCCCTTTATAGCCTAGTACTAGGCAGTTGTGAATACAGCGACTTATCCCCAAGTAGGCAGTCGCCAGATGAGCTCTTAAAAAAAAATGTTCTTGACTTTATTTCTAATGGATTGAATTTTCAGTGTTGGGTCATTGTGTGGGATGTGGTGTTAGTGTAAGGAATTGAATTGTGTACCACTATTATGAGTTTGTGAGGTTTGTATGTAGTGTCTGAGCGTGATATGTATATTGTACTTATGTAAGAAATTTAGTAATTTTGAGTGTATGTTAAGTTGTAAGTTATTTAGGGTGTACCTAATGTCTGGTGAGTTTGTTGTAGAAGCTGTTTGAGGTGTGTTCAGGCAGCTGTTACATTTCCAGTTTCTGGTGTAGTGTTTTATGCTGGTGAGGTTGGAGTGAGTGAAAACTTGGATAAGTTAGTCAAATAGTCAGACAGAAATTACAATATGGCATCATGTTTTAGATATGGCAACCTGGAAAAAGGATATTATTAGTGGTGGGATAATACCAAAATTTTTAATGATTCCAATTCCACTTAAGTCTCAATTCTAATTGATATTCAATTCTGATTCCCAATAGTTTAAAATATAATTTTATGCTTGTTTTCTAGAAATTGGTCTGTTAGGTTGGAATTGTAGATAAAGACTGCGCTAGCACTCTTAAATTCAATCTTGACTCACTGAATGGGTTCTTGTGGCCCACTGAAAGTGTCTCTGAACTTTGCTGTTCTCTTCTGATTCATAAGTGGTTCAGGAACCATTTGAATTATTGGATATCCTTTTGAATTTCTAACAAGTTTCAGTCTCTTTGGAAGAGAGTCTGCGACAGTCTGGAAGTATGTTTGAGGTATGGGATCCCACATCTGCTGGATGGTGTCCTTGAGCTTCAGTACTGAGGAGCTATCGTACTTCTGCAACATGGTCTTGATCTTTTCCCAGAGGTTTTCTATCGGGTTGAGGTCAGGGGAGTTGTCAGGCCAGGAGTTAAAGTAGCGAATATCCCCCAAATCAAGAGCTTTAGTAGTCACTAGTGGGCTTTGTGACATGGGGCCCCATTCTGCATAAAAAAAATCTGCCTGTCAGGTCTCCATAGACAGGTTAAGTTGGTCTATCATTAGGTTCAATTAGTTGTGCTGATTCATTCTCATATCATGTTCTTTGTGAGGAAGGCTAAGTGCCCCAGGCCATGATAAGAGAAGCAACCCCAAACCATGACTGAATTGGGGGGGGGGGTTGTGACAATTTATATTTATAGAAATACAACAAAAAATAGTAAGAACTTGGTTGGAATACTATATATTAATTCTTAACCTATCGTCCTAACCTACAATCTTATGTCTTCTACTATGGCAAAATATACAAAATATAAATGGATATAAGGTGATCGCAAAGCTATAATCTTCAACCTTACTCTAAAATATAGGATATTATTTATATACAAAAGAAGATAGTCCACACCCAAGGTTGATAATTTCTGATAAATTGTACAGATGTTAGTACCAAGAATCGAATTAATCAAACTGGCCAATGGGTAAAACTGGTATTGGGAGAAAAGGGGGAGGGAAAAGGAGGCGAGCCCACATCTTTGAATTCTTTAGGTTCCGAGACTCAGAGAAGTGTTCTGTGTATAGGGAACTAAGACTATCAAGTTCCTACCACTGCGCTGGAGACTGGGAGGTGCTCTCAATGACCCACGCTTTGGGATGGTCCTTTCTCAGTCAGCAGGAATGCGAGTCAAGGCTGACTGCCGCTGCCTCTCAAGGTCGGGGGTAGCTGGAATAAGTGGTACCAAGGAGCTGAAAAGGAGAAGGCATCTTCAGTCACAGATTCACTGCCACACTCAAACACATTCCTATCATTAACACTTTCACAACCACACACACTGATACTTATCTGGTTGTCTGTCCAGCTCCCTCTGCTTTCTCACTTCCAATCCTATCACTGAACACATAAGCACTTTTGGTCTAAACAATTAAACAGTCCAATATCACTTAATACATAATCATCTGCATGTGGGGTAAGGCAGAGCTGAATGGTTGTGCACTATAAAAGTCTATTGGTTCTCTTGGATCGCCCACTCTTCATCATCTTAGTTCATGCACCCTATAAATGAAGAAAGGGATTTGACATTTGGGATGGTGAGGGAAGGCGGACCAAATCTGACTACTACAATCCCACCACTAGATATTATCACCCAACTGCCATCTTGAATGATATAATATTTTCAAAACAAAATATGAGCATCACAAAAGTCAGATAATGCTTCTAGGATATATAATTAGATTTGCATTTAAATAAAAAATATTATTCTCATATAAAATGCTTGTGGGACCGACCTCATTTGGAGCATACAGAGCAATTCTGGTCTCAATACATGCAAAAGGACATTGTAATATTGGAATGATTCCAGCAACAAAATTAATTCCTGAACTTAGAAATATATTATACAAAAAAGATGTGCCTCAATTTTCTTTCACTGAAAGATTGGTATCCGAGTGGCCAACTTATTTGTTTTTAAAATACTAATCGGATGTACCAATATATATTATGACTCAATATTTGAGCTAGATAAATGAATAGCCACTAGAAATAGCATTTTCAAGCCAGTAAACAAAGATTTAAAATTGCTAGCACAAATTTTTCATATAAAATAACACAAGACTTGAAAAGCCTTGCCGAAGACAGTAAATATTCCACTGCCAAAAGTCATGGGAATTGCAGGATGGTGGGCAGCATTACTATACCATGATATCATATAAAAGCCAAGATCTGTATCATATGTGATCTGATATCCTTTGGGCCAATGTAAACCCTGGCTAGGCTGCTCATGGCACAGTGACCTGAATTTTGACAGTGAATTCAGCATGTTAGTGAATGCCAGACAGAGGAAATTTCATTTCTGAACTGCGGACATTCTACAGAGAATACTTGGAAGGCATTACTGCCCAGGACACTGGTGAGTAATGCCTTCCAAGTATTCTCTGTTGATGTTGCTAATTGTACCCTTGAAGACTGATGAGTCAGGGTTACAATTATTTAATCAGGCTGATAGTATCATTAGGGTTTGGTACAGACCCCATCAGGCCATGGGCCCCAATTCTCAAGGCACCATGCTGGTTGGTGATGGTTTTATACAAGTGGGGTGTATCCCAACAATGATGTGATATGCTTGCAGGAAACTTGATCTCTGTCATTACGCCCAATTTGCCTAGAATGTTTTGAGGAGCGTTCTGGAGAGTTCTGCTGAATGGTGTGGCTCCACATTTACTGACATGAACCTAATTAATCTTCACCCCAAATATGCCACCTGAAGCATCAAGGAAATTGGCGAGCTATTGATACCTCATGGGTCAACATCTATTCAGAGGTCTTCTGTCCACTTGTGGAATTGATGCTACACTGAGTTGTTGCATGTTGTTAGGCTAGAGGGGGTCCTGTATGACACAAGGTACCTATCTTATGACTTAGCACTGGTGTATGTTAAAGAATAGAATTGATATTACATTATAATCTGACCTAACAGAAATATAGTGAAACCAATTCCTTATCGCTATCTTCCATATATCTATCCTTCACCTCTCCTGACTTGTCTTTCCCCCTTTCTTTTTAGTTTCATAATTCTGTAATCACTTCCATTCTGCACCCAGCCTAAGGGATTTTTATATACTGGTTGGTAGCAGAACACACTACCACTTTTCTTTCCCAGGTGGAGTCCGGCTTCCCCATGGTGCCACAGCGTTCTTCCTTCTTCTCTTTTGTTTTGTTTCTTGTTTTTTGTTTAGTTTTTGCTTTTGTTTATTTGTTGTTCTTTTCTTTGGAATTTCAAATAGCCTAGTACAAGGCTGAATTTTTGATTACCACAACTTATACCTTGGTTGGAATTTGCCAGATGGGCGCTATTGAATTAAAAAAAATAGCATTTGCCAGATGGCATCCTGATTTGATTCACCTTTACAGAGGCTGCTATATACTGTAGATTCCTGTGGTTCAGATCCCACATTAAACTGTAGGTCACGAGTGAGAAATTAAAGGCATCTTAAATTAATGTAGTTTAGTGGTTAATGCCCCACCCCACACACTTTTTTTTCATTTATCACGTCTGAGGACCTCAGCCACAATTAAAGAGAGTGATGATGCAACAAACTAGTATAATCCTATCCTCCTTTTAGCACCATTCCATGTCAAGTGAGTGGTTCAATGATCCCCACCATACCATCTCAGATTTTGATTAAATTTGGTACACAAGTTAGTACTTAGCCAAAACAGACCTGTGCAAAATTTGAGCTCTGTATCTGCTATAGTTTCCAAGATACAGCACCCCTGGTTTTTTACCCCAAACACCTGAACCGGGACTGGCAGTTTCATGGAGTTTTTTTTTAAGTGGCCTTTACTCACTTGCTATATGCTTTGAGGTGCTGAAAATGACTAGTCTGACCTAATTTTTTGCAAGGGTTTTAAAAATCAAATCAGTTTTGACCCAGATGGCTTAGTTTTCTCACAAACTGAGATCTAAAATGCAAAAAAAATAACTAACACCAACCAGTGCTGCACTCATGAGCCTCTATCTCCTGAACATTGGGGTTATATGATACCAATTTTTTTTCCTAGAGTGATATCTAACCTTTTAGTCTGTGTTAAATTGAAAGTACCTAGGTCTACTAATCTCTACATTAGACCCTATCAAAATTGGTCATAAACAGAAAAATGCAAAAAAATGACCCATGTTCAATCAGTTAATTGACCATCACATCATGCCAGTTTTTTAGCCTTTTTTTGGGGGGGGGGGAGGGTCTCATTGGTGAGAGCATGTCAAATAGCCTTGGAGACCAAAATTTTTTTTTTTTGAGACAGTTGCTTCTTGGTCAAATGCTAACTTAAATTTGCCCTAGTTTTGGCCTTTCTGGTATTGATTTGGAGTAGGGATGTTAAAATCAGTTTGTTTGGGGTTTTTTTTTTTAGTACTATAACATGTGAAGTGATGAACATGTGTCTTATATGTTACTAGTCTATTATTGCACAATTTACATTCTATTTTGCTTCCATTCAGAAATACTTTATGCTAGTGACTTGAAAAATAGAGCAGCAGAGTGCAATTTCTAGTTTGGATCATGTGACAAAGTGATATTCTGCAATTCCTTTTTTATTACAAAGAAAATTGTGAAGGGTCTGCACAAAATTACCACTGATACAGCAGCTAAGCTGAAGAAAGTGACTGGGCAAGACCTGAAAGGATTGCTGTGTCCAACAGGCCAATGTGAGCTGAGTTCAATATTTCAGTCAAACATCTAGTGAGGCAATTAACAATTCTTCCAGTGAAGAACCTGAAGCAGTTAAAAGAGCTCTTGCAACAGGAGCTGTTTATACTACTGCTGGAGCACTTGGTTTGTCCGCTTTGAAGTTCAGAAAGGTCAGCAAGAGGGATTTACCTGGATATGGAGGCATGAAGATTCAGCAATTGTAACAGAAGTTAACAGAATCCATTGCAGTAGCTGGTGGGCTAGACATTAGTGATATCCAGCCTGAAGCTGAAGCCAGCCAAGCTGCATGCCAAAACTGTGAGGATTTCACAAATCTTTTGTCTGCAGTGCAGAGCAAGTGTATAGCCTCAACTAGCCATTATGACAAACTCCAGATTTTGACTGCAGCCAAAGAGTTGCTGAAGAATTTCAAGTGTCAGAAAGGATGGTTAAAGCAGCAAGAAAATTATGTGATACTGAAGGTGTATTTCCTCAGCCAGCACTAACGAAAGGAAAGAAGAAGATGCTTTGATAAATTTCACACACCCGCACAGACCTTGCAGGAACTTCCACTGGCCATCTACACTTGACAACTGTTGGATTCCAGAAATTTACATTCTGTGCATTGTTCCTGTACCAACAGCTTCAACGCTTGGAAGAAATTACAGTTTGCCTGACACTGTTATCCAAGATGTGCAGGCAAAGTTTGCAGCTATGTAATAAGAAGAAATTGGCTATGGCTTGGGAACCAGTAAGAAACCCACACTTAGCTTAGGAACCAGTAAGAAACCCACACTTGGCTTGGGAACCAGCTAGAAACCCACACTTGGCTTGGGAACCAGCTAGAAACCCATCTGAAGGCTTGGGAACCTCAGACAATAAACCCACACTTAGCTTGGGAGCCTCAGATAAGAAACCCACACATGGCTTGGGAACCTTGGAGAAGAAACCCAGTTGAAGGATTGGGAACCTTGGAAAAGAAACCCACACTGGCTTGAGAACCAACAAGAAACCCCACACTGGCACAGCATGGAGGACTGGAGAAGCGAGGTAGGTGGTAGGGCCTGTGGCTAGACCTGCAGGGCTATTGGGTGGGGTCCTTAGGCAATGGGGATACCAATCCATCACCAGCTGTCACAGAATTGGTAGTGGCACAGCCACCAATTTTGGTGGTATGTTGTCTGAGAGAGGACACATTAAAAGTTCCAGCCAAGCTCGAAAGGCCAAGATTAGAGCAAATTCAAGTTATCATTTGACCAAGAAGCAACTCAGTCTCAAAAAGTATATTATGGTCTCCAAGGCTATTTGACATGCTCTCACCAATGAGTAAAAAAATAAGAGGATCAAAAACTGGCGTGATGTGATGGTCAAATAACTGATTGAACATGGGTCATTTTTCTGTTTGTGACCAACTTTGATAGGATCTAATGTAGAGATTAGTAGACCTAGAAACTTCCAATTTGGCACACAGACTAAAAGGTTAGATGCCACTACAGGAAAAAAATTTGGTATCATATAATCCCAATGTTCAGTTTGTGAGAAAACTAATCCACCTAAGTCAAAACTGATTTGATTTTTAAAACCCCTGCAAAAAATTAGGTCAGGCTAGTCATTTTCAGCACCTCAAAGCATATAGCAACTGAGTAAAGGGCCCCTAAAAAACACCTCTGTGAAACTGCCAGTCCCAGTTCCGGTGTTTAGGGTAAAAAACAGGGGTGCTGAAATTTTGCACAGGTGCATTTGGGCCAAGTACCAACTTGTGTACCAAAATTTCATCAAAATCCGAGATGGTGAGTTGGGGCTTATTCCTAAAATTGGACTATGGAATGACCTTTTACACATTTTTATCCAAACTCAAATTCAAGAATTTAAGTTTAGTTTTTGCAATGTATTTGACCCCATTCTGAGCCTCAAAATTACTAGTCACATTTTTTTCTTGTTTCCTCCTTAGAATAAAAAGAGAAATTTGCTATCTAATTATATCAATAATCTTATATAGATTCCAGAAAAAGGGTATGTTTAAGAATAGGTCTCTACAAATTTCTGTTTATTGCTAAAAAAAAAAGGTCTATAGTGCATGAGTTAACCTTTGGCAAAAGAAAAAAAAAGAACTTCAATCTATAATATTCCTAAGTATTTGAATTGAATGTAATGAATTTATGAGCTATGCATTGAATTGGGAAGTAGTTATGGAGTAAGTTAAGGATGAATGCTCTAGTTTGTATTATATGCTAATAGATTGACCATTTCTAATATTTTTACTCTTACTGACAATAGTTTAAGTCATTTTACTGTATTTTAGTTTATACCTATATCCTGTAATTTTCAAAAATTATTTCTATAATTGGATGGGATTATTGAGCATGTATTGGTAAATTGTATAAACCGTAGCATTTTTTGATTTGATCTCTCCTTTATTTCTCAGAAGAAAAAAAAATCTGCTATATTCTTCAGGGAAGACCAGAATATGAGTGCGAAAGAACTGAAGATTTTTGTTCATTACAGATTTTGTGATTATGAGCTTCATGTAAAGCATGGGAATGTTCGGAACTTCACCATCTCAAATGAATCCTTAGCAGCAATTATTCACCCTTTTCAGCTTGTTTGTAGTGAAATGTCATTCTGGATATGCTTTGGTAATTGAAGGTAAAATGCTATCCATTATCATTTTAATGCTTGCTTAATCAAGGTTCAAAATTCTATAGCCTTATATTATTTTGTTAGTTTAACTACTGACAGGAGTATTACTATATATAATGGCATGACCTGATTATTTTAATTACCCATCCAGTTATCTTTTATTCTTCATAACTTATGTAGAACTGTATGAGACTATGATTGGAAATTTCTTGCTTGTATATTTATATAAACTAAGTATTGATAGCTTGGGAGAGTATTCGGTTAATTCTTGAAGTAGTTCACATTTCTGGTAGTTGGTACTCTGCTTGCTTGCTTCTATTTTATGCTAATCCAGCCTTCCCATTCAGCCATTTTAATTTGTACTTTTGAAGAAAATTGGTAAATACATTTTTTTATAGTAAAGGAAAATGGCCATTAGTTGAGGTCTAAATGATTTTGTAATCTGTAAATAAAGCATTTTGTTATTATACTTTACCATAGATTGCTTACAATCGGTTTTCAGATAATTTATTCTGCTATAACATGGTATTTTATTGTCATTCTTTGCAGAACATTTTAACTTTTATTCACTAAATTATCTATTACTTTTTTGTCAAGCTAATGCAGCTATAAAGAACATTTTCTATTTAGCTATAAAGAACATTTTCCATTTCGTTATGAAGAAAAATTATGCCAGGTAGTGAAATCATAATACTTTGCATCAATTTTAGCAATTTCATATTAAGAAATGTAGTTAAATAATAAAACATTGCTGAACAATCAGTCCCTGACATATTTATTGTGATGAACTAACACCATTTGAATGCAGGATTATGCAAAGATTATATTATATACTATTACATCCTTGATATAAAAATTACAATTTTCAATTTTCTTCAAAGAACCACACAAAAAAAATGGCAACAAAGCTATTTTATCTATATATTATTTTGAATGTGCAGTTGCTCCAAGAAGCCATTTCATATTTAAAAAAATATTTTGGACAAAAGTTAACTGATATAATTTTATGTTTTATCCTCAAATAGGCTTGTATGACTGCTACATGGCTTTACTGTGTTGACACATAATAATAGTTTCTACATTTTTGGTAAATAATTATAGCAATAAAATAGGCAAATGTTAATGCAAATATTTTTGAGATATCCATGATTAAAAATTAAATAAATCTATAAAAGTAAGCTGGTAAAAGGCCATATTTGGAGAATTTGGCAATTATTTTTAAACAAATTAACTGGTCAAAATATTTCAACAGTAGCATAAAAAAAAATTCACTAAATTTAATTTATTTTATTGGTAATTGAAATCTACTAGGGTTTACTGGGGTAATTTGGGTCAATTTTTTGTTTTTTTGCTGTCAAAACAAAACTATAAATATTTTTCAAAGTTTTAGGCATGCATCAGAGCATTACAGGTCTTGGCTACAAAATGGTATATAAGAACAAAAATAGCACATTTCAAAATACCCCAAAAAATGCAGAGCTAAAAAAAACTGTAAGGTAACTGCTTCTTACCTTAGCAGGATGTGCAGAGGAGGTCTTCCTTGTCATGCAGGTATTTTAGGCTTAAAGTGAAGTCCATAGATAAGAACTTGTTTGTAGAAATCATTTCATATCATAACTAAAAAATAACTTTTTGTACACTTTTAATGTTTATGTTTGTCAATTTACCTCTTTTATTTTGTTTACTACACTTGTAGCTATAACTATTGTCTTATTTCACTACTTTAAAACAATACTTATTATATTTACACTATTTACAAACTTCTTGAACACACTTAACACCAGTATTTGTTAGCCTTGGGGACTGAGCGTTGCCAGCGGTTGCCCATCGCCGGTGGTTTTATACCGCTGACGATGTTGTCATATGTGTAGTCAAATGCGTCCTCTTTTTCTGGCCATTTCCAACTTGTTGGGCCACTTTTGACTAAACAACTTACAGTAACAGCTTGTTTACCTACTTTTGTAACTATTCCAGGATATTAAGAACCTTCATACTTTACTATGACATATATCAAACCTTCTTTCACATCTAGGCCTACCTCACTTTCACTATCACTGCTAGGTAATGGGGTCGTTTATATATCTGAGTCTGAACTCACCTCTCCTATCAATGACTGAACTCTTTTACGTTTCTACTTTTTCTGCGCTTTACCTTCTTCACTTTCAGTAGAAGCAGAAGGAGAAATCACATCAAGAATGGCTTTCCTTAAGGCTTTTTGTGGCGTCTCAGGCACAGATACTGGAGCTCTTGGACCAGCTTCTCTTGATATGCTTGGACCAGCTTCTGCTGATGTGCTTGGCCCTGCTTCTGAAGACTGTTGGGCATGCATTGAAGGAACAAATGAAGCTTCAACAACTCTCTGTGTTTGACTGCTTCTGTATCACAAGGGTATAAACCTGCATTGATGGCATGCATTGGATCCAGTTGCTGCAACAGTTTGTTCAATAGGTTTGGAAAGACTGCTTTATCAATGGACTGCATACAAGACTCAGTGAACCAGGTGTTCAGGATCTTCTTCCAGGCAACCTTAACTGGTCTGAAGACGCCTACATCTAGTGGTTGGAAGCAAACACAAGATGAGGATGTTGTTGTCCATTGCAGTCTTAATTGTGGTGTAGGTTAGGTGACTGTTGTGACCATCATATGTTAGGAGAATAGGCTTCTTATGGGACTGCGTGTGCTTCACAAAAACTTTTAAGGAACCAATTTTCGAAATTTATATCCATCATCCCATCATCCAACCTGACTCTCTGCAGCTGTATGTAGCTTCATGGGGTCCTCTAACAGTCCAAGATGAATAGAGGTTCTTGGCTTTGTAGATTGTGAGAGGAGGCAGATAGATGCCTGTAGCAGACACACAGAACAGAACTGAATACATTGTTTTCCTGCAATGGGGGATTTGGGGTAAGCATTCTTAGCAGCATTACTTACAAAAATGGCATCATCTCACCTGTCAGTATTGAGACCAGTTTCATCTAGGTTGAAGATGCAATGTGGCTTGGTTCTTAGGTTGTTGGCATCTAACAATTGTTCATACCTGTCAAAGAAGCAGTCAAGTACACGATGCATCAGACCTTCAGCTAAAGAAATGGTTAGGATTTCTGGTTTGTGCAGCTTCAGGAACTCCTTATGACTCAACTCAAAGAGGAGCATCCAATCATCCCAAAATGGAGTCTTCCTACCAATTGATTTGATGAATGACCTAACCATGTCTTTAACCCTGTTTCTTCCCTGAGAGGAAAGCCACACTGAGAGGCAAACTCCAATGCTCTCACAATCACTGTTTCTTCATCAGCACTTAGAATAGTTGGTTGACCTGCACCAAGTCTGCTAGGAGGTTTGACAACCCAACGGCGTAATGTTTCTTTTAGGATGTTATGGTCTCTGGCTATACTTCCTATGGATCTGCCACCAGCACTAACTTCAGCAACTGCCTGTTCTATTTCATCCTGCCCATAAGAGGCAGCAGTACTATGTTTTTTTTTAACATACTTGCAAAGCATGATTGTAAATAAAAATATTACTGGTATCTATGTAGTTACTTCAGATTTCATTGAAATAAGTTTAAAGCACATGGAAAATAAAACAGAACACCGTAGTTAGTAGTCCCTGAAGCCTAAAGAAACATGATTAAGTAATATATAAAAATAAATATTCAGGGTGACCCAAATTACCCCATGTCACATAATTGGTCACTACAAAAAAAATATTGGTCATATAAATATAAACCACATTCTATTAGATAGGCAAGATGATAAGCTGCCCAACATCTACATCGTATATAATGTGTTATAAAGTGACAACATTCGCAAGCACCGGTGCAAATGTTAAGAAAGGTGTAATTGTGTTAGAAAATTTGGCAATGGGTGAAATCAAGAATGTTTGTAGCTGTTCTTTCCATTGGGAGTCCAATCTTACAAATTATATTATAAATATAATACAAATAGATGTTCAAATTTTTGTGCCAGACCAAAGTTTGGGGAGCCTATTTTTTTTTTGTTTTCAAAAATGTGATTTTCTGACGTGTCTTTAATTTTTTTTATTATATTTATAATATCAGCAATACAATGTTTGTATTTTTAGATTAAAGTATGATCAATTATCTTTCAAATGAGCTATAAAAAATTGTATTACATTTATTTTTAGATTTTCCGGAAATTAAAAAACAATATTTTTCAGTTTTTGACCTAAATTCCCCTGGTAGACGCTATATTTATAACTAAATATACCTCAAATAATCAATTAAAAATAACTTTAATTAATCCTTAAAGAGCTTTGTTGACCCATAATTTAATATTTTGCAACCTTTGAGTCCTTGAATTCTGTGCCCTATAAACAGGAATAGGTTTCAATTTCCAATCTCCTTCAGCATTGCCTCCCAATAAAAGTTTTAGCCACCTTAAATCTTAGCATTGACTTTTCATTCTATGCAAGAAATATTTTTGAGGGCATGTTTCCAGAATAAGCCTCTCATATTCAACATTAAATTTTTGTTCATCACTACAATCCCATTCTTCCACACTTCTCACGCAATGTGTCCAGTTCGGAGACCGGGTCGTGATTTATAGCGACTCACAAAGCGCCCTGAGTGCTCTCTGGGCATTGGAATCTCTGCACCCTCTGGTTCGTGATATCCGTGATGCCACGGTTTTAGTGAGCTGAGTAGATGTTGAGATTATTTTGTGCTGGGTTCCTGGACATGTAGGAATTGTGGGGAATGAGGGTGCCAAAGAGTCCGCGAGGACCGGTTGACCAGACCAGCATTTTGCTCTTCCACACACAGACTACATGGCAAGAATACGGGCAGCTCTTCGCACTATTTGGCAAAGAAGATGGGAGATGGTCCAGAGGAACTTGAAGTTGCGTGCCATTGCATCGTGACTGTTCCCATGGACCTATCCCCCAATGCCGCGACGGCTTCAGGTCACTTTCTGTTGTCTCCGAATTGGGCACACTCGTGTAATGCATCACCATTTGATGGAGCGCTTGCCTGTGTCATCACCCAGACTTTTTGGCACATACTTGTTGAATGTCCCAGTCTGGGTGATATTTGCGCCAGTTACCTGTCCCAGTAGCGAGATGGGCGGGGTCGCTACTGCCTGTCCCTTGTACTCGGGACAGTTTCGTGCACACCGACTTGTGGACTTTTAGACTTTTGGGAGGAGGCCAGCCTTCTCCCCCTCATTTAATATCTGACTATGGATCACGTGCTTCTTCACTGAGGGAGAGCGGTCCTTTCCTTGTCGACAGAGCTCGCTTTATATTTTTTCAATTTGTTTGTTTTTTTTATTTGGCTTTTAATATAGCCTAGATTTAGGCTAGGATAAGTACAGCGACTTATGCCCTACAAGGCAGATGAGATATTAAAAAAAAAAAAAATCCACACTTCTCTTGAAAAAATTTATATACTTTAATACTGCTTCTTATCTGCACTTGTTGCTTGAAATCCTGCACATAAGGTTGTCAATTTTACATATTGGTAGGGGGAGCCCTCTCCAAGATTGTTCAGGACAAGGACATCTTGCAGGAAAGTGAAGTGTCCTCAGTGTCTCTTTGCCTTGAGCAGCTATGGTATCGACTCAGTGCTGCCTGGAAGATGTTCTCACTGCATTCTACATAGGGGACCTTTTGATCTCTTTAGTGCAGTCCAGATGCAAACTCTAGAGAGTTGACTTCAACATGCATTGAACTGTATCTCTTGCTATGCCAAAGTGCACAAGGTTTTTTTTTTGCCAAGACTAAGATATTACTCTTCTGCCACCATCTACGGCTCCACCCTGACCCAGCTTTGTTTCTAAATGAGATTCCCCTGAGCAATTGTAGATTTGCGCCATTTCCTCTGTCTTTTTCCAACTGTTTTCCTCACCTGGGATGCTCCTCCCCAACCTTGGGTCTCTTTTTACTCACACCATATTCATTCCATGTTCTGTAAGTTACTAATAGGGCTAGCTAGCCCTTGCATTTCTATCAATCCTTTGTTCATTTGAAGCTGGATTATGGATGAGTTTTACATATCTGCAGCTGAGCCTGAATTGCAGAAGGTGGACTTAACCCACCATGCCGGTCTCCATTTGGTGATGGGTGCCTTCTATACATCCCTTATTGCGAGCCTCCTGGTTGATGTTGAAGAGATACCTACTCTGCCTTGTACACAGTTCATTATGTTGTACAAACAGACTTGCTATCTCGCTTGGGTGCCAGTGGCTTTATTGCATCATCAACTGATCTCAACAGTGCTTATATTGCCAAGAGATGCCAATCTCTTAGTGCTAGAAAACTACTTTTAGAGCTCAAAGTACCTCTAGTGTCATTGCCACCTCTGTTTCTTCCTAGGACATTGTCCTGGAGGGTACCACCATGGACTATTTATCACAACAGCTCTGCTTACATAGCTTTTACAGTGCTGTGATTACTGCAACCTTTTAGGAGAACATTTTGTGTCATGCCAGTGTAGACAGATGAATCAAAATCTGAAGAAGTGGTTCCCTGTAAGGGAGCAGCAATTTGCCTTCCTGGCCACCATGCTGACAGGACTTAGCGCCCTGTCTGGCCCAACCTTAGCCTCTTCTCCTTCTTTCAGACAGCCTATATTTCTCCCCTACTTCCTCACTTCCCCTGCAACCTCTCCCTCAGCTTTCTCTGGTTGGCCTCTATTTTCACAGGGTAGATGCTGACCACCTTCTTCTCAACCAACTATCCCATATCGGGGCTGAAAGGGTAGGAGACAATGTTCCCTAACCCCTGAGCTCCAGTTTGCTATGGTGGATTTTTAACAACCTACTTCATTCCCATCCACTCCTTTCTCACGTCCCTTTCCTTTCTTTTTAAAATTTCTATCCATTATACGTCGTGCCCAAGGTTGAGCCGCCATGCTGAAGGCTGCCAGGTCACCAGGTGGGAGGGGTGGCCTAAAATGGCAGCAGCTGTCTCTGCCAGCCCCGTATTCATCCCTTGCAGAGCGGACTACTGTGAGGGGTGATTAGCGTATGCATCCCACATGAAAAAATGGAGGTCCGCCCCCGCCTCCTGTACTCTCGCAGGGGAACCTCCAAAACTTTGACTGGAGAGGAGCCTTACTCCTCTCCATTGCCTATGTGTGCAGGGGCTCCCCCTCACCCCCTTCTTTGGAGCCACCTTTATGTGACTCCATCTTACCACTGGCAGCCCCACCTTTAGTGTCTCAGGGGACTGCCAAGTAAGCCGCAGGCAGCCCATAACTGGCACTCCCCGTTGAAGCAGCTTGGTAGGGCAAACTCCCTGAGGGGGGAGATGGAAGACAGGGCCCATTGGCGGTTTTCCTTGAAAGACCTGCTGGCTCAAATATTGAACTTAGGGGGGGGGGGTCAAGGCATGTGCTCACCTGACTTAGAGAGACTACTCCCAATGGGACCTGTGATGTCCGGGGGGAGCACATGGAGCCCGCCCGAGATAAACATGGTCCTTGAGGCAACCCAGCCCCAGATGATAGGACCTTCCATGGGACGAATCTGGGCTCTCCCCCAAGCACCGAAACCGAGTTCACCCCTTTGCAAGGTCCTATCTCAGGTAACTCAGGTCTCCAGGGCTTTACAAGGAGGGGAGGGATCTTCTCATGTTGCTGGTGCCCCAGCGACTGCCGGGACCTTCTCCATCACGGAGAAGGACCTTGCTGAGGCGGGTCCATCTCGCCTTGGGGCTTGTGTTGGCAGAGTGGAGAAGAGGGTTAATTCCTCACCCTCCTCTCCCAAAAAAGAAAAAAAGAAAAGAAAAAGACTCGGTGCTCCTCTCTATCCATGGGGCTGCGGGGACAGATGGGTCTGCTACCACTTTAGCAACTGACCAAGCCAAGATCAAAATGGGACTCCCCCCCCTAACAAAGACAATAATTTAAAGTGTGCAGAGCGGAGCCTCAATTACGTTGGGGCCCCTCATGCAGAGACTACCCAGTGTTTTCAAGCTTGCTGGCTTCAAACGCTTACTTATTATTTGCTCCACTAATGGCAGCATGTTGGCTAAAGGCAACATGATCCATCAAAGGAGAGCTTTAGCTAGTGTGATTAGTAGGGAGCCGAAGGTAACCCGTTTCTAGGAATGGGAGCCTTCTGGCAAATGCGTTGGATCCCTCCGAGGCAGCCAAGATTAGTGCTCTTCGGACACTTGATGACACTCCCGTGAGTGTGACGCTGCACTCTACCATGAACTTTGTGAAAGGAGTAGTTTATGCGAGGGAACTCATGGATTACTCCATCAATGATATCACCCTAGAGCTGGCTAACCACAGAGCAGTCAAGGTCAATTGTGTGATGAGAAAATGGAGGTGCCTCAAGACCTCCCTCCCTACACACTTCGTTAAGTTTGATTGTGACAAGCTTCCTGAGTCAGTGGATGCCGGTTGGTACCGCTACTGCATGAAGGCATTCATGCCACTGCCGCGGAGGTGCTATTACTGTCACCGCTTCAGCCATACTAATCATTCCTTTTGATGTGCAAAGTCGGGATTACCGGAAGTCTGTGTGATTTTGATCCAAGGCTGCACATGATAAGTCCAACTTCTGTGTGGCTAAGTGTATCAATTGTGGAGAGACGCCCTGTGCTTCTTTGAAGCAATGTGGTGCATTTCCCCTTGAGAAGGAAATCCTAGCCATTCAGGCACAGGATTGTCTCTCCTTCTGAGAGGCTAAGGACTTAGTCCTGACACACCTGGCACTGCATGGAACATCCTAAGCCTCATTAGTAAGAAAGACACCCTCTGCTCCTTGCCCCTCTAGTTCTCCGAGGACGGTCGTTTCCATACTCATTCGGAACCCTTCTGTGGGTTCTACCCAACCCTGGAACTCCCCTGGTAAAGCTGGTGTCACAAAGGGTCCACACCCAGCCCTGGCTAAAACCAGGGCTCCCCTCCCTTTGCCCAGTGTGACCATTTCTCGTTTTTATGTGAGTCTAATGACTCCACTGGGTCGGAGACTGTGGGTCCTGCAAAGGAGGGACCACCGCCTCTGAAGCTCTCCCTGCTCACCTAAGGTTTTGAGGTGGAGAGGAAAAGACGCATGGTGAACCCAACCCTTCCACAGCGCATTGTCCTGCCAACAGCGCCTGGAGTTCTGCCTCCGGGAAGCATACAGTCATTCCTGTGAGGGTCTTCTCTTCTAAGAGGGCCCACACATCTCCGAGCTAGGCCTGGGGGGCATATTCCTTCAATGGAATTGCTGCAGACTTGGCCAACTGGGAGGAGTTGCTGAGGCTCATCTATTGTTGTTCCCCTTTAGCTATCTTTTTGCAGGAAACCATGCTGGGCCACCCTCCCAGGGTATAAGGATTTTGCGACCCCACCACCACAGGATTTACACACGGCATGATGTCTCCATTCTTCTCTTCACTTTAGATACCTCCTTTTAGGCAGTAGCTGTGCAGCTGCACCTGTATAGGAGGTATACAATTATTTCCGCAGGGGACTTCCGCCACATAGTGGCATGGTTGAAGAGGCCCTTTCTCTTGCTCAGAGATCTGAACAGTAGATACCCCCTCTGGGGAGACTACTCAATTAATCCCAGGGGTCAAGTCCTTGCCCACCTGATCAATGAGCTTGAGATGGGTGTCCTAATTGTGGATGAGTTTACGCATCACTGCCCAAGAACTACTTCATTTTCTTGCCTCAATCTATCTTTGTGCTCTCCGAATGCACAGCCTGATTTTAATTGAGGGGTAGTCGATGACCTCAATGGTAGTGATCACTTTCCAATTCAAATATCATTTTGTGCGCCGCTGCCGCCCGAGAGCCCTCCTCGTTGGTAGTTGTCGTGGGCACAGTGGTCTGCATTTCAGGAAATGACTGAATTCTTTATCTCAGTAGATGAGGCCGTTGAGTTCTTCGCCAGCAACCTCATTGCCATGGGCCTAGCTACTATTCCTAGAAGGTCTGGCCATTTTGCATGGCGACCTCTCCCGTGGTGGTCAGCCGAGTGTGACACAGCCATCAAGCAGAAGCATTATGCCTATAAGCGCCGCCTAAACGATTTCACTGTCGGTGAATTCCATTGGGCTAGGGCTTTGTTCAGGTATATTTTGAAGCACGCTTGCTGCTCTTCTTGGCGGGGCATATGTGTCTTCACTCAACGGGAAGACCCCTCTAGCAGAGGTGTGGAAGCGAGTCAAAAGAATTCGGTGCAAGTTCTCACAGGACCCCCCAACCATTCTCCAGGAGAATGGGACTGCAATCTTCGAGCCTGCGCCCGTGGCAGATTCCTTCTTGACTGCATTCTCTAGTCGCAATGCTGCTTTGCCAGCATTCAATGCGTGTTGTGATGCCTTGGAAGGCTACTGACTGGACTTTACCTTCACAGGTGGAGAACCCTCCAATGACAGGTTTACCCTGAGTGAGTTGTATTTTGCTCTTGGTTTGTGCGCGGACACCGCCCATGGTCCGGATGATGTCCCGTACGCCATGCTTCGACACCTGGGTGAGCGAGGCATGGCCTTTCTGTTAGATTTGTTAAACAAGATCTGGGTAGAGGTTCTCCCCCCAGATTCCAGGCGAATTGCTACTGTGCTCGCCCTTCGCAAACTGGGGGAGAGATCACTCTACTCCGACCGGTTTCTGCCCAAATCTCTCTAACCTCTGGCGTGTGCAAGTTGATGGAGAAATTTGTAAATGTTAGATTAGCCTTTTTTCTGGACAGTGGAGGCCATGTCTTCTGCACAGTGCGGCTTCCATTGTAGACAGCACTGCGCTACGTTTTTTTGACCTGGAGAAAGCCTATAATACCGCATGGCGATACGGTATCATCGAGACTCTCACCATGATGGGAGCGAGGGAAAGCCTCCCAATCTTTATATCTGAATTTTTGCAAGATCATCGATTCCGTGTACGGGTGGGGGGAGACCTCTGGCACAATGGAGCAGGAAGAGGGTGTCCTTCAGCGAAGTGTTCTCAGTGTCACACTGCCCCTGAGCATCAACAGCATCCCTTGCTGCTTCCAGAAGATGTTCTCACTACGCTCTATGTGGATGACCTTCCGATCTCGACTACAACAGGCATTGAACCGCGTCTCACTATGCTGAAGCGCACAGGTTTCGGTTTTCCTTGGCCAAGACTAAGGTGGTGCACTTCTGCTGCCATCCATGGCTCCACCCTGACCCAGGCTTGTTTCTCAATGGGGTACGCCCGGAAGTGGTTTAATCAAACTGTTTCCTTGGTCTTGTATTTGACCGAAGCCTCACCTGAGAGTCTCATATTCACAGCCATAAGTCTACTGCCTTACTTTTTTATCAATCATTTGTTCGTTCAAAGCTCGACTATGGATGCGAGTTTTATACATCTGCAGCTGAGCGTGTATTGTGGAAGGTGGACTCTATCCACCACACCGGCCTTCGCCTGGTGACTGGTGCCTTCCACACTTCCCCCATTGAGAGCCTACTTGATGCTGGGGAGATGCCACTCACTCTACACCCTGCACAGTGCATTATTCGCCTGTACGTGCGAGATGGTGCATTACCAACAGCCCTCACTGCATCCGCAACTGATTTCGACAGTGCCTATGCCGCCGAGAGACGCCAGTTATACCTTAAGCCCTTTGGGTTTAGGGCTAGGAAAATCCTTCAAGAGCTAAGTATAGCTCTCGTGCCGGTGGTGGCCCTAGTTCTGCCCAGGATGCCACTTTTGGCTATTTGTTGTCATGCCTCCGCTCCCAAAGCTTCTACAGCACCAGGAGTATTACATTCAACCTTTTTGGAGCACACCTCGTGTCACGCTGGAACTGTGCCAGTGTATATGGATGGCTCCAAGTCCCAAGAGAAGGTCAGCTTCCACACCATATCCACTCTGTTTGAAGTCTGCGGTGTTCTGCCAGGCACTGCGTCTGTCTTCACGGTTGATCTGGTGGCAATACACCTCAATCCGGAGATCAGTTTATGATTTATAGTGACTTACAAAGCTCCCTGAGTACTTTCGGGGCATTGGAATCTACGTGGACCCTGTGACCAGACCAGCGTTTCACTCTTACACCAACTACATAGCAGGAATACATGCAGCTCTTTGGGCTGCTTGGCAAAGATAATGGGAGATGGTCGAAGGGAACTTAAAGTTGCATGCCATTGCGATGCGACTGTTCCCATGGACCTACCCACAATGCCACAAAGGCTTCAGGTTGTTTTTTTTTTCATCTCTGAATTGGACATACTCGTGGGACGCACCACCATTTGAGTGAGCGCGCTCCTGCGCCAAACTGTGAAGACTGCATTCTACCCCAGACTGTTCGGCACATTCTTGTTGAATGTCCCTCTGCGACCGGACCAGCGTTTCACTCTTCCTCACACTGACTACATGGCAGGAATACGGGCAGCTCTTCGGACTGCTTGGCAAAGAAGATGGGAGATGGTCGAGGGGAACTTAAAGTTGCGTGCCATTGCGCCGCGACTGTTCCCATGGACCTATCCCCCAATGCTGCGGCGGCTTCAGGTTGCTTTCTGTCATCTTCGAATCTGACACACTCGTGTGACGCATCGCTACTTGATGGAGCGCTCGCCTGCGCCCTATTGCAACGACTGCGTCGTCCCCCAGACTGTTCGGCACATTCTTGTCGAATGTCCCAGTCTGGGTGATCTTCGCGCACGATACCTGTCCCGGTACCGGGATTGGCGGGGTCGCTACTGCCTGTCCCTTGTACTCGGGACGAGTGCGTGCACCATGACTAGTGGACTTATTGACTTTTTAGGGGAGGCTGGCCTTCTCCCTTTCATTTAACCCGGTTTAATTGTTGTTGTTGTTTTTGTTATTGCTTTTTTATTGTTATTGTTATTTCTTTTTATTGTTTCCTGTTTAATTTTTAAAGTAGCCTAGAACTAGGCTGTTTGTTTACGGCGACTAATGCCTAAGTCGGCAGTCGCCAGATAGCCCCTTAATTTAAAAAAAAAAAAAATGTTGAATGTCCCAGTCTGGGCGATCTTCGCGCACATTACCTGTCCAGGTACCGGGATTAGCGGGGTCCCTACCGCCTGTCCCTTTTACTTGGGATAAGTTCGTCCACATTAACTTTTTGGAGGATGCCGGCCCTCTCCCCTTTATTTAACCTTTTTCTGTTGTTTGTGTAGGTCGCACGTTCCTGTGCCCGGTGGAGGTGGCCTCCCCCTCTCTGGGCCTCTTACCTTCTTCCTTTTTTTATTTTATTGTCGTTTTTTTGTTGCTATTTTAAAGTAGCCTAGTACCAGGCAGTGATGGGTACGGTGACTTATGCCTAAGTATGCAGTTGCCAGATGCTCTTAAAATTTTAAAAAACGAACAAAAAAAATCACAAGAAAACACGCATTCATGTCACCCACGCACGCACTCCGCCCATACCAGATATAACCGGTTTTATAATATCTCGTAAATCATGGTTCTCTCTCTCTGTGAATTTGCATATCCTCCTCAAATGGCTTAGACTCAAAATAAAAATACAAATATAAAATACTGTTTCCTCTGGATGCCAAAATACAAATATAAATACAATTGTATTTGATCCACCCCTATTTCCAACCAATTTGCTAGAGACTGGGAGTCACTAGTCCCAATGACCCACGCATCAGGATGGTCCTTTCTCAGTCACAGGAATGTGGGTCAGGTTCAAGGCTGACTGCCCCTCCCTCTCAAAGCCAGATGTCGCTTAACTGTCTTGCCGGTACCAAGGAGCTAAAAAGGACAAGGCATCTTCAGTCACAGATTCACTGCCACCCTTAAACATCATTAATGTCAACATACATACACATGCACCCATTCAAACAGGCTACACTCGCATATCGTTTGTCCAATTAACTCTTTTCCTTCACTTTATTCCAGTATAAATTAACATTTAAGCATAAATCAATTATATCAATTAATCTGAAATATCCACCTGTAGGAAGATAGAGAGATGAATGGTAGGCACGATATAAGTCTATCAAGTCCCCTACCCAGATCGCCCTCTCTCTTCATCTTGCATGCTCCATACACCCTGGAAAAGAAGAAAGGGATTAGACTTTTGGGGAGGGAAGGCGGACCACCACTCACTACTACATTAGGGTCTCTTATACCCGTCCCATGGACATTTATTGCTGTCATGTTCAGCACCTGGTGTGTTGATAAAGCTGCTGCCTTGCTTTTCTACCAGTCCTTTGTTTGTTAGCTTGACTATGGATGCCAGTTTTATGCATCCACAGCAGTGTGTATTGCAGAAGGTGGACTCACTCCACCACACCAGTCTCCGCTCAGCGAACGGTGCTTTCTGCACATCCTCCATTGAGAGCCTAGTTGTAGATGCTGGGGAAATGCCCCTGCACTGTGCATTATGTGACTGGCGCCTCTCTGTTACCAATGACTCTCACTGCATCGGCAGTGGATCTCGACAGTGCCTATGCTACTGAGAGACTCCAGCCATACCCTAAGCCCATTGGGTTTAGGACTACGAAATGGCTTTGAGAGCTCGCACTGAATGCCAATCTGGAAGGGACTCTCTTTGACTATTTGTCTTCACACCTCTGCTCCCAAAGCTTCTACAGTGCCAGGAGTCTTGCATTTGGCTTTTTTTTGGGGTTGGGGGGCACACTTCATGTTACACTGGATCTGTGCCATTGTATACAGGATGGGGGAGATCAGGTTCCATGTCATATTCCTCCTGTTTGAATTCAGCTGGGTTTAACTAGGTGCTGAATCTGTCTTTTTGACCAAGCTCATTGCAATACACCACTCATGGGAAAAAATGTGTTTGTGCCTGGTTCAGAGACAGAATTTTGATTTTTAGCGATTCATAAATACCATGAGTATTCTTGGGGCATTGCAATCTCCACACTCTGAAAGGATTTGTGGACTATCTGATTTGGAAGAGGCTAACCTCCTCCATTTCATTTGACTCTTTGTTGTAGGTCGCATGTTCCAGCGCTGGTGGGATTGGGATGCAATTCTGGAGCATGCTTCATTCTTCTTTTTACTCTTTTACTTGTTTTGTTTTTGTTTGCCTGTTTTGGGGCCTTTGTTATTTTTGTATTTTATTTGTTTTTGGCATGAGGGTTTTTTTCTCAAATCTTGCCATAGTAAGCAGTTGCCAAATGGGCTCTTAAAAAAAATTTTTACATGATAGATCAGTTTAGTCCTTTAGACTGCATGGCAAAGAAGATGGAAGATGATGCTTAGAAATTTAAAGTCACTTATTGTGCCCTAATTTTAACCTTGCTGGTATTGAGTCATTTTCTGTCATTTCTGAATTGACACACTCGAGATGTGGCACCATCTGATGGAACGCCTTCCTGAATCATTCTGCAAAGACAGCTCATTGCCCCATACTGTATGTCCCATTTTGGTTTAGTGTCCTAGTCTAGGGGAGCTTCTTGCATGGTACTTGTCTCTGTAGTGGTACAAGTGGGGTTTCTACCATTTGTCCCTGGTACTGGGGCTCTCTCATGCACACCAGACTGTTGTGTGATTAAAGTTTTAGGAGACAGGTCTCTTTCATTTTGAATGAAGAGGCACCTAAGCGTGCCTCTTGTTTTCCTTATAATTGTTATTTGTTTATTAAATTAGGTTTAGATTATTGATTTAGACAACCAGGGTCTATAAATTGTGGTTCTACCCTCATTGGGGGCTGCCAGATAACCTCATTAAAAATATATATCACTTTAGACTTCTCTATTGCCTTCCTCATCTATCCTATTGGTCCTTCACACTAACACTTTATCTGAGTGGGACACTAACTAGTGGGAATTGGCTGTCCTGATGCTCTATTAATTAAAAAAAAAAAATACCACACCCAAAAAAGTATTCTTTTTATCTTCAAGAGAGAAGTAATGAAATTTTAAAATATACTTTATTATTCATTTCATCAATACCCAAGCTCAAATTTTACATAGTTAAGACTAATTTGATTAACCAACAACTCTTACTAAATTTCCTCTTCTCATTATGTTTGCAGGTGCTGAGAGGGCATTTAGCTATGCGCAAAAGAAGTGCTTCTGAATCTGGGAGAAGAAATGTCTCCCCAGTGAGAGAAGAGGTGACCACCCCTATCCACGGAAAGTTTCGCAAAGTTCGACACAACAGCAGTAAAGGAGAAGATATCTCAACAAAGAAGAAGACTTCACACACAGGTGATATCTCAAATAGCAGCAGCACCAGACGAAAATCTCAGCTACCCTCAGAAGAATCATCAGCAGGTAGTCGATACACAAACAACAACAGTGACGCGGGTGCTGTTGTTGGGAGTCTTCGAAGAACCACTAGTGTAGGTGCAGGAGGAGACGATCCCTCAAGGAAGCGGGCTACCCTCATTACAAATCCTTCTCCCCCTTCAACTACTGACGGGGAGACTTCACGTCCTAAACAGGAGCCATTGCCTGATATCTTACACGACTGGGAGATCATTGTAAAATCCTTAAGAGAGAACCACAATTCTGTGGACGATGCCAATAACTCAAATACGTGTAATAAGAGTAACAGTATTAAACCGAGCATTCCAAGGTCATTGAAACAGGAATTCACAGATAGTGACAAAGAGAATTCGTCCCTGAAGAAGGCAGGTGACAGCTCAATAGTAAAATTAAATGAGCTCACAGCACCCTCAACATCTAAAGTGAAGCTTAGCAGTGACAAGACCAGTAAGACTTCAAAGCCATCCAGTCAAGAGACACCCTTGGATGAATCTGAAGCGCTTTGGAGGAGACCAACAAGAAGCACTTATAAAGCATTTGAACACATATTTGAATCTCCAGAGTTAGCCGAAAGTTTACCCTTAGAGCAGACAGAATTGAATGGTGAATACAAAAAGGAGGTGGAAGCCCTCAAGGAACTGCTGACACCCAAAAAGGATAGTGATAAAGATGTATCACCTGTGGTGAAGTCAGAGATAAAGAGAAGTACCCCTCACAAGATGTCACCATTGAATAGCAAGGAACAAAAGATAACTCTGTGTCGAAAAGCTGATTCCGCCAAGAATATAGAAAAGCGTCGTCGAGGAAGGCCGCCTAAAGGACCTGTTCAGGACAAGAAAACAAGTTGGCGAAGAGTAACGAGAGGTATGGAGAAAGAAGGCATCGCCATCCTCAGTGACGAGGACTCAGAAGGAAATAGCGATTTAGAATTGTATGGTCTCAGGAATCGAGATCTCTCTTCCAACTTTGCTCATTCTCCAGTCAAAGAAAATGCCAATGACTCTGCAGACATGGAGATGGATTTTATTGGTTTCGGTTCACCCTCATCTGGGCGAAAGGAAAATTACAAGTTGCTGAGTCACAAATCCCATAATGAAATTAGCTTCAAGAAAGAGGTCATTGAAGAAGAAACTCTTGTGGAAGAGACAACTCCCCCGCGGGAAATAGTACCGCCACATGAAAATGATGAGTATTTTGAGGTGAAAGAGAATGTGTGCATTTTCACCGATGATGAGAGTAGTGAAGAGGAGGAGGTTAAAGAAGAGCAAACGGAGGAGCATGGACAGAAACTTGCTCCCGCCGAGGTTGCAAGTTACTACGAAATGCTCAACTCTGTAACTGACTTTGAGCGCTTTTTCCTGATGGACAAAGAATCTCTCCCACACTCGAACGACTTTGAAGGATTCCCTGCTAAAATTGGCGACATGCACGTGACTTGTTTGCGCTGCATGCTGATCCTTGGTACGCCCCAAGCCCTCCGGGTCCATATCAAAATTGCCCACAAGAGGATATACACTTGTCCTTTTGATTTAGGCCAATGTGGCCAGTTTCGAGGAGCGATCAAATTGCAGAATCACTTGGAAAAGGATCACACTGGACTTCTCACTTACCTGCAGAAGAACCTTCACACGGATGTCCACAGCGGGAAATTAGCACATTGGACTGACGGAGAAGATGGTTGTGCCGTCTGTCTCGCATTCATGGGCCATCCCCAGCGTGCTCTTCATGAAATATTGGTCCATGGCATTTGGCCACCATCCTTCCTTAGCCTCTCTTCTGTCGCCATTGATCAACATGTTTCCATGTGGTGGACGGGTCGATCTCTGGCATTTGCCTGCCACTTGTGCCACATGTCCCAAACGGCTGCACGAAACCAGACTATTCCCATAGTTACCAGTTCTCCGCATTCCTTTCCAACCTTACTTTCCAATCACTTGAGGAACGTTCATTTGATGAACCTTCCTCTCCTGCAAGGTTGGTGGCTTACCTTGAGGCTGCTTCTCTGTCTGCCTGCCAGCCCGCGTCGCACGTTGTCTACTATTATCTCTTTAGGCGTTGACACGAACCTTTCTTATGCCTATTGTCTTCTTTGCTCCTCCGCCCTTAGTTTTTACCGTAGTATTAACCTTAAAAATTCGTATGGACTTTGTAATAAATGTGAGTCAGCTTGTCGGAATGAGAATCAATGTTGGTTTAACTGTAAGTCACTAGATTTTCCAAAGCCGTATCTGGTGTTTAGTCATCTGGTATCTCATCACAAGTCACAGGTCCATGGAGCTTGGTGCATTTTGTGTGGAGCCTGGGCCCCAAACATCCTCATCCATCTGGCCAAGTGCAAAGAAGGTCGAACACCCTCATGCAAGTTTTGTACTTACAAAATTGACGGCTTGAGTTTAGTGAAGAAAGCATGGCATTCGCTAAATCATCACACGTACCCATGCCCGATTCCCAATTGTCTCATGCCACTCTACTCGCATGGTCAACCAGGTTCTCACCGACGTTTACCCACGAGCAGGACTTTACTCAATCACCTGATTGGCCAGCACATGCCTGAATGGACAGGCTTTACATTAGATCAAATTTCTACTCTTATATTTAATTCAAAAAAGACTCAAGGCGTCGTATTGACCACCTTTTCATCCCAGCAATTGAGTAGTCAGTGGATAAGCTTGAGTGGACACAAGTATTCCTTGAGTCGAGGAGTTATTTTTCCTATTGATACAGTCAAAGTCCCAATGGTTTGTCTGCTTTGTTTGCATCAGTGGGAAGACACTTTAGCTTACACTTCAAAGGAGCACGGGGCATTGTGCTCCGAGTGCACCCTTTGGTTATCCCAGTGTGGTGGAGGTGATCCTACTCCCCAATGTCCGGTATTCAGATGTCTGGAAAAGATTTCTTCCTTCACAGAATTGTATCAGCATTTGACGTTGGTTCATAAATTGAGCCCCCTCTCGAGTCGAAACAGCTGCAGTTATTGTGGCGCATTGCCGCTTGGGTCTCAGCTCGCTTCGATCACACACAATCTCCTCCAACACAACATTGCGTGCTTGCTTTGCCCCTTCACAGCTCCCACCTACGCCCAAATTCATGCACATAGAGTCACTATGCATGGACTCCCTAATTGGGATGCAGTTTTTCAATGCCTGAAGCTGGAAGAATATTCTCGTAACAAGGAAAAAGAAAAGTCCAAAGCATTGGGAGGTGTTGTCAAAGTTTGGATGGGGGATAGTGGTACTCAAGTACAATGGGATCCCCCACTAAACCTAAATGAACTCCTTGTGACTGATTTGGCAGATGAAAATGCCGCGGGGGTTATCAACCAGTCACATTTAATCCAGGGTGCCTCCCCAGTTCGCGACTCGAGCGAGATCGATCCGTGGTGCAGTTCTTTGTGTACTGTATCAATGTCCCCCAATAAAGGAGTCAGCGAGTTGATGCTAGACAGAGAAATTAAGTCCGAAGTTTCTCCATTGACTCAAGGGGTAACAGAATCTTCAAATGTGACGAATGTCAGCGAAATGGTGGAAAGTTCACTTCCGCTTGATAATGTGTCACCGGATCTGTTGATTCCTTCTGTGACTGTCGCCGAAGATAGCGAAGGGAATTCGTCTGATTCTGAAGAGCCGAATTTAGTCGAGATCGAGAGAAAGGCACCTGAAACAAATCAAAGACCGCCATTGATTGAACCCACAGATTCTTCCACCGATAAAGATAGTGAAAGTGAGCCCGTTCTAGAAATCGACTCCACTGAAGCATCGCCTGAGCCAGAGAAAAGTAGCCTCAAAGATTCGAAATCTGATAACTGTCTTACGGTCAAGCTTCCCGTCAGTCTCCCATCTTCGACAAAAAGCAAAAAGAAAACCAAAGCAGTTACTTCCAGATCCTCCAATTCAACTAAATCTGTTAAGGTGGCTGTGAAAGAAGCCATTCCTCCATCAATGGGCAAAGCTCCTCCCTTCGAATTGGTGGATACACTCAATTCTGTGATGGCGGAAACCCTTCAGTCCATGAACCACTGCTTATCGGACAGACGAGGAGGGGTTGACTCTACGCCTGAGCCCAAAAAGAAAACTGTTCCTCCGTTGACCATAAAGAGCCATAGTAAGAAAGGAGAATCAAAAGGTTTGGGAGACAATGCCTTTGTGGACATAAAGACAATGGGCGAGAACATTTTGAAGGACCTTGAAGAAAAGTACAGTGGTACGTGTGTCGGTTGTGGGAATACTATTCAACTCATGCATTTGAATGTCCATATCAAAACTATTCACCCAAGAAGGCACGTTCATTGTAGTTGTGGTTTTAAGGGAGAGCTCTACACTACCTTAGTTCACTCGTTTCATATGTCCCATGTTCCGAGTGAGGCTCGCCCCATCGTTCTCTCTTCTAAAGAGAATGAAAATGACGCGATAATGATTGTACTTGAGGCGCGCCCCGATGTAAAGACAATGAATTTTCCTTGTTTCAAGTGTTCCAAAAGGTTTAAGCAAGAAAAATCGCGTCAACTTCACTATAATTTATGTAAATTAGAAAAGAAGTTTTCTTGTAACTTGTGTGGAGAGAAGTTTGCGCTTGAAAACCATCTTCTAAAACACAAGGAGTGGAAGCACAATCCACAGACTTGCTCTCATTGCGGTAAAGAATTTAACTCTTCAAGTTCGTTGACTCAGCACGTTCTTCATATTCACAAAAAAACAGTGTCACAGCGGTGTAAACATTGTGGTGATAACTTCAATAATATAAAACAACTGAAGGTGCATTTACGAGTGCATTCAGGAGAGGAACCCCACGCTTGTCCGAACTGTTCTCTCTCTTTCATTTCCCGCAATCTGCTTCAGAAACATCTGCTCATTGACCATAGAATGAATGCACTTCCGGAAAACCTGAAGCGTTTCAAGCAAACGAAGGGCAAGCTCACCAAGTCTAAAGGGGCCAATTCTAAGACTGACCAATTTTCCAGTTCAGAATCTGAGTCAAGCGAATTCGAACCAAGAAGTCGGCGGAGAAATCCGGAAATTCGCGAGAAAGAGAAGAGTTACAAAGCTCGAATGAAGAATATTCCATTTACCGAATCTGATCTTGATACCTCCTCGTCAGATTTGGAACAGTTGTCCCATGGAGCTTCTTTAACGCCCTCAAGGAAGTCCAAGACGCCAGCTCGCAGCAAGGCATCTGCCAAGGAGACGAATCATACTCCAAAACAGGCTGACATGAGTGCAAAGAAGGTTGCGGGTATTTACCCGGATCGAGAAGTGGTCATGCTTCCTCCGCTGAAGGAGGATATCAAAGCCAAAGTAGAGGCCTCCTTCGGAAGAGTCTGCAACCCATGTGGTCAGGAGTTTGATTCTGCAGCTGGAAAACTATTGCATATGTACCTCATACATCCAGGCCTGGTCCTCACTTTGGGATTTCATGAGTGTAGCTTTTGTCATCACAGGTTTTCATCTGCCGATGACGTTAGCAACCATCATTTGGATAAGCACCAGCGAACATCACTTTTGAACGGCAATTTCCGCTGTCTTTGTGGCTTAGTGTTTCGAGAAGATGGCGCATATTATTTCCACTTGTACTACGCACACAAGGCCCAACGCTCGCTTAATATCGGCGGAGAGATTGTGTGTCGCTTGTGCGAAGGACGAACGAAATTCAACAAGATCGTTGATCTCGTTGTTCACTTGAGCGACCGTCACACCATGTTTGACCATGTCAGATTCAATGACTCTTATGTTTGTAACTTCTGCTACAAGGCGTTCGAATCTTGGACCGTCCTCAGTTTGCATTTCTTCATGGTTCACAAAGCCACCAAGAGTCAAACACTCAGCTACGACTGCCCCTATTGTCACGGTGCGTCGCCATGGCATTCGTTGGAAGCGCTTCAGTATCATTTGGATAATGTTCATAGAGGGCGTCATACGCAGTCGCGACCGGTACCCGAGCGCTCCCGTAGTATTTATACTCCAGCACCGGCTCCTTCTTCTCCTACAAAACGTAAAGATCCTCCATTGCAAATAGAACCCCCCAAAAGACCCGTGAAGTACAAGAAATTCGACCCACCAAAGACTGCCAGGGGATCGCAAGCTGATCCTGAGGTGCTTTACTGTATCTGCCAATGCCCCTACGACGAGGTTTCGGATATGATTGGGTGTGATAACCCCAGCTGTAAGTTTCAGTGGTTTCATTTTGAATGTGTTGGAATCATGGCTGCCCCGGAAGGGAATTGGTATTGCCCTGACTGCACAAACTTTGCCCAACAGAAACAAAAGCAAGTGCAAGAACAACGCCAGTTGCAAGCAGACTTGTACGAATACTATAATAACTATAACAATGATGATGGACCCAAAGTCGAGTCCAGCCATAGAAGTGTTTCGGCTAGCATAATCCAACCCCGCCAGCGGTCCTCTTCCTCTGGCTCTTCCTCATCCAATTCATCCAACTCCTCCTCTTCATCCAATTCGTCGTCTTCCTCGAGCACTGATTCCAGTAGTGGCAGTGGAGAGGAAAATTAAGTTCAAAACATGGACAAGAGTACAACTGATGATTTTACTTTAGGTGAAGAGTTATTGTGTCAATTATGTATACTATTTGTAAAAAAATATATTGACATTTTTTAATCTTTTGTTCGCAAAAATGGAAGTGGACAAATTCTGCTTGCCTGTTAAGTAATATTTTGTTGATGTTATTAAGAGATGTAAATAGCCTTCTGAAAAGTGGAAGGAAAACATGATTTGTCAAAATGGTTTTCTTGTTTCTTGATTGTAATTTTAATGCCAATTAAGCCTTTCTGATGGTAAGTTTGTAAATATTTTCTCATTGCAAGCAGCGTGTCAGTCAATTTCTTTCCGGGACTCAGTTTTACAGTTCATAACAAAATCTTGTTCTCAAAAGAGCTGCACCTATTTTTAATGTTTTTTTGTGCCCATTATCGTGAACATAATTCAAAATTCTACATTTGTTCAGTCCCTACGTCCTAAAATAGGTATATATTTTTCCCCCACTGATAATAGATATTTATATGCAATTTATAATTTTAGAAGGGTTCCTTTAATAGATTACACTAATATTTTTAGAGTACTAAGTTCATTAACTTTAAGTGGCATTATGACTACAAATTTGACAGTATGTACCTGCTGGATTTTTTCAACTGTTCTTTACACATCTTTTTCTCTTCTTTTTTTTTTAAGTTAAATATGGACACGTAGTCTAACATTATTTCTTAACATCAGATTAGCTTTTATGTACATTGTTATTAATTTTTAGGTGAAGATTTTCTATTAAATTTAAAATTAAAGGGGCCTTTCATTGAACTCTTATTTTTGGATTTATCATCACTGGAAGGTGTGATACCCTGTCTAGCCTGTTAGATTTGTGGTACCTGGAGTGTAAATTATGGTCCTGCCACTGGGTTGACCTGAACTCTGATGGAGGATACTCTAGCCTGTTAGATTTGTGGTACCTGGAGTGTAAATTATGGTCCTGCCACTGGGTTGACCTGAACTCTGATGGAGGATACTCTAGCCTGTTAGATTTGTGGTACCTGGAGTGTAAATTATGGTCCTGCCACTGGGTTGACCTGAACTCTGATGGAGTCGGAAAGTTGTTGGTGCGGTTCTCCCTCGCTCCCTCTCAGCGCTCCTTTGTCTTAATTTTATTTTTTTTATGCCAATTCCCCTCAACTTTGTCTGTGCACGGACTTTTACCAGAAGGAACTGTTATCAGGACAGAGTTCGGTCCGCTAGATGTTCCTGGGTGAACTGCATGCCATTCTGGGATCACATAGCGCCCGAGTATGATAATAAATAGGTGATAACCCAGCCTACCGGGTGTTGCAAAAGTCCTGTTACACTCGTTACGACGCTCTCAACAAAGAGCAGAATGATAGTATTAATGTAGTTAAACATATTTTTATTGTTTTAACATATAAATATGTGTTGGAATATTAATTTGTGCCCCCCATCCCTGTGGCATGCACGCGCTCCAGCCAATACCTCAAGGGTGCGGACAAAGTCGTTGCTCATGCTTGTTTCACGCGGTTAACAGACGACTTCTGCTCATCGAGGTTGCTGTGGCGGGACCTTGGAGGCCTTACCCACGATATGCGCCCACACGCTGTAGACTATGGGATTGAGGTAGGGCAACTGCGGTAGCCAAAGGTCATGTTAGACCACGACAACACTTGCATGGTGTGGGCCCGTCAGTCCGTGCCTTCTTAAAGTCCAGCTGGGGTGAATATTAAGTTTACAGGGGGGTCACTAAACGTCCCCCCCCCCCCTCTCTTTCCTGACGGATGCCTGTTCGCCGGCCCAAGATGAGACAAAAGTGATCTCGAATGGGATCCGTGATGTCTTGGTGGGAAAATGGCCACATGGAGCCTCCCCTGAGATCGACATGGTCCCTGAGGACCCAGCCCCAGACGGCAGGATCTTCCATGTGGTCGAACCTGGGCTCGGTGCCAAGCACAGAACCCAAGTCTAACCCTATGCAAGCTGCTCCTCAGACGGCTCGAGTCCCCTAGGGATCACCTCTTGCCTCGCTGGTGCTCCTATAATAGGCAGGACCTCCATTTCATATAAGGATCTTGCCGAGGCCGGCCCATCTGGCCTAGGGGCTCCTACTGGCGGAGGATAGAAGAGAGTTCATTCCCCGCCCTCATCTCCTAAGAAAAAAAAAGAACAGGAAAATACTCGGCGGGGATGGGGGGGCCGCTCCTTGTTTCCAGCAGCAGTCCCTCCTTTTCTTAACAAGGGGACTGCCAAGAAAGCCAGCAGGCAGCCCATTGCCGATCGCTCCACATTGAAGCGGCTCGGTAGGGCAAAACCCCTTAGGGGGTAGAGGGAAGCCAGGCCCCTTCGTCGCTTCCCTCAAAAGACCTGCTGGCAAGAATATAGAACCTTGCCGGGGTCAAGGCCTGTGCCTCCCCACACCACCTGACTAGTGACAATACTGCCAACTGGACCTGCGATGTCTTGGGGTCGGGGAAATGGCCAACTGGAGGCCCCCCCAGAGGTAGACATGGTCCTTGAGGCAACCCAGCCTCACGGTAGGGCCTTCCATGGGGCAGGATCCGGGCTCGGCGCCATGCACCGAATCCGCCCCTATGCAAGGTCCTCCTCAAACGGCTAGGGTTTACAAGAAGGGGAGGGATCTCCTACGACTGCCAGGAGTTTTCCATTTCGGGGAAGGACCTGGCTGAGGCCGGTCCATCTGGCCTGGGGGCTCCTGCCGGCAGAGGGAAGAAGCTGGTTCATTCCCTGCCCTCGTCTCCGAAAAAGAAAATGACTCGGTGCTCCTCTCCATACGCGGGGGCGGATGGGTAGGCTGCCACTTTGGTAAGTGACCAAGCCAAGATCGGCACATCCGGCCCCTCTACCTTCCCGGGTGCAGAGTCCCCGACTAAGACTAAAAGTGCGCAGGGCGGAGCCTCCACAACATCGGGGCCCCTCATTCAGAGGTTACCTGGCGTTTTCGAGCCCGCTGGCTTCAAACGCTTCCTCGTTATTCGCTCCAGTGATGGCATCATGTTGGGAAAGGGTAACATGATCTATCAGAGGAGAGCATTAGCTAGTGTAATTAGTACAGAGCCGAAGGTGACCCGTTTCTCGAACGGGAGCCTTCTGGCGAATTGCTCCAAGGCGGCCATGAAAAGTGCTCTTCGGACACTTGATGGCACCCCGGTGAGTGTGACGCCGCACTCTACCATGAACTTTGTGAAAGGAGTAGTTTATGCGAGGGAATTCGTTGACCACTCCATAGAGGACATGACCTTAGACCTGGCTGACTATGGAGCGGTCAAGTTCGAACGTGTGATGAGAAAACAGGGAGGTGCCTCGAGACCCACCCCTACACTCTTCGTCACGTTCTACTGTGACAAGCTCCCTGAGTCGGTGCGTGCCGGTTGGTATCGCTAACGCGTAAAGACATTCGCGCCACTGCCGCGGAGGTGCTATTGTTGTCACCGCTTCGGACATACGAATCGTTCTTGTTAACGTGCAAAGTCGGGGTCACCCGAAGTCTCTGTAAATTGCGACAAGGCCGCACACGATAAGTCTAAATCGTGTGTGACGAAGTGTGTCAATTGCGGAGAGCCGAACCCTGCTTCTTCGAAGCAATGTGGTGAATATCTCTTTGAGAAAGAAATCCTGGCCGTTTAGGCCCAGAATCGAGGCTCATTCCGCGAGGCTAAGGACTTGTTTCTGGCGCGCCCGGCTCTGCCTGGGACGTCTTATGCGTCAAACGTTAGAAAGGCACCCTCTGCTCCTGATCTATCCAGGCCAACGAGCACGGTCGTTTCCGCGCCCATTCATAGCCCGTCTGCGGGTTCTACTCAACCCGGGTGCTTTCCTGGTAAAGCTGGCTGCAAAAAGGGTTCACACCCAGCCCCGGCTGAAACCAGGGCTCCCCCCTCCCTTTCCCCAGCGTGACCGTTCACCGTAAGGTGAAACGGCCACGCGCCTCCACAGAGTCGTAAGATTCACAGGATGTAACACTCCTGAAGTTGGTCGCCAGGCGATTTTCCGGGGTTCATAAAGCTGTCCCCCGAAAGGAGGACAGCAACAAAGGAGCTTCGGCTCCTTCGCCCACACCTAGTGGTGGACTGACTGGCTCGGAGACGGTGGTTCCTCGAAAAGAGGGACCGAGGCCGCAACGCACGCCTAAGGTTTCGAGGCGGAGGGAGGAAAAGACTCGCATGGCGAGCCCAACCTCCCCCAATAAATCCTCGAAGGCGACAGCGCCTTAGCTCTTTGTCCGGCCAACAGCGCCCGGGGTTCTGCCTCCGGGAAGCGTGCGGCCATTCCCGTGAGGGTGTTCTGTTCGAAGAGGACCTCCGCGTCTCCTCCGAGCTATGCCTGGAGGGCATATTCCTTCAATGGAATTGCCGTGGACTCCGGGCAAACTGGGAGGAGCTGCGGAGGCTCGTCCCGTTACCCGTTTGCCATTTTTCTGCAGGGGACCCTGCTAGGCGCGTGCCCCCTGCCCGCCCTCCCGGGGTATAAGGGTCTTGCGACCCCACCACTGCGAGATGGCCGGGCTGGGGGATGCGCGGTTTACACCCGGCATGATGTCTCCGTTCTTCCTTTCTCTTTAGATACTTCCTTTCAGGCAGTGGCTGTGCAGCTGCACCTGGATAGGAGGTATACTATCATTTCTGCGTTCATTCCACCGTCAGCTGACGGTGGAATGTACGCGGCCTTCCGCCGCGTCGTGGCACGGTTCCTGAGGCCCTTTCTCTTGCTTGGAGATCTGAACGACAGGCATCCTCTCTGCGGAGATTACTCCATAAATCCCAGGGGACAGGTCCTTGCCGGTTTAATCGAAGAGCTTGAGATAGGTGTCCTAAACGTGGATGAGTTTACGCATCACTGTCCGAGAAGCGCTTCATTTTCTTACCTTGATATATCTTTGTGCTCTTCGGATGCACAGCCTGATTTTTATTGGGGAGTGGTCGATGACCTCCATGGTAGTGATCCCTTTCCCATTCAAATATCATTTCTGGGCAACTGCCGCCTGAGATCCCACCTCGGTGGTGCTTGGCGCGGCCGCGGTGGCCTGCATTTCAGGAAATGACTGAATTCTCTATCTCAGTCGAGGAGTTTAGGTCGGTAGATGAGGCCGTTGAGTTCTTCTCCGGCAGCCTCATCGCCGCGGGCCTGACTACTATTCCCAGAACGTTTGGCTGTTTTGCACCGCGACCACTCCCATGGTGTTCGGATGAGTGTGAGACGGCCCTCAAACAGAAGCGTTATGCCTGCATTCGCTATAAGCGCCGCCCGAACGATTTCACTGTCGCTGAATTTCGTCGGGCTAGGGCTAGGTTCCGGTATATTTCGAAGCACGCCCGCTGCTCTTCTTGGCTGGAATACGTGTCTTCACTTAACGGGAATACCCTTCTAGCAGAGGTGTGGAAGCGAGTTAAAAGGATTCGGGGCAAGTTCTCACAGGACCCCCCTCCCGTTCTCCAGGAGAATGGGACCGCAATCTCAGATCCCACGTCCGTGGCGGAATTCTTCGCGACCGCTTTCTCTGCATTCTCTAGCCGAGATGATGCTCCGCCAGCATTCAATGCACATCGTGATGTCACGGAAGGCCGCCGGCTGGACTAAAACTGTAGAGGCGGAGAACCCTTCAAAGACAAGTTTACTATGAGTGAGTTGCGTTCCGCTCTCGCTTCGTGCGTGGACACCGCCCCTGGTCCAGACTATGTCTCGTACGTCATGCTCGACACCTGGGTAAGTGAGGCATGGCATTTCTGTTAGATTTGTTCAACAGGATCTGGGACGAGGGTATCCTCCCAGACTACTGTCGAATCACTATTGTGCTCGCTTTACGCGAGCGGGGTAGAGATCACTCTACCCCGGCCGGTTTCCGCCCAATCTCTCTAACCTCCTGCGTGTGCAAGTTCATGGAAAAAAATTTAAATCTTAGATTAGCCTTCTTTCTGCACATCGGAGGCCATCTGTCTTCTGCAAGTTCCACCACGTCGGATGCTTTGCTCCGACTGGTAAATGCCGTCTGCGAGCCCTTTCCTTCGTAGACAGCACTACACCACGGTGTTTTTCGATCTGGAGAAGGCCTATTATACCGCATAGCGATACGGTATAATGGAGAATCTCAACATGATGGGGGTGAGGGGACGCCTCCCAACTTTGTATCTGAATATTTGCGAGATCGTCGTTTCCTCGTATATGTGTGGTGAGTCCCCTCCTGCCCAATGAAGCTGGAACAGGGTGTCCCGCAGGTATGTGCCCTCATTGTCTTGAGCATTAATGGCATCACCTCGGTCCTGCCGGAAGATGTTCTCTCTGCGCTCTATGTGGACTATCTTTCGTTCTCTTTTTGCGCCGCCCAGATGTCGACTCCAGCAGTCATTGAGCCGTGTCTCTCACCAAGACGAAGCACACACGCTTTGGTTTTCCTTGGCTAAGACTAAGGTGGTGCATTTCTGCCGCCATCCACGGCTCCATCCTGACCCAGACTTGTTTCTCACTGGTGGTGCACTTCTGCCGCCATACACGGCTCCATCCTGACCCAGACTTGTTTCTCACCGGGGTGCGCCTGGAAGTGGTAGACTAGCACCGTTTCCTCGGTCTTGTATTTGATCGACGCCTCACCTGGGAGGCTTATATTTGCAGCGTCATGGATATTCTTCGTTCCATGACGTTGAGCGCCTAGGGCTGAATCTCGAATACAAGATGGGGTCTGTTTCCACGCTCTATCACCTCCGGATGAAGTCTGTCTTCACGGCTGAGCTGGTTGCAATACAATGCTCGGTACTGGAGATTACGGGACGTGCGTGGTTCGGAGACTGGATTGTGATTTATAGCGACTCACAAAGTGCCCTAAGTGCTCTCTGCGCATTGGAATCTCCGCATCCTTTGGTTCGTGATATCCGCAACGCCACGGTTTTGGCGAGCCGGCGGATGTTGAGATTATCTTCTGCTGGGTTCCTGGACATGTGCGAATTGCGGGGAAGGAGCACGCCAATGATGGTGGCAAATAGTCCGTGAGCACTGGGTGACCAGACAAGTGTTTCGCCCTTCATCGCACCGACTACATGGAAGTAATCCACGCTGCTCTCCGGGCGTCTTGGCAAAGAAGATGAGAGATGTTCGAGGGGAACTTAAAGTTAAAATGCAATTTCGCCGCTAATGTTCCCATGGACCTCCATTTGATGGCGGTCGGTTAGTTAGAAGTTAAATTTTGCTGGTTATAGTCCTCATATCAAGCTAACGTCAGCCAGGGCAAGCCCCAACTCCCCACCGTGATGCCCAGTCACGGCGATAACCACCTGTGTGAAGTGTCAGCTTAAAAAGAATCCGGACGGAGATTCGAACGGAACACCCAGCGATTGCCGGTCAAGCACGTATAGATAGAGGGCCATCGTGGTATGAACCTAAATAGATACTTTACAACAAACTTATATCTATAAGTTTTGGAGGAGAGTTATTGAATCGTAAAAAAGCTCGAGCGGCTAAGCTTATTGCGAAGTTAGGATTAATGGTTGGACACGAAATTGTTTAGGAATGGATGAAATACAACGAGGATAGAACAAAATATATATTATTATAGATTAACAAGAATGGAACATATTTGTAATTATATTGGTTGAATTTGAATTGAACTATACAAAATGAACATGAGTTTAATATAACTTCCCGTGACGAGATGAAGTGTGACGTATAAATTTTGTAAATGGATGTTGAATGTGGATTGATTTTGATGTAGCGAATGTAATCGTTTTGCTGTAGCGACTATAATTAGTGAATTGTGATCTCTCTCTAGCATGGAGTGATTTTAGAGAATAAGTGAAGAGAACATAAGAACATAAGAAAAGAAGGAGACTGCAAAAGACCATTCATGGCCTACACTTGGCAGCTCCTGTTCCAGTCAACACACAAAAGATTTCTTACCAGAGAAAAGTCATCAACATTGTCACGAGAATACAAATGAGAGAGTCATTTTCGCGTTATTTCACAAGTGGTCAAATGCGTGTGTTTGTATGTGCATGAAATTCTAAGAGATGTTGTTTGTATCTGTGCGTTAAATGAAATCAGTTTCTCGTCACGGAATGATTGAATTATTAAAGGTTAAATAAAATAAATGGATTGAATTGCAAAAAGTTATGCATAAAATAATTGAATGATTTAATTAACAAAAGTTAAGTAAAATATATGACTGAATTATTAAGTTATACATAAATTACATGAATGATGTAATTGACTAAATTTAAGTAAAATAAATGAATGATTTGAATTTTATACAATATATATATATATATATATATATATATATATATATATATATATATATATATATATATATATATATATATTTAAGTTTCCCAGGAGGATTTTATTATAGGAATGCCCAGAGGGCATTGCTATACACGCTAACCACTATAGTAGCCAGGAGGCTAGTTATCTTCTTGTAGGAGACCATGCTGGGCGCGTGCCGAGCTTAGCCTCTTCTCCTTTCTGACAGCCTGTGTTTTTATTCTACTTACTCAATTTCCCTACAACCTCTCCTACAACTTTCTCTGGTCAGCCTCTAATTTCACAGTGTAGACGCCGACCCGCTTCCTCTCACCCAACTCTTCCTATCGGGGCTGAGGGGGGAAGGGGTAAGGTTCTGTCACCCCTGAGCTCCGGCCGGGGGTGGTGGGTTTTTAACAACCTGCTTCATCGCTACCCACACCTTCCTCACATCCCATTTCATTCTCCCTTCTATCTCTATCAATTTTTACATCGTGCCCAAGGTGCTTGACACCAAGCCCTGGTTCGACCGCATGGGAGATCCTGCCGTTTGGGGCTGGGTCACCTCCGTGATCATGTCCATGTTTTTTTTTATTTAGGAGCTCATCTGACGAATGCCTATTTGGGGCATAAGTCGCCGTACTCACGAAAGCCTACAACTAGGCCATATTAAAAATAATAATAGATAACAACGATAAAACAAACAAAAAAAAACAGATTCGCTTGCTTCACCCACTCAACCTCCCAATCGTGGATCCGATGGAAGCAGATGATATTCCAATATTTCCAGCCGCGGTTGTTGGATCAAATCCTCAGACATCGAAAGCGCCCTCAGCCCATCAGTTTGGATCTACCGTCCGAAAATATCTTCTCGATCTTGCGTTTCTGAATGGCTGTGCGACCCAATTTCAGGCAGGGGCCTCGGCCGGTTACTCGAAATCATCGGGCATATTCCCTGCCACTGCTCCTTCCAGGACATCTTCCCTTACAATAACAGGCTCTTTAAAATCTGCTCTTCGTTCCCCAAGCTCTTTAAGGCGCACTTCAAACATAATATCAGCCGCAAAAGAGAAAAAGATATATACTGTGGTATCTAAGCGTCCCACATAATATTCTCCATTTTGCAATGGAATTGTCAAGGCGTTCTTCAAAGTTCTTTTGACCACTCTTCACCCCGCTATTATTTGTCTCCAAAAGAACAAACTCTGTAAACGGCCTTTTCTGGTTTTCGCATTTTCAACTCTATTGCTCCTGTCGGGGCCTCGTCTCATGGGAGGTAGGGGTGTCAATTATGGTTTCCTCATCCAACCATGTATCTCCCCTCCCCTTTCACACTACTCTCCAAGCTGGCGTCGTGGGTTTTTTTTACAACGCTTTTTACTGTTTGCTCTATTTACCTCCTTCCTTCTTTATCATTGTCAAGACCTGACCTTTTAGAACTTGTGGAACAGCTTCCTTTCCTGTTTTTATTACTCGGGGATTTTAATGCCCGTCACCCATATTGGGGTGACATTACTCGGAATGCTAAATGCAGTGTTTTAGAGTCTTCTATTATCTGACTTTCTTTCAGCTCTGATCATGTCCAGACGGATCCTTTTAGTTGTGTTGACTTCTCTCTCTGTTCCTTTGATTGCCTCACTGATTTTCGATGATCAACCCTTTGTGACCTCCATGGGAGTGACCACTTCACTATTGTCTTATCGGCAGTATATCCTGTCCCCATACAACCATGCCTCTCAATTGGGACTTAAGCCATGCCGATTGGGAAGGCTTCCGAGAGGCATCCTTCACAAGTGCCTCCTTAGGGACCTTCAAAGGCGCCGAAGCGGCAGTAGCTCGCTCTCAACCGTACCCTGGTGGACCTCGGAGTGTGCGACAGTCGTCAAAACGCCCAACAATTTAGCTCATGCCCGATTCCGGCAGAACCCAACTTTGTGAAATAAGGTTACCTGAAACCGAGCTCGGGCGCTTCGCCAAAGAACCTTTCGTCAGGCTTGCCAAATTTCATGGCGCCACTACGTCTCATCATTTTTTCTCTATAACCCCTAACACAAAGATCTGGAAGAGGATTAACAAGATCCGGGGTTGTTATGCCGGCAATAATTATCCTACACTCAACTTACAGGGATCCTTAGTGAATGACAGACGAAGCATTTCCGTACCGTCAACAGTGTAAGCAGTTACAATAAGGCTTTTCTAGCCTATAAATCAAACAAAGAGACTCATCATCTCAATTTCCCAATAAAATCTAACCTTCCGTATCATGCCCTATTCTACATCCACGAGTTGCGAGTTGCATTGCCCCTTTGTAGATCCACTTCTCCTGGCCTTTACGGGATCCATTTTGATATGATTTGGCACCTCCATTCTTGCACTGTCATTTTTTAAACTTGACTTGTACAACCTTAAATGGGCGAAGGGTTTTTACCTATCATCATGGCGCGTCGGGATTGTCCTTTTCTTTGTCAAACCAGGCAGGGACGAGTTGGGTGCAGATCACTACTGCCCTATAGCTCTTACCAGCTGTCTGAGTAAGTTGCGAAAGAAGATGGTGTTGGTTCACCTCAACTGGTTCATAGAAACCAATCACTTACTGTCTCCATTTCAATGCGGTTTTTGCAAGGGTCATAGTACCCTCGACTTATTAGTACGTTTCGAGGGATCGGCCCCGGAAAGCTTTCTCGCTAAAGCACCGAGTCTTGACCATATTTTTCGACATTGAGAAAGCCTACGATACAACATGGAGATGCGGCGTCTTAAAGTAGTTATACGTTTGGGGTATGAAAGGTCTTTTATCGTCTTTCATTCAGTTTCTTAATATCTCGATCCTATATGGTGCTTGTTGGAGACGCCTACTCTGACCTGCAACCCCAAGAAGAACTTCTTCAGAGCAGCGTTTTAAGTGTTTTATGTTTCGCAATCGCGATCAATGATATCATTTCCTCTCTCCCAGAGGGTGTATCGTCGTGCACAACTTACGGAGTTCTGCTTTTCCGCGAGCAAAACTAAGGCAATATATTTCCACTCAGGTAGAGGAGCTCTTGTTCCGCCACCTATCTCCCTACAAAGTGTAGATATAGAGCTCGTCTCTAGAGTTTCGGTTTCTGGGAGTAACTCTTGATCCTAAGCTATCCTGGTTACCACACCTACGCCTTCTTCGAACGGACTTTCTGCGGGTTCTAGACATTTTGAAAGTTCTCTACCACACGCCGTGGGGCAGTGATCGAAAAACACTGTGGTCAATATATAATACCCTCATCCAATGCCAACTTTACTCCTCGACTTCCCCCTCAGCCCTTAAAATGCTGAATCAGATTTGCAACAACTCCGTGGTTGCAAATCAGAAGAGGGTGACACGCAGGGAAGTGATCTCAGTGTACTACTCATTGCCCTGAGCATCAACGTCATCACATAGGTACTGCCGGAGGATGTTTTCCCGACGCCGTACGTAGACGACCTTTCGATCTCTTTTGGCGCGGCCCAGATGCCAACTTTCGAGCGTCGACTCCAATAGGAATTAAACAATGTCTCTCGATATGCTTAAGCACACAGGCTTCGGTATTCCTTGCTCAACACTAAGGTGGTGAGGTTCTGCCGCCATACACGGCTCCACCCTGACCCAGACTTGTTTCTAAATGTGGTGCGCCTGAAAGTGGTGGACTCGCGCCGTTTCCTTGGTCTTGTATTTGATCGACCCCTCACCTGGAAGGCTCATATTCGCAGCCTTAAGGTCTCTCGAACCCGCGCCATGGATATTCTTCGCTCCGTAACATTCAGCGCCGATACGGCTGGCTACTGCCTTACTTTTTTATCGCTCCTTTGTTCGTTCGAAGCTCGAATACGGATGCGAGTTTTATGCATCCGCAGCCGAGCGTGTATTGCGGAAGGTTGACTCGATCCACCGCACCGGCCTTTGCCTGGTGAACGGTGCTTTCCGCACTTCCCCCATTAAGAGCCTACTTGTCGATGCTGGGAATATGCTACTCGCTTTTCGCCGTGCACAGTGCATTATTCGCATGTGAGCGCCAGCCCGACGCCTCACTCACTCGTCAACAGCTCTCACTGCATTCGCAGCTGATCTCGACGGTGTCTATGCCGCCGAGAGACGCCAGCATACCCTAATCCCTTCGGCTTCAGGGCTAGGAAACTCTTTCGATAGCTGGGCATAGCTCTCGGGCCGGTGGCGCCCCTGGTTCTGCCCACGACGCCACCCTGGCGGGTACCACCTTTGAACATTTGTCGCCACGCCTCTGCTCCCAAAGCTTCTACAGCGTCTGGAGTATTGTGTTCTGCATTCTTGTAGCACACCTAGTGTCATACTGGAACCGTGCCAGTGTATACGGATGGCGCCAAGTCCCAAGAAGTTGTCGGTTTCCACACCGTATCCCCTCTGTTTGAAGTCAGTGGGGCTCTGCCAGGAGCTGCGTCTGTCTTCACGGCCGAGCTAGTTGAAATACACCGGTCTGTACAGGAGATTACGCGACGTGCCCAGTTCGGGGACCGGATTGTGATTTATAGCTACTCACAAAGCACCCCGAATGCTCTCGGGACATTGGAATCTCCGCATGCCCTTTGTCGCAATATCCGTGACGCCACTGTTTTGGCGAACCGGGCGGATGTTCAGATTATCTTCTCCTGGGTTCCTGACATGTAGGAATTGCGGGGAATGAGCGCACCGATCAGGGCGCCAAAAAGTCCGCGAGGACTGGGTGACCAGACCAGCATTTCGCTCTTCCTCACACCGATTCCATCGCAGAAATACGGGCAGTTCTTAGGTCTGCTTGGCAAAGAAGATGGGGGACGGTCGAGGGGAACCCAAAGTTGCATGCCATTAAACCGCGACTGTTCCCATGGACCTACCCCCCAATGCCGCGCCGGCATCAGGTTGCTTTCTGTCGTCTCCTAATTGGACACACTCACGGGACACACCACCATTTGATGGATCGCTTCTCTGCATCATATTGTGATAACTGCGTTGTCACTCAGACTGTTCGGCACATTCTTGTTGAATGTCCCAATATGGGTGATCTTCGCGCACGCTACCTGTTCCGGTACCGGGATGAGCGGGCTCGCTACCGCCTGTCCCTTATATTCGGGACGGATTCCTGCACACTGACTTGTGGACTTTGACTTTTAGGAGGAAGGCGGCCTCCTCCACTTTATTTAACTGGATAGTTTTTGTTGTTTTTTGTAGGTTGCACGTTCCTGCGTCGGTGGGGGGGGGGGCCTCTCCTCGACGCCGGATGGTGCTTCCTGCTTGTTGCCCTTTTCCTGTTTTGATTGTTATTGTTTTTTGTCGGGTTTTTTTTACATATTGTTTTTTTTTTATGTAGCCTAGTACTAGGCTGTCGTTAGTACCGCGAGTTATACTCAAGTAGGAGGTCGTTAGATAAGCTCCTAAAATTTTAAAAAAACCTGCTTTTGAAGTGCTCAACCCAACGTTAAAGAATCCAGAGTATTTCCATCCGCGCTGATAAATAGTGGTGTGGTCTAGGAAGTGGGGCCGTAGACTTCATTTAAGGCCTTATAGAATCTCTTCGCGTTATGCCTGTCAGCGTGTCCCTGAATCTGGTCGGCTTTGAGACGCATCTACCTGTCCTGCATTTGGCGTAGTTTCTGTTGAACAGTCCTGCGGATGGCTTTATACGCATCTTCCTTTGACATGGACTTGGAGTTATTCAGGTAGGCTTGATGGAAAGACGTTGCTCATCCAAAAGCTGTTTGATCTCATAACAATTTTCATCAAACGAGTCCTTATGTTTTCTGGTCACAGGCCCAAGGATCTTTGAAACTGTGTTATAGATCAGCTCGCTGAAGGTCTTCCAGTCTGATTCCACATTCTGGATATCCAGAGAGGTGGATGTCAGACGTTCTTCCAATTTCTCCACAACGGTTTGTTTAGTGGTGCTATTTTTCAGCTTCGTTATATTGAGCCGTTTTGGAGCCTTCATTCTCCGGAGGCGTCTTTTGGGCTTGATTCGAATGTTGAGCTTTGAGACAATAAGCCGATGATCGGTCCACCATTCGGCATTGCACATTGTCTTAGTCACACGCACATCTTGCCTGCGCACCCTCCTGATAATGACATAATCGATGAGATGCAAGTGTTTCGAGCGAGGGAGCATCCATGAAGTCCTATTTCGGGAAGGGAGGCGGAACACTGTGTTGGTAATCAGCAGTTCATACTCGGCACAGGTATGAAGCAAAAGCAACCCACTGCTGTTACAGCGGCCCACGACATACTTTTCCATCACTCCATCCCAGGAGACGTAATCAGAGCCAACTCTTCCGTTAAAATCACCAAGAATGATAGACCTGTCTGCCCTAGGGACCGCGGCAATGACAGAGTGAATATCCTCGTAGAACTTTGCCTTCACCTCTTCCAGGTTGGTCATAGTTCGGGCGTAAACACTGACAATGATAAAGTGCTTTCGAACAGATGCAAACGTGATTTTTATGGTCATAAGCCTGTGGTTCACTTCCTTCGGCATTCCTGCTAGTTTTCTTACTTGTACTGTTTTCATTGCAAAACCAACACCAGCCTCATGTCTCTCTTCAGTTCCTCGTCCACTCCAAAAGAAGGTGTAGCCAGATCCGCTTTCGCAGAGATTGTCTTCGTCAGCAAGCTGAGTCTCACTCAAGGCTGCGATGTCGATGTAGTACCTGGTGAGTTCAGCTACAACCAGAGCCGTTCTCTTGTGGGGCCTGTCCTTATCATCTCTGTCTAGGAGGGTGCTTACATTTCATGCAGCAATGGTGAGAGGTACAATCCTCGTATTATTTTTTCTTTTGATGTAGGGTACTTGCCAGCCGCGGTATGCTCGCTAGAGTGATATGGAGCAGGCCGGGAGGTGAGCAGTGCATTCCTAAAGAGGGTTGCTCAGTCACTGAGACGGTTGCCGATCTCCATCGCTACTCCGGTCGATGATGAGCGACCCCATGGCCTGAGCAGCCTGTCTATAGGTCCGCGGCTACGACTGCCAGCGTCGCTTCGTCGCTCACCCATCGTCACAGTTCATGAAAGATGACTGATCACTTGCGCAATGGCATTGTTTAAAGTGAAGAAGAGGTGCGCGACGTCATCCTCACTCTCTCCTCCAAGTCCTTCGATTTCCTGTGGCAAGACCAGGTCGAGACGACTGTATGATTAATACAGATGCAGTGGATGACTAAAGATGTCTTCGCGTGTCTCATCTTGCTCTCTGCACTCCAGAGTGCATTGCTGTAAACACCTTCCTCCCCCTTGAACCATGAAGGTTTCTTCCACGAAGTCTGCCGGATCCAGTCTTCACATACCTAGAGAGACAAACCCTAACTCACTGAGGGCTTCAGACCCGTCGGCTACCCTCAACAGGTTTAGCCGGCCAGTGGAAGCCGTTGCCCGGGGTGTGGCCGCTGTTACATGCAAACAGCTGCGTGGAGCCACTGGTGAGAGCTATGTACCAGGTGGGGACCAAAGCGGTCGGACTACACCAAAAGACTACCACGTTTCCCCCACATCAGCGGTACCACCCCTCCCTGAAACCCCGCAATGCACGCTAGTCTTCGGATGCGCAAAACTCAAAATCATTGCCAAGCTTCGAGAGAACAAAGGATCGGTAGAAACTTAAGGCAGTAGCCCTATCAGCCCCTAAACTGTGTGCTGAACATCACAGAACAAAGAATGTCAATGGCGCGGGCACAAGAGTCCCTAAAGCTGTGAATTCGAACCTCCCAGGTGAAAGGTCATTCGAAAACAAGACAAAGGAAAGGGCGCGAATCTATAGGGGTGTAACGACTTCCTAATTTTGAGTGATGGGTGTCGTTCCAATAATTTATTAATGGACTCCAAAGATCAATAACTTTTAGGTGTTCTCTTGCTTGGCTGCGCTTATCGAAGGCTTAAGGCAAAAATGGACTCACAAAAATAAACACTTTATTCAGATAACGGCAAAACAGTGGGGCAAGGACACGGTGCGTACGTTGCAGGAGGCTAGGCTGTCTATATATGAACACCACACATACGAGTTTGCGGGTGAGACAAGGACTCAATGATTGGCTGGGAGCGTGAACCTTTTCCTTGGCGCCTCTGTCTCACACTTGCTTGTATAGTGTATAGTTATCAATGTGATTTATCTTATGTTAATAAATCAGCCGAGATAGCGTTTCGAAAACGATACCCATAAATTTTGTTTGATCGAAGATGTCTGCCGTTAGCTTTAGGCCTAATGCGACAGCGAAGTAAATTTTGGAATAATGACTTGGGTTTTAAGAAAGACAATTACACAAATATAAATATATTCATAAAATCAACGAATGTACAATGAGATAAGTAGGTTAAGTAAATATGGTGAATAATATAGTGAAACAATATATAGTGAATAATAGAGTAAATAATAATATAGTAATATAGAGTATCTTTGATATAGTAAATAATATTGAGTTGTAAGTAATATAGTGTCGTAATTTAGAGTATTTTAAAGTATCTATAATGGACTGTGAATTGGAGGCTGCAATGAGAAGCAAATATAATTAGGAATTACTCTCGTATTGTCGTTTGCAAAGAATGTGAGAGTGGAATTAATTTAGTATGATTTGTTTGGAGGTAAATGAATAATTGTAGAAGGAATGGTTACTAACCTTTATACGAAGAGAGCAGAGAGTGAAGTGGGAAGGATCGCGTGCTCTTTTGATCAAGCTGGGAACGTGTGTTTGTTTGTTTGTGTGTGAATTTTAAGAGATGTTGTTTGGAACAGTATACGTTAATTGAATTGACAAGAAAATAAATGAATTAATTAATTATTAAGTTTAACATAAATGATTTAATTTACAAAAGTTGAAGTATATTAATTTGAAAGTTTAAATTGACACAGTTAAGTAAAATGATTAAATTAACAGTTAAAGTAAAATAATTGAATGATTAAATTGACAAGTTAAAGTAATGCATAATGAATGATTTAAATGACAAAAAAATTGAATTTTATACATAATGAATGATAATATATATATATATATATATATATATATATATATATATATATATATATATATATATATATATATATATATATATATGTATATATAAGTTTCCCAGGAGGTTCTTATTATAGGAATGCCCAGAGGCATTGCTATACTTGCTTAAATACAAATATACATTTGCAACCAATACAATATTGAATCTTTCCATACATTTTAGTCAGGTATACTTGGATAAAATAGGACAATTCGCGTCCACTTTATGGAGGTGTCTTTCGGGCCTATTAAATCCAGCACAAAGCCTACTTATGGTGTAGTTCGACCACTACAAATCCACCACTTCCAGGCGAGCAAATTTAAGAACAAGCCAGGCCGGGGTGGAGCCGTGGATAACTGCAGAAATGCACCAACCCCAGTTATGGCCAAGAAAAACCGGAGCCTTCCGCATAGCAAGAGAAGCGGTTTAATGCCTGTTGAATTTGACAGTTCAGAGTTGCATCTGGACCACATCAGAAGATAGAGAAAGGTCGTTTACATAAGAACATCCGGCAAGAACATCTTCCGGCACTACTGAATTGATACCGTTGATACCAGGACCGGATTACGACCCTTAGATGCCCTAAGCACTAACAAATTTTGGTGCCCCCATACATTTGTAATTCAAAATATATACAATAATAAACCATAAAATAAAGTTTCATTTATCGAGAATTCTCAATTAAACAAAACTTACAGTAAGAAGAAAAATAAAATATTTATTCCTGTATAAGATTATAAAATGTCAGAGCCGGCAAAGACCGTGTGGTCCACTTCTGAGCCGGCTCTCCAAACCACGCCGATGCACTTAATGCGCATCTAAGCGGTTCTTAAACATGTTTATGGTTGTTGATTTAACGACAATCTCCGGCAACTTGTTCCACGATGAAACCACCTAATTTGAGAAAAAAATATTTGCTATATTTGCTTCAGGTTCTTGAGGAAGCGCCCAACTTGAAAAGGGTTTCGATTTACTTTATCAAAATTGTTTAGGATCTTAAGGACTTGTATGAGTTCTCCTCTTAACCTTCTCGTCTCAAGGGATTGCAGGTTGAGTGCTTTAAGTCTGTCTTCATAGGACTTTTGACGTAGTCTGGGTATCGTTTTTGTAGCACGATGTTGCACTCTCTCAAACATTTCTATATCTTTCCGCAAGTATGGATTCCAAAACTGAACTGCGTACTCCAAATGAGGTCGAACCAAAGATTTGTGCAGGGGAATTACTATATTTTCCGATTTGTAGGCAAAATTTTTTATATGAAACCGAACACTCAGTTTGCTTTCTTTCGTGTCTCCGCGCACTGTCTCCCAACTTCCAAATCGTGGCAGACTATAACACTAAGATTTTTTTCTGATACCGTTTTCAGTGGCAGGCCTTTTATTGTATAGTTGAATTCTTCGTTTCTTGCTCCAATGTATAGTACCTTGAATTTATCAATGATGAGTTTCATCTGCCAATTTTCTGACCATTCCACAATGCTGTTTAAGTCTCCCTGGATTTCATGTTGATCGGCAAGTGTTATTGATTTACCACCCAGCTTTGTATCGTCAGCAAATTTTTAGAATAGGCTCACTATGCCTTCATCTAAGTCGTTTACATATATTAGAAAAAGCAATGGACTCAGCACAGACCAACAGGGCACTCCGCTTGTTACGTCTCGTCATCTTGATTGGTGACCATTTATGACTACGTTGCTTCCTTCCATTGAGCCAGTCTTCGATCCACTTCAATACGTTTCCACCGATTCCATGAGCGGTAATCTTCTTAAGTAGACGCTTGTGGGGACCGTATCGAAAGCTTTTTGAAAATCTAAGTAGATTATATCTGCCGCTCTATTCGTGTCATACTCTTCGATGATGGTTTGAAAAAATTCTAGCATATTTGTTAAACATGATTTGGTTTTCGTAGAACCTTGCTGTGATTCGTGGATGATGCCCAATATGTCTAAATTTTCGACTATATTCTCTACTATAATAGAGTAGAGCAGTTTTCCGATTAGAGATGTCAAGCTTATTTGCCTGTAGTTGCTTGAGATTTTTTGGTCATCCCCTTTTAAAGATTGGAGTAATGTTTGCACTTTTAGTCTTCTCGAACGACACCTTCTTCGAGTGATTTGTTGAATATTGTGGTGAGTGGCTTGGTTATCGTTTCTTTCAACGCATTCAGGTGGCTAGGATGGATCATATCCGGACCTGGCGATTTGCTTAGCTTTAAATTTTCGATATGTTTGATTACGTCTTCTTATGTTACTTGGATACTAGTAAAAACTGATGCATAAAAATCGTTTAAAATCTCTGCAATGGCACCTGGGTCAGACATTAAGTCTCCATTTTGTTTTTTAAGTGGGCCAATTGATTCCTTTGCCATGTTTCTCTTGTTTACATACTGGTAGAACATCTTTAGATTTTCCTTTCCATTTCTAGCTAGGTTAATTTCGTAATTCTTCTTTAATATTATAATTAGCTTTTGACACCGCGTCTTAGTTCTATGTATTCGTCTGGACATGCTCCGCGAGTATCACTACAAAGTTCATAGGCCTGATTTCTCCTTTTGATTAGATCCTTTATCTCGTTGTTCCACCACTTTGGTTTTACAGTAGATTTTTGCTTATCATGTCTTGGGACATATAATTGGTCAGCGTTTCTGATTTATGTTATGAAATCATTCCACATTGTAGTGACGGGGTTGTTATTATTAGTCCTAGAACTTAGGGCGTTCTTTAACACACGCTCAAAGTCTATAAAATTTGCTTTGTCAAAGTTAGGTACCAGCATACGATTTGAGTCTGTGTTTGAACCTGTAGCAATTTTAAATCTGAGAGAACTGTCTCCGAGCAGTTCGCAGACTTTAACATTTTTAACAAAGTTTTCGTTTGTCGTTAAAATAATGTCCAGGATATTGTTTCCTCGCGTAGGTCGATCAACACGTTGCATAAGGAAGTTATCGTATATGAAGTGAAGTAGTTGTAATCCAACTCTGTCAGCAGTAGCATCCGCAAAGTTTACATTTGGAAAGTTAAGGTAACCGATTATTATTGTAGCTATGGATCCAATAAGTTCATGGAGCGAGCGGAACATAAGCTGACCTGACATTTTTCTCTGGGATGGAGCTCTATAGACAACGACAGTGTTGAATACTATGTTTCCAGCTAATGATTTCGTGCATACAATATCCGCATCGCTATGATTCTCCACAGCAACCTCGATGGGATTTAAATTTTCTTTGCAGTATAACATTACGCTGACCCCTCTTCTACCAACCCTCTCCTTGAAAAGGAGATTGTAACCTGAGATTTCAAATTCACCAACAAAGTCTGTATTAAAAATATCCGTTAACTAGGAAATTGCCATTAGATCGAAGTTTTCATTTTCTACAAGAAGCTTAAATTCGTCGATTTTATTTATAATACAACGTGCGTTAGCATAATAAACGTTTAAGGAGGGTGGCGTTTATTAGAACGTTGAATGCTGCATTACGCTACACCGGCTCTGCGTCCTGAGACGGGCTACACGAAAAACCTGTAAAGCATTATTTAAGACTCTGCCAAGTCTTGCAGCTCCAACCTGATTCAGATGGAGTCCGTCTTGCTGGAACAAGAATTCACGCTCGTAGAAGTCGTTCAGGTTTCGATAAAGTGCACTCCTTCCTCTTGGCAAAGGGCTTTTACACAGTTATTGATGTAAGATACCTTTCCGTAAAGCGTTCTGCGCCTTTATTCTTGGAAGAATGCCTGGAAAAGAAACATTTCTACTCTTTTCTTTCAGTTTCCACATTAGCTGCCGGTATTTCGCCAGAAGGTCTTCAGATCTGGTGAAAAAAATATTTTTAATCCCGAAATGGTCACAAAAGCCGTCTCCTACGTGGATCCACTCGTGTAATCATGGAGCGAATATATCAGGTTTTCGACTCTTTCCCCTTGGTAGCAGTATCTCCTCCTCTTTGCTGGTCGTCTTCCACAAAATTCTTCCAGTTGTTACCTGACGATGGACTCTTCCACTAGGCAAACCTCAATTTCCTCACCCTGTGATTGTCTTAAACAGAAAATCTATTTGCCTTTTTGTCGGTAGCCTCTGCTTAAGGGCTCTCGGTGCAACTCCTCGACGAACGGGCATGAAAGGTTCGTCTCCTTTCGCATGCGTCTCGACTCCTGTGTGTCTGTGAGGCATGGAAGCTGCTTCGCGCGATTCCCGTGTTGTCTGACTTCCATGGGGCGATCTAACTGCTGCAGGTGTCTCCGGTCCTCGTTGTTCGCGGGGGACAGAAAGTGCGTGCTCGGACACTCTCTGACCTCCCCCAGCCACCTGTGAGTAACTAGGCCGCCCATCATTCCGCGTCTCCAGCTACTCAACTCTGGCACGTACCGCTGCTAGCTCCCGGTTTAGGAGACTGATCTCAATTCCCAACTGCTCACGAGACACACAGCCTCCACAGTTTGTTCGTTGGCCTTCAAAGTAGGCCAGCAAAAACCGTCCTTCGCACGTCGCGCGGACACGTTTCTGTGGAGTCATCTTAAAAACAAGCCTGTTTAACCTAGTAATAAAAAGAGAATTTATTATTTTACCTGAAATATAAATAGACGTTATATTCCTGAAAGAAACGGAGAAGTGTTAAGCCGTCTGAAAAAAAGTAAGCAATGATTATTTTACCTGGAATAGGAAGGGGGTCCCTCCCCCCTGCAGAAACCTATTAATTTTCCTGAAATACGAATAAGCGTTGTATTCCTGAAATAAATAGAGAAGTATTATGACAGACAGGAAAAAAAGGGAACTATGCTATTTTACCTGGAGGAACAAGAAAAAAACAACTTATTTTACCTGAAATAGAAATCAACGTCCTAAAAAAAAATGGAAAAGTGAAAGGTTGCCTGAAAAAAAGAAAAATGTTAGATTGCCTAGAACTTAGGCACCACGTCAACTTTAAAGGCTTTTCCTTGCAACGCCTTTGATCAGATCCTCATAACCAATCTTACGTAACACATCTGCTTCTATACATCATAGAGATAAGGCATCCAGCCTGCCTTGTTATATAGTTGTTCTGAGGGGATTTTTAATATATTTCAACCGTGAAAATGAACGCTCAGCTGAGTAATTTGTGACCATTAATGTGAAAAATATACGGAAGGCGATGTCTACATTTGGAAAGGCACACTCAATATTGTCTTCTACAATTATTTTATAAAGTTCCGCATGATTGAATCTTGCTTTTATATTTTCTGTTGCCCTAAACTTATGGCGCACATATAAATGAATAGATATAAGGCCATCGTGGTATGAACTTAGAAAGAAACTTCACAACAAACCTATTTCTATAAGTTTTTGAGGAGAGATCGTAAAAAAATGAATCGAGCGGTTAATCTTATGGCGAAGTTAGGCTTAATGGTTGGACACGAAATCGTTAAGGAATGGAAAAAATACAACGAGAATACAATAAAATATATATTATTATAAATTAACAAGAATGGAACATATTTGAAATTATAATGGTTGAATTTGAATTTAGTTATACGAAACGAACATGAGTTCAACACTGAATTTTTGTCGTGACTAAACTTGTCGTAAGGTAGATAGGTAGTTAATTAAAATGTAATTGTAACTAATTAAAATGTAATTAAAATAAATGAAGTGTAATTGTAAATAATTTAAATCACGAATTGTGGGTAAATGTAATTGAAATCACGAATTGTAAGTAAATGTAATTTGAATAATTGAAATGAAATTAAAATAATTAAAATGTAATTGTAACTTAAAATGTAATTAAAATAATTGAAATGTAATTGTAAATAATTGAAATCACGAATTATGGGTAAATGTAATTGAAATACGAATTGTGGGAAAATGTAATTGAAATCATGAAGAATTGTGGGTAAATGTAATTGGAATAATTGAAATGAAATTAAAATAATTTAAATGTAATTGTAACTATTAAAATCACGATGGTTAAAGGGAGAAATGTATGAGAGTCTGGTAAAGAAAATATAAGGAATTAGACAGTGTTTTTGTTTGTAAAATCTAAGGATGAAATAATTGAACTGACGTTGATGACCTGCTGCTGATGAGACGAGAGAAAATTTTGTCTCGCATGCGGAATATTTGGAAGCGTTAGTCGTGCGTAGAAATGTTGCCAAAAATGTTGCCAATTGTTTTTGAAAACAGAACGGATGTCCTTCGCCCCGCCTGCCCTCGCGCACGACAGTGTTTCGCCGCAAATGAGTGACACTGCCAGTCAATTGTGTCCCCATGATTGAAATCAGCCACATGGCACTGTGACACGTTATGGCCGCGTTGTTAGGATACCTCGTCGGTATCTGAATTAAAAATTTATATTCCATGTTTAGAATTTTTGGGGTGGGCGAGTAACTCTCTTGGGGGGGGGGGGTATTCTTAGCAACTTTGCAGCTATATATATATAAAATACTTTTTAAAACCTTTTCTCTCGTGAGAAAATTTACTGAAACGGTGAAATTTAATCAAACGCTATTTTTCGTCTTCCTTAACAAAAATAAAAAATATAATATTGTGGTTGTAATTTGATGCTCACCGAGTGTCGTTACGATCGAGCTAACCCATTTTAAGGGGTAAATATGTAGATTAGCGGCTCGGCCAAAAAAGTGGATTTTTGTGTGTTTATATTTCGTTTACCCCTGCCTGAATATTCATGCACGTTTGAGTCCTATTCGAAATATAGCCGACGCCATTTTTATTTGTAAAAAAAAATGCCCGAAACTAAACAAATGAAAAACGCTGTTTATTCACGCCATTTTTTTTTTTTTTTACAAAAATGCACGATAATAACCAAACGGAAAACGATCTTTACTTATTTTATTGCGGTGTTATACTTCTGAAATAGCGATGAGGAAAGCCTATTTTGTTCACAATGGTGAATAGCGACCTCTCTGTAAAAACTAAACTAATCAATCAAAGTTTTGGGTGTAACCTTGACTTCATGGTACAGAACTTCTAATGTCAATTGGTTGACTAGAAACCAGTAAATAATTTGCAGAATAGTTTCTACAGAGATCCGGGCGTTTGAGAAAAACGTGCCATTCAATGCTGATTTAAAAAAAAAAAAAAAATTGCGCTCACATGAGTCACGTTTAGTTGTAGGTCATCTAAAACTAACAAACCTCGCAATCGCTTTTAATTTGAACTAAATTATGAAACTCCAAAAAGGTTAAAAATTGATCTCGATCCGAAAATAGAGTTAATAATTCTGAAATAGACGACGGGCAGACTTCGCAAATAGATACCATTTTCAAACTGCGTAAAAAGGCGTCTGTATTATACCCAAATGGCTAAAAAAAAAGTAGTTCCTTTAAGCGATCTAGCTAATTAGATTTAAATGTATAAAAAAAGGTAATAAAAATAGTGAAATGGGGAAAAATATATTGAAAAATAAAAATGAATACAGATGAGGATAATAAAAAGATATTAAGTAAAAAACAAAATAAAAATTCAAATCACTCATTTCTGACGTCAGACCCCACCCCAACCCCCATTATAATTCGGAAAACGATTAAAGGCGCTGACATGATTTGGTTAAACCGTTCACCTCTGTAAACGCTAGGATATTATTCTATAAACAATTATGATTATAGACTGTGCCCCCTAGAGTCCCCCCTCAAATTTATTGAAACTAAGGATCATCGTAGTGTGGTCCCCCCATTGTATTTACCCCCACACGAGCCGTCCCCTTAAAGTACTCCCAAAACGTGAAACATTTTGGGTAAACATGTAGACGAGCGGCCCGGCCGGTAAAAATGATTTTGTATAAATATTATCGTTCACCCGTTTCTGAATATTCATGCGCGTTTGAGTCGTCTGATGTCATACCTCACCCCCAACCCCTATTATAATTCGCAAAACGATAAAAAGCTGACATGATGTAGTTAAAGCATTTACCTATGTAAATGTCAGAACATTATAAAAATTAGGATTATATACTGGGGGACTGTGCCCCCCAGACCCCCCCCCCGAATTTAATGAAACTCAGGATCATCGTAGTGCGGTCCACGCATCGTGTTTACCCCCCCCCCCCCCCCACACACAAGCCGTCCCCTATAAATGTACTCCAAAAACGTGAAACATTTTGCAACACGGACGAAATAGTACATCTTATCGTCCGGGCCGCTCGTCTACATATTTACCACATTTTGAAACACGGACGAAATAGTACGTCCCATCGTTCGAGCCGCCAATTTAAATATTTACCTTTTAAGTTTCCCTTTTCTTTTCTCTTAATGTTTATCTTTCCAAATCATAGCCACAGAATAATTAGTCTCATTCCCAGTTTATCTTCACCGCGACTTTGGTTTTCTCGGGAAATCAAAATGAGAATGGTTCTAAAATATCCTGTTACATGTTACACTGTTTCATTTGTTTCTTTTTGTTTCGCTTCACACACATAAATTTATTTACATTGCCTGAGTGTACACATTACTACTTCATGGGTTTGTGTGTGCACATATTGTATGCACCACAGCATGCACATATATGTTCATCATGTGTACCGCACCACAAATCCATTTCTTGTACTCCTCCTGGATGCCCACCATTCGGAGTTTTGCAATCAGCCATTTTTGTGGCACAATGTCAAACGCCTTTTTGCAGTCTAGGTAGTTGATGTCCACTGATTTTTGCTCGTCCATGGCAGTCTCAAGCTATTCAAGGTATTCTAGCAGTTGGGTGAGGTAGGATCTTGCTCTGAATCTGTGCTGGTGGGCACCCAGGATGTTGTCCTCAAGGTGGTCGACCAACCGCTTTCTGATGATTCTTTCCAGAATTTTGCATGGACTGAGGTTAGGCTCACTGGTCGCTAATTGAGGGGGTCGGTTTTCTTCCCTTTTTTGTATATTGGAGTTATTGTAGCTGAGAAAACGGACATTTAGGAAAAATTACCGTTATATTTACTTAAATTAACTTTTACAAACTAAAGAGTACTGAAACTAAATAAAGTGTAAATAATTATATAAACTAAATCAAGTGGAAATAAATATATAACTAAATCAAGTGTGAGCCTCAATCAGCTCTGTTGCTAAGGAAATGGTAATACTTGAGATTAGGGGCGCACGGTAGGTGGCGCTGTTAGGAGGCTACAATATATCTCTTATAACAACATAATTTCACGGATGACAAAAGCCACCAGGGCCTCTCAAAGGTCATCCGCCTCCGGCTGCGTCCCCCAGACCTCACCCAAGACATATATTGTAGCCTCAAAATGTAGCCTATAAACAGCCTCACCTACCCTTGTGGCACTTGTGGAGTTGCAATCAGAGATGAGGACTTGCTGGAGTGTGAACACTGTTTCATCTGGACCCATGGTACACAGAAATGCTCTGGTCTGCCCTATAAAGCTTTTACAAATATAGTTGATTATTCTGACCAGGACGTATATTATGTCTGCAGCTCCTGTCATCTAAATCGTAATAATAGTTAATCTTTCAACAGTAAAGACATATCTCAACTTATCAAAACAGTCAAGGGTCTAGCTAGTGCTGTGGCCAACTTAACCATAGAAATAAGCAATCTCAAATCTAGCACTCAGAATCTTCCCACCATTCATCACCAATCTTCACTACTCACTCCAGCTGAAATTCGCACCATCCTACACGAAGAAGCCTTAGAAATTAGGGAGAAAGAGAAAAGGGTTGACTCTGTAATTATAAGAGGATTAGGTTCAGATGTGGATGCTCTTCCACATAAGTTTGATGAGGTTATCACCTTTCTTCTTTGGAGAAATACATCCATTGCCCTGAACAAAATAAAATTGAAAGAGGAAGCATGGCTGAATTATAGGAGTAGGAGAACCAGAGGCAGGTACCATAAATACTGCAGGGCTATAAACAAAGCCACACAGGCCGTGAGAACAGCCAAATACCACTTTGAGAAAAAAAAAACAGCGAAGTGACACCTAACCCTCGTGCCTTCTCGTATGCTTGAAGCAAGACCAGAATCAAGGAAGAGGCACTGCATGTCCACAGACCAGACGGATCTCCCACAAGCTGCACCAGAGAAACCAGTGAGGTCCTGAACAAAGCCTTCCAAGCGGCGTTTGTGAAAGAGGGTATGCTCCAGGTACCAGAGATCAGGAACACCTTCCAGGGCGAGAGATTGAGCAAGTGCGACTTTAGTAGTGAGGACATCCAGACCATCATGATGAACCTCAAAGAAGACTCATCATCGGGTCCGGACGGAATACACCCTAAAATCCTAAAAAAATGTGCAGGAACCCTGGCATACCCTCTCTGGATCATCTACAGATCCTCGCTTAGCACAGGAGAACTTCCAAGGGACTGGAAAAGGGCTAGCGTGTCACCCATCTTCAAGAGTGGGGACAAGAGCAACCCATTAAACTACCATCCAGTAAGTCTAACCTCAGTCCCATACAAAATCCTGGAGAAACTCATAAGACTCAAATTAATGGATCATCTTGAAGTTAACGACTTGCTGAGTACCAACCAGCACGGTTTTAGATCCGGAAGATCAAGTATGACACCTTCTCAAATATCTGGAAGAAATGGAAGATGCAACCGATGAGAAAGACAGTGTTGATGTTGTCTACCTTGATTGCAAAAATGCCTTTGACACTGTCCCCCACGGCCGCTTGTCAAACTGGTGGCATTAGGAGTGGGTGGTGAGGTATCTCGGTGGATACAAAGCTTCCTGTCTGGTAGGAGTCAAAGAGTAAGTGTAAGAGGAACCCATTCAGAATGGCTGGATGTCTGGAGTGGAGTCCCTCAAGGTAACATCCTTGGACCAGTACTCTTCCTAGTGTTCATCAATGACCTACTGGCCTCCACTGATTCAAGTGGGAAACTCTTTGCAGATGATGCTAAAATCTACCATCATTTAAAGTTCCCAGTGGATGGTGAGATTCTGCAGGAAGACATCAACAAGCTGCTAGAGTGGAGCCAGAAATGGCTAATGCAGTTCAACAGCAGAAAATGTAAGGTCATTCACATCAGGAAGAATAACCTAGGGTATGAGTACTACATTGGGGAAACTCCACTTGAAGAATCTGAGGCAGAAAAGGACCTCAGAGTCCTCATCACAAAGGACCTAAAACCCTCTATGCAGGTTGCAAAGGCAGCGGCTAGGGCAAATTCAATCATCAGATGCCTACAAAAAACTTACACGTGTATGGATTGTCAAATGGACCTTCCCTTGTATAAGGCACTGATAAGGCCACGGCTCGAATATTGCATCCAGGTCTGATCACCATACTCCAAGAGGGACATGAAGAAGCTGGAGCAGGTCCAGCGGTAAACTACCAAACTAGTCCTAGAACTGGCAGACTTGCCCTATGAGGAGAGGTTGACCCACCTTGGACTTATCACACTGGAGAAATGGAGGGTCCGAGGTGACATGATTGAGGCCTTCAAAATACTCAAGGTGGGAGGACGGGAGCTTTCTCCAACTTGCTTCAAGAGGTGATCACCCAGAGACCAGAGGTCACAGCCTGAAGTTGAAAAAGCTACGGTACAGGACCACCAAGAGAAATAAATTCTTCAATGTGAGGATTACAAACAAGTGGAATAGTCTCACTGAATATATAGTTAGTAGCCCTAGTGTTAACACCTTTAAAAATAGGTATGACCAGTACAAGACTCAAAACCAGAGAAGAGGCACTTTATACGAGCACTGACTCCTTTGCCTCTTAATTTTCACTAAGGTAAGGTGGTACCCATCAAGCCTGATCTGATGCGTGTCAAGATTAAAGAAACTTCCTCACAGCGATCCTTACTTGTAGCTGCTAGGAAGTTGAAAGATTCTACTTGCAACGATGTTTACATTACAAGGGATTTGACTTTCAAACAGAGGTTGGATCTCAAGGAACGTCAGTCTTCTCGCAACTCTGGTGCTGCACCCAGAGCTCCCATGTCCAGTGTTCCATATGCCAGTAGTGGTGCTCTTCGCACCCTTAGTATCTCAAGGGTGGAGCCCAGTGGTCAGGATGATTGCAGCTCCCATAGTGGGGCCCTGGGTATAGATGGTGCTGGTGACCCTGTGGTACCTCCTGGTGGTGTCCCCACAGGTGCCCCTTTACCATATGTCAGTGGGGCAGAGGCACAGGTCCCCACCCATTAACTATTAATCATTTAGAGCATCTAGTTTCCCCTGTTAACACTGGATTCAACCTATTGTATATAGCTCTTTCTAACTTGAACTGCCTATCTAATAAGGTTAGTTATGTCAGAAACTTTTGTTCTGAGCATAAAATTTGAATTTTTTCTGTTACTGAGTCTTGGCTCAACCCAGTTATCCAAGATTCAGTTGTTAATATTAATAGGTATTCCTTATTTTGAAATGATTTTGTTTTACATATTCCTAAGTTTGGTGTTTGTACTTATATTAAGAATAATATTAAGGCTGTTGTTTACAATGACTTTATTCCTTCCTACACTTAACCTCTACATATTAACTGTCTATCGGCCCCCCTTTTACTCTCATGACACAAACATTGCACTTATTAATTACCGATGCTATGTTCTATGACCTCTTCCAAACTCTTGGTCTTTGTCAGATAAGGCTAGTTGTATGTGTCCTGGCAAAAAGGATTGTGTGAAAGTCATCAGTGCTGAAGGTGCAAAAATGACTGGTCCTTGGGAATTTAAGAGTTATTTGAACTATATAAAAAATTCCAAAATAGGATTTTCCACATTTGCTAAATTACAGCTGTCATATTGTGTGCTTGCCAGTAGTGGTGGGAGTTATTCTGTCTCTGTCTGCACATATCATCAAAACCCCAAATTATAGCTGGCTGCACCCGTAAGGGGCACGGCGGTTTGCCTTCCTGGCTGCCGTGCTGATGGAACTCAGCACCCTGTCCAGCCACAGCTTAGCCTCTTCTTCTTTCAGACAGCCAGTGTTTCTCCCCTACTTCTTCACTTTCCCTACAACCTCTCCCACAACTTTCTCTGGTTGGCCTTTATTTTGAACTGGGTAGATGCTGACCTTCTCAGCCAACTATCCTGGATTGGGCCTGAGGAGGTGGGGGACAATGTTCCCTAACCCCTGAGCTCTGGTTTGTGATGTTGGGTTTTTAACAACCTCCTTCATCTCCACCCATACCTTCCTTACATCGCCTTCACTTCACACAGTATCCTTTTTATGTCGTGCCCAAGGTCGAGCTGCCAGGTGGGAGGGGAGGCCTAAAATGGCAACACCTGGCTCTGCCAGCCCCTTATGCACCCCTTGCAGAGCAGGCTACTGTGAGGGGTGATTAGTATCTGCATCCCATGAATAAAAAAGGGTCACCATGCCCAATGATGAGTCTAACAAAAAAATCCCCTTAATTTCACCCCGTCCACCGTTGGAGCCACCCTCGGGCAGCTCCACTGAAAAAATGGAGCCCTCCCCCCCCCCCTGTACTTTCACAGGGGACCCTCCAAATCTCTTTAACCAGAGAGGAGGCTTACTCCTCTCCTTTGCTTACGGGTGTATGGGACTCCCCCTCAACCCCTTGTCTGGAGGTATCCTTGGGTGCATCCCTCTTTCCAGTTGCAGCCCCCCTTTATTTTCCAAGGTGACTGCCAAAAAAGCTAGCAGGCAGCTAATAACCGACTGCTCATTGAAGTGGCTCGGTAGGGCAAACCCCCTTAGGGGTGAGAGGGAAGATAGGATCCATCAGCCACTTTCCTCCAGAGACCTGCTGCTCATATACTGACTTTAGCAGGGGTCAAGGCCTGTGCCTCCCCATACTCAACTTGTGACATTGCTGCCAATGGGACCTGTGATGTCCTGTGGTCCGATGGCCAAATGGATGTCTCCCCCGATATAGACATGGTCCTTGAGGCAACCCAGCCTCAGAGGGTAGGGCATTTCATAAGGGGCGAATCCCGGCTCGGCACCAAGCACCAAACTCAAGTCCGCCTCTATGCAAGGTCCTCCTCAAATGGCTTGGGTCTTTCCTGCCTGCCGACGGAGGGGAGAAGCGGGTTCATTCCCCGCCCTCCTCCTAAAAAGAAGAGAAACGACAAGAAAAGGATGAAAAAGACTCAGGGGTCTTCTCCATCAATGGGGGCTGCAGGGACAGATGGGTCTGCTGCTTCGGTAAACGACCAAACCAAGATCAGCATGTCTGGCCCCACTGCTCCCCCAGGTGCAGAGTCCTTGACAAAGACCAAAAGTACAAGTGCACAGAGCGGAGCCTCAATTACATCGGGGCACCTCATTCAGAGACTACCCGGTGTTTTTGAGCCTGCTGGTTTCAAATGTTTCCTGGTTATTCACTCCACTGATGGCAGCAGGTTGGCTAAGGGCACATGATCCATCAGAGGAGAGCTTTAGCTAGTGTGATTGGTAGAGAGCTGAAGGTTACCCATGGATCCTCAAAAAGAGGGAACCCTGCCTCTGAAGCCGTCCCGCTTGCCTAAGGTTGCAAGGCAGAAGGGGCAAAAGACTCGCATAGCAAGCGCAACCTCCCCCCAATATGTCCTTGAAGGTGACAGCACCTTCAGTGCATTGTCCAGTTAACAGAGCCTGGAGTTCTGCCTCCGGTAAGCATACGGTCATACCCGCGAGGGTCTTCTCCTCTGAGCTAGGCCTGGAGGGCAGAGTCTTTAATGGAATTGCCGCAGACTCTGGGCCAACTGGGAGGAGTTGCAGAGGCTCATCTCCCATTCCCCATTAGCTATCTTTTTGCAGGTGACCATGCTGGGTGCATGTCCCATGCCCACCTTCCCGGGGTATAAGGGTTTTGCAACCCCACCACCATGGGATGGGGGATGTGCGATTTACACCCAGCATGATGTCTCCATTTTTCTCTTGCTTTAGATTCTTCCTCTCAGGCAGTAGCTGTGCAGCTGCACCTTGATAGGAAGTATACTGTTATTTCCACATACATTCCACCATCAGCTGACTTCGATGCGGGGGACTATACAGTTTTCGAGGCCCTTTCTCTTGCTTGGAGAGAAAGGGGCAAGTCAATCATTCCATCTTCATTCCTTTCTTCAACCACACTACTTCTATTCTTACACAATTCATACACTGGATGCAACACCAATTATTCAGGAGGCTCTCTCCATTTTCTCAACTGACTTTGGTGTGCTCATACCTCTTCATTCCTATTTACACCCTATCTCTCTATCACATATGTCAGCCCATTCTCCCACACATTCTTAAACACATAAGGACCCTCAAATTTATCACTCAACTTGTTAATATGCAATCTTCCTTTTTCCACTCTCGCCTTAGAACTTTGTCACCTACTTCAAATGACCAAAATCTTTCATTCGCCTCATGCCATGCATCGTATTCTTTCTCTCCAAGATGCAAACATTATTTCACTCTTCTTTCATAACTTAATATATACTGACATGGAAACATACCTATCGCAATATGCACTGTCGAGTTGTATGCCCATAATACTCTTCCTAACCATACATCATAATCCCCCATCATTCGCAACATCTCGCACATAAAGGGCATACCATCCTCTCTGCTAACCCATTCGAGGAGGGCATATACAGAGTTGTTCTTATATGCTCAACCCCATTCTCTCGCAACATTTATTCAAATGCTTTCGCACAAACTCTGGATCATTATCACTCAAACACTTCTTCGGCTTCCATATACGCAAAAAAACAACAACTGCTCCACCACTCATGCAACAGTCACTCTCCTCCTATTATTCACATATGCAAACTTACTCCTATGGTCCAGCATCACAATCATACCAACATTCCCTGCACTCGTTCTCGGCAAAGAAACACAGTCAATCACTATCATCTCATATGGCTCATTTACAGAAGACACCCTTTCTTTCATACATTCCCTTAACTTAAACTTACCCATGTGTCCAAGACTATCATGCATAACTTTCACTAGCCCTACCATACCTACTAAAGACATCACAGGCACAAGAATATCCCCTCCATCCTTAAGGTGTCTTGCATAATATACCACATCCATACATATCACAAAATCCATTGCATGCCTCTTAAACCCATTCAAATATTCAGGCCATTCATTCAAGCAAATCCTCTTCTCAATACATGTCCTTAGCTCTCAAATTATTGAACGCATCTCTGGCATTTCCAAAATATCATCATCAGTCAAAACTTCACTTTCATCTGCAATTTCCAATCCAAACTTCCCACTAAAATTCATAGCATATTTCAATCCAATAGTCATCTTAACAATCTCATTCCCTTTCATCACACAATCACTCTCAGCACCCAAGGACAGTCCATTCATTCTAAAAATAATCTAGCCCCAGTAGGAAACAACATGGCATTTGCTCATCATTCAATATCACAAATTCATGCTCTACATTCAAATAATTCCCAAGACTAGCAATCAAGCATACTTTCTCCTATGCAATCACTCTACCTTCACCCAAACCACTTATTCTTAGCTTCACTGGCATTCATACCCCATTCATTAACACTTTATATTTTCCTACCATTCTAGCATTTAATAATGAGATCTAGGCCCCTGTGTCTATTAGTCCATAGAAGTCACATTCACCTTCTTTCACTTTCATCATTCCAGGGCCTCTCATGTTCACAATACACCATCAGTATCACACATCTCATTTGCCAAACATACATCCTCTTTCCAAAATTCATTTACTTCATTCTCTCCAAATGCAGTCCATACTCATCAGTCACACCATCTCTCAAATCCTTATACACTATCGGTTTCCTACACCCATAATGCACATATACAACCACCTCATACATTCTACTCACTACAATCAGAACTTCCTGGAAAGGCGCAATTCCAGGCAAAAGCATTGCCTTCAATTCCTTCATGTAGTTCAGCACCTTGGCCACACCAATTACATTAGGCCTCTTACATACCTCAGTCATCACCTCCTTCCTTAACTCATCCACTGTCTCAGGAACTCTTAACTTTCAACCCATCTGCTTTCAAATTTTTTAGTCCATTCCACACACTTTCAAACAAAGAATCACCTCCAACCTTACTATCTCTCACTTTCATAATCCCTTTTGGTAAGTATTCTGAACCATTCACAACACACACACTCACTCACTTTTGCTGCACCAGGGAAATGAGATATTAAATCAGCTACACCGTTCCTTTCCCCTGGTACATACTCAAAATCACTCATATCTTCCAAAGTTCTTCCCACTTTACTGTCCACCAATCTCATTCACTGCAAATACACTAATGGCTGGTGATCAGTCTTGATCACAAACTTAACCAAATACAAAAATGGTTGCAACACTTTTACACAATACCTTATAGCTGCTAACTCTCGCTCAACAGTCGAATACTTCCGCCTTGCTGCATTCAAAGCCTTTGACACATACCTAATTATTTTTCTTCTATACTCTCCATTCATATATTGTTCTTGCACCAGGCAACCATCCATGCAATATCTACTTGCATTATCAGTGTACAACTCAAGTGGTCTGGCATTCTCACTGTAATCCGGGTATGCTAACTCAACATCCTCAACTGCAGCCTCTTTCAGTTTCTTATACACCCCATTCATACTATCTCTCTACCTAATCACTACATTTCCTTTCATACCCATCCATTCAGTCAGCAGTTTCATAATGCTAGAGCAGTTCTTGATGAATTTCCTCTGAAACTAGATCAAGCCTAGGAAGGCCTTAATCTATGAGGGGTGGTCAATAAGTTTTGCAATTCGGATATAAGGAAACGAGATATGAGGAAAAGTGTTTAATTATTTTTCAATATAACTACCCTCGACTTCAATGCACTTGCCCACTTGTCCCTGAGGCTTTGAATTCCCGATAACCAGAAATCGCCTGACTGCTGTTCAATCCATTCCTGGACGGTGAGCTGCACCGGCATCCATGCAGTGCGGCTTTGAGCTGGCAGAATAAAAAGTACTCTCTAGGGGCCAGATCTGGACTGTAAGAGGGATGGATGAGCTCTTCGAATCTGCACTCACGCAGGGCAGCTTGTGCAACTCTGGCCTTGTGGACTTTGACAACGTTAAGTCGATCATGGGGCGTGAGGTTTCTAGGGACCCAACGGGCAGAGACCTTGGTCATGGCCAAATTGTCATGGAGGATGTTGATAACACTTTCATATGATATTCCAAGTTCTCGCTCATTTCTTCGACCTTCACCTGTCGATTTTCGAGGATCATCCTCTCCACACAGGCCACATTGACCTTGTTGGTCATGTCTGAAGTGTGTCCTGGATGGGGTCATCTTCAAGGGACTCACAATCATGGTGGAACTCCCTATTCCAGTGAGCAATGGTTGCATAGGAAGGGGCGGTGTTGGTGTACACTGCAACCATGCGCTCTTAGATCTCTTTTGCATTCTTGCCTTCCTTGGTCAAAAATTTGATCACTGCGCGGTGCTCAACCTTCTCCATTGTTGAAAACTTTGTGACTGAGGATCTGCGATCAGCTACTGCTTCTTAAATAGACGAGGCAGGAGTGTGCGGCTGCAGGTCCTGACTTGTCATAATTTGTCCTAACACCCCCACAAACAGCCATCCCCTTTCCTCTGTTTTGCCCTACCAATTTGCAAAACTTATTGACCGCCCCTCGTACCTTACTGTCACAGGCTTAGGAAAAGACAGCACTTTCTCAATAAACTTATCTGACTTTCGTATCCATTCTCACTAACCTTATGCCCAAGAAACTCTACTTCTTTTGCAAACCATTCACACTGTAGCGGGCCAAAAATCTAGACTAACCCCCAAATCGATCCAACATCCTTCCTACACTAGAGATCTCTTCCCTATTCATACACAAAAATATAGCTAAATTTCCTTTATACCCGCAATCAAAAAAATAAACAATCCTACTTACAAATCCTAAGAAACATTAAAAAAAAAATTAACATCCCCCCCCAAAATCCGGACTATAACAGTCAATATATATTTAAAAAAAAAAAGAAAGGCCTCACGTGGTACAAAGAGGGTGGGGGGACGTCCAGCCACCTACCACTCGAGCGAGCAAAATGCCTATGTCTTCCAAACATTTGGCGACTCTGCGCTTGATGGAAGATAAGTGACCTTATCACTCTTGCGTGGCTATTCTAAGCCCTCTTTCATTAACAATACTATTAGGGCTCTTCGTTAAATTTACTTAAGACAAAGTAATATTTTGTTTGCTATATAAAGATGTGCTAGACTAAGTCCTTTCCAGAATATGGCGCCTGGAAAAATTAAAAAATATGGTAATTTATTTATACATAAAATAACCACAAAACAAAACAAACCCATTCCCATTAACACACACACACATTCTTACAGAAGGAGGGAGAGTGTATTGGAAAAAAGGGTGGGAGAATGGCCCCTTATACACACACTCACATTTGCTCCACCACAACACTTACTTACCTTCACCTTCACTCCAACTACTTCCAAAGCACACAACACCTTATTTACCAACTCCTTTTCATTAAAACTTTCATTCATAATCAAAATATCATCAATAAATGCAATCACATTTCTACTAGCAAATCCACTCAAAACCACATTCATAGCATGCTGCAAGGCACTGGGAGCATTTGCCAAGCCAAAGCTGAGGTTTTGGAACTGATAGTGCTTCCTTGCAGTAAAGAAAGCAGTCACTGACCTACTATCCTCAGTAATGAGCATCTGATAATACCCCCTGACAAGGTCCAACTTCGTAAACAGATTCATTTCCTTCATACTGTACACACATTGGAAAATGTTCTTTTACAGTCCTTTCATTCACCTTCACACAACTTCAATCTTCTATCTGATTTTCATATCAGGACAGTTAGACTATTCTATTGACTTTCACTCGCTTTACTCGCACCCAACTGTTCCAATTCCTCACACTGCTCTTCTATCTCCTCAGCTACAAGGCAAGGAAAGTGTCAAAGCCTCTGATAAATCGGAGTGTCATCCCTCAGCACAATCCTAAACTCTGGTAGCTGGCGAGCTCTCACAAAATCATAATTACCCTTATTGAGCACACCATTTCGTTCATACAACATTCTATACACATCCTCCTCACTGTCATTCAAATTCACATTCAATCATACTACCTCTCTCAATTCAACATTTATCCACTCACTAAGTCTCTTTTCCCACATTCACACTCACATCAGTCAAATCACTATCATCAATAACCGTTTACAGGTGGCCGATAAGATCACCAGCTTGGGCTGCTCTCAATCTAGACTGACTCTTCAATCCGGGACACACTTGCACACATACAAAGGAATCAGTCACATTCATTAATCCATCAAACACACATGCCACTCATCGTACCTTATATGCAGCTTCCTTTCCATCCATATACACATTACTGCTATCCAAACCAATCCCCAATTGCTCATCCCATCTTACTTTCACTATAGACACACCTTCCTTATTCAACCTTACAGTCTCCTTCACAATTACTTCAATCCCACTGAACACACATCCTTACGTCTTACCATCATCACCTACCTCATTAAGGTGAGTCAAAAAATCAAAGTGTTCCAACTATAACGTGGAACATGGCTGTTCATGCGCATTGATGAGAAAATACTACAAGCAAAGTCTAAGTCTTGTAGCATGACATCTGCATGTCACGCAGATGCTTTGAAGTTTGTCCTTATTGCACCACCCCAATGCAACGAAGGTATGGTCCTGCCTCGTACAGTGCAAGAAGTGGTTTCAGTATTGTTTTATGTTATGGAGAGATCTCCATCTTATTCTCTTGTTTTTCTTTTTTACATATGTCTCCCATGAGGTCCGCTGACAACTTATGGCTCCTAGGAGCCCCAGCAACTCAACAGCTGCCATCGAGTGTTCTCCCAAACTGTGAGGAAGTCTGTGGGCTTTGCAGTACCATGCAAAGATAAACCCATATGATTTGACGTTCTCAGTTTGGCAGATGGCACTTAAAGTTGAACATCAGTACTCATAGGCGAATATTCCGACCATTGATCTGTGTGATATCCTCAAGAAAGTACAGTGTCTGCACAAAACGTACAACAGATTGAAGAAATCAAAATCCCGGACAACAGGGCAAGCTGAGGGAAACTGAGCCAATTCATTGCTTCCCCGAAAAATCTGTTCGCTGTAGCACATTACGATGCCATGTACTTGATCATGATAACGGAGGACCGCGAGTTCCTTGAAGCTCAGAAGAAGCTGGGCAGGCAGGGAAAGATGGGCAGTGTGGATACAGCCTGGGAGGAAAAAGAGAAATGGACCCAGCTCAGTGAGAGAGCAATGAAAGAAGTCAAGCATTTGCAGAAAGGCAGGCCACCATTGAACTAGAGTCTTCGACCTCACCCGCTTCTTCTGAAGAGCAAGGTGTTATAGTAACTCCTCCACAAAAATGATCCCATTGTGCACCATCCCAGAAGAAAATCATATCCCCGCAAGTTTCTGCAGCTCTGGACCGGACCAACATAAGTGATTGTCAAGCTGCACACATGCTGCTTCCATTCAGGAAGGAGCTGGGAGTGAACACTGGAGAATTGTCATTGAGCGCGAGCACAATCAATCGGCTGCAAAAATGTTATCAACAGGAAAAGGCTGCAGAGCTGAAAGAAAACTTTGCTCCTGATATACTACTCACACTTCACTGGGATGGAAACTTATGCCCTCCCTCACAAACGAAGGCATTGTAGACCGACTGCCAATTCTCATTTCTGGAGATGGCATGGAGAAGATCCTCGAAGTTCCCATCACTGACAGCAAAGCAGACCCTACAGCAAACATCATCCATTCTCTTATATCTGAGTGGGCTATTTCCGATCAAATTTGAGTGCTGTGCATCGACACAACAGCAATGAATACAGGATCCAAGGGTGGAGTGTGCATTCAATTGCAGCAAATCCTTGGTTGAGATCTGCTGCATCTGGCCTGTCACCATCATGTGCTGGAAATTCTGCTGGAAGCTGTTTTCTTGACCCTCATCCCAGAAGCATCTCAAAGTCCAGATATCGCTGCCTTTGTCTATTTCTTAAGTTCTGGCAGTTTGTTGATTAAAACCAGTACACGACAGCAAACAAAGAGCTCAAGGAGGACTGGGTGGACAACATCCTCAAACTCTGCCAAGCCTCCAACAGTACTACTACCCATGTGACAACTACTGGGAACTGCTAAAACTAGCTGTTGTGTTTCTTGGTAGAATCCCATGGATGTAAGAAGATCTCTTTCCACAAGTGGGGACCAGTCCATCAGGCTTGATGAATGACAGGTGCGATTTACGATCTGAAAATGTGGATCTTGGCGCCTCAGTTCGCAGAATACAACAAACAGCAGCCATTTCCTTCACATGCAGTCAAGGCTGCAGTTCTTCCAAAGCTGCGAGACTTCTGCATCTTCATCGTACGTTACTACATTTGAGTATGGTTCTCAGCTTCGTGCTCAGCAAAAGCTCCAAGAAACGACCTTGACCTTTACAAAGCCCTCATGAAAGAGACGAACAAGGCAATCAGAGAGTCAGAGCTGAAAGCGTTGGGACATCACATGTGTTACCTGTCAGAAGTGACAATTGGTCTTGCACTTTTTGATGATGAGCTGTCTCTGGAGGAGAAGCGGAATGTTGTTGCCAACCCCTGAAGTCTGGAGGCATCAGAGGAACCTTCACCCAAGGTTCATGCCAAAGAGGCTGAGTTAGACAACAAGACCGTTGCCTCCTTTGTCATAAAAAACACTGAGAAATTCCTGGATCTGCTGGAAATCAACAAAGGGTTCCTTGATGTCGATCCTGCCCTGTTGGGGACAAACCCCATATACTGGGCCGGGGCAAGGCAACTAGGTAGCCTTCTTGTCACTAACAATGATGCAGAATGAGGGGGCGCTCTGGTGCAGAATTTCACTAAGAACCCTCGCACAAAGTTGGAGGACCAGCTATAATACCTCCTGCACATTGGTAAAGAGCACCGGAAAATGTATCAGACAGCCAAGAAAGGAAGCCTGATTTGTGTAATATGACACAATTTCTCCCATCCATGAATAAAAGTATGGTTACTGCGTGACATGAAGATATCGTCCAATCAAAAAGAAATTTCTCTCATTTTGTTTCTTTTGGAAAAGGAAAAGAATAAGAGTTCTGCATTAATATCATTTCATTTTGAAATTCTACCCTTATTGACGTGACACACCCTAACCTACATACAATTCCAAATGTCCATTCTTACCAAACTTTCCCTCAATTTTACAGTTTCCGGGATGCACAACCAGTCTATTCTCTTTCATAAATTCATTCCATACTCAGAACCCGCTCTGTCAATCACATAGAACTCAAAGTTACTCATCTACATCCCATGCATTCTAACTGTCAAATGGACTGCTCCAAGCACCAGGACTTTCAGATTTCCAATACCTACCAAACTTCCCCCACACTCTTCAACAGTCACATGATTTTTCATGCTGGCATACACATCTCAATACATCAAACTCTTCTTACATCCTGAATCAATCAGAGCCAAACACGCCAATCCTTTCACTTCAACCATAACACTCATGCATTCATAATTCACCCCTGTCAAAACTTTCACTCCAGACATACCAACTCTCACATCACTCACACTCACAGAGGACACATCACCATGCATCCTCTCACCTTCTAGTTTACTGACACAACAGTTCCTTCATCCCCACTGACCCTTGGCTGGTTGGTCATACATACCCTGTCTTGCATACCAGCAAACTTGGGTCTTATGTCCACCTCTGCCGCATTGTCCACATAACTGCCTTGCTTCTGTATACATTCTCACATAATGCCAAGTCTTCCCACAATTAACACATGAACGCTGGTAGTCATTCATTCCTCTAGCATTCATACCTGTCTGTTGCATTGAGAATTCTCTCACCATATGCCCATAACAACTAGTCGCAGATGCTCTGCAATTCTTAATCATATGCCCCTTTGAGCCACACCCAAAACATGCGCCTGTTGTCCAATTACACTATGAAAAAACATGTCCTGCTTTCTTGCAGTTATGGCACACCACACCATTCACATCACCCATAATACTGAACCCATGTCTTCCTTCATTCATACCTGATTCATACCAGTACTTCCATTCATTCTACCAAACCTATTCACTCCTTGCTTAGTCCCAACATATTGACCAAGGAAGCTGGCCATTACCTCTATCGGGTTGACCTGCAAAAGGCATCTCAGTAACTCTTAAACTGAGGTGGCTGAGGTCCCTTTGCTTCCTTTCTTCCTACCTTTACCTGCCTCCATCCATCAGTCTTATCATCCCTTTTTCTGTCATACTCCTCATGCTCTCTCTCTTTCACCACTCAAGCACATCATCCCATGTTAATCTCTCACCTGCCCATCTCTTTTTCTCTTTTCTCATTCACACATTCTGCTACATACCCTGGTACCATATCTAAATCTTCTGTATCAAGTGCTTACACACATTTTTATTCTTTTCCCCATGCCCTTTTCTTGCCATGCTCTCTAATCTATGCACATACATGTCTACCCTTTCATTCTTATTCATCCCAGCTTTTCCAGATTTACAATATATATCATATTATTTATAAAATACAAACTAAATTGATATAAATATACAAAATTGAGACAGTGGTGTCAGACTTATGGCAAACAACAAAAATATTGGAGATCTTACTGGCCACGTCAGCCTTACAATAACTCTCCAAGTTAGACTCTTCTTCAGTACCAAAATATATTTGAGCTCTTAATCCTGGAAAGGGGAGGGAAATGGGAGGATAAGACGTCTTGTAAACCAAACTAGCTCTTGCTTCCGCTTTACTGTCTCTGGGCGTCCCTCTCACACAATTGACTGAGAAGCTGGTGGAACCAAATTGACCCAAGTGGTCTCCAATTTACAATGGAAGTAGGCCAGCCAAAAAGACCCCAGAAAATCTGCTGCCAAAGACTGGGTCGGGATGCCAAACAACGATTGGCAATGGCCACAATAAATGAGCCTGATTGAGCATAAAAATTTAAGTGGGTTCCAATTTCTCTTTGAGAATTTAATACATCCAAAATTCTATAATTCTATTACAAATTATCTCCTGTAATGAGAGAAATTTTTTTAAACCACATATATAAAAAAATATAAAAAAAAACTAATTTACACTACCAATTTCTATTTACACAACCTAGTCTATCCCAACCCCCCATTCCTAGCAACACTCGTGCTCTTCTACCATGAACAAACAGACTAAAGCAAAGTGGTGAAAAATCCATAGCAGAAAAAATGGGGAGAATGGCTTCCAAATATACTCTCCATTCACACTTCAGCCATCCACTACAGGTGGTCCTGCAGGGAAGTGTCCTCAGTGTCGCACTCTTTGCCCTGAGCATCAGCGGTATCACCTCAGTGCTGCCAGAAGATGTTCTTGCTATGCTTTATGTGGATAATCTTTTGAGCACTTTTGGTGTGACTCAGATACCAACTCTGAAGCTTTGCTGCAACAGGCATTGAACTACATCTCTCACTATGCTGAAGTACACAGGTTTTTAAGTTTTATTGGCCAAAACTAAGGTGGTGCACCTTTGCTGCCATCCATGACTCTATCCCAACATAGACTTGTTCCTAAAGGGCATTTACCTGGAACTGTTGGATTCACACTATTTCCTTTGTCTTGTTTTTGACTGATGCCTCATGTGGGAGGCTCATATTTGCCTCCTTAGGGTCTCTTGTACCTGCCCCATGAACATTCTCGGTTCTGTGATGTTCAGCACTTGGGGTGCTGATACGGGGGGGGGGGGGGATGCTTCCTCTTCCTTTTCTACATATCCTTTGTTCATTCAAAGCTTAATTACAGATGATAGTTTTATGCATCCACAGCCATGTGTTTATTGAAAAAGATAGACTTGATCCACCACACTAGTCTCAGCTTGGTTACTGGTGCTTTCAGCACATTACCTATTGAGAACCTACTTGGTCTTGTTTTTGACTGATGCCTCACCTGGGAGGCTCATACACACTTGAGTCTAGTGCCTTCCTGAGTTGCCAATGGCTTTCACTGCATCCGCAACCAATCTCGATGTTGCCTATGCTGCCAAGAGAAGCCAGTCATAGCCTAAGCCCTTTGGGTTTAGGGCTAGGAAACTCAAGAGCTCAGTGTAGGTCTCTGGCCAGTGACCCACTGGTTTTGCCCAGGACACTACCCTGGAGGGTACTACCTTTGACTACATATTTGTCAACACCTCTGCTCCCAAAGCGTCCACAGCACAGGAGAATTTTTTTCAACCACTAGGAGCACACTTTGTGTCACGCTGGATCTGTGCCAGTGTTCCAAGATGGTTTCAAGTCCCAGGAGAGGGGGGGTTTCCATGCTGTATCCTCTTTGTTTGAAATTAGCAGGGCTCTTCCAGGCACTTCATCTGTCTTCATGGCTGAGTTGGTTGCAATACACCATTTGGTATGGGAGATAATGCCTTGTTCCCAGTTTAGAGACTAGATTGTGATCTTTAGTGATTCACAAAGAGCCATGAGTTCTCTTGGGAGCATTGAATTCTCCATGCTCCACTGGTTTGCAGTATCTGTGATGCTACAGCTGCCACAAGGTGGGCAGTTGAGATTATCTGCTAGGTTCCCAACATGTATGAATTGCAGGCAATGAGGGTGCCAAATAGTTCATGAGGACTGAATTGGGCACACCATTTGAAGGAGCGCTTCCCTGCACATAACTGCATGGTTTCTCCAGACTGTCTGCCACATTCTTGTTTAGTATTCAACTCTAGGGGATCTGTGAGTAGCAAGTTGGCTCTCACAGTACTGGGATGGGTTTGCACTCGGGATGGGTTTGACTACTTTTGTTTTTATCTTTTATCTATCTTTTTGGGTGTTGGGTGCATTCTTAGGTTCCAGGGAGGCAGGTATGTCTCACTCGGATGTCAGAGCATGTTTTCATCTGCTTGTTTTTTTGTGGTTTTTGCTTTTAGTGTATTTTCAACTTTTTATATAGCCTAATTTATAGGCAAGTTCTTTTTACAGCGACTTATGCTCATGCTGACTCTTGCCAGGATGTTGTACTCTTTTAAAATAATCTTGCTTGGATTAAACTTAGTACCTGACTAATGCTGAAGTTTTGCCTTTGCTCTCAGGGTTTGAACCTGGTACCTGCCAAATAAATCAGGTTTTGTTTCCTCTTTCTCAAATTAAACACAGTATCTGACACATGCTGAAGTTTTGTCTTTGCTCTCACTCAGGTTGAACCTGGCACCTGATAAATGCTGAAGTTTTTTCTGCTCTAGCCTAGAACCTGGTACCTATCTTTTAGAAATATAATGCTTTATCCACTAGGCTAACATAATCCCCACAAATAAATGTAATCACTATGTAAAATGGGTTCAGAACTTCTTTAACAATCCATAAATTATTGCCTTTAACTTTCAATTATTGTGGCTACTATAGTTATGATAGAGATCAATTTTCCCAATTTGAACATTAATTTTTAAGAATCTCATATGCAGTCATATTGATCAAAGGTTATAATTTAATGCATTTTTATCAAATTTCTTTAATTCAGGTACCTTTTTTTTCATAATTTGAGATAATGGATCTTGTAACATTTGTGTCATTAACAACCCTATTTTATGGGATGATATATTTTATTGACCAATTTCTTAAGGTGAGTTGTTCGTAATTATCAATTCTCATTATTTGATTTAATTTTGATGGAAATTAAAATTAAACTGTTCATAGTTAAGTTGATTTAATATTTAAATTGGTTCTCATTACTATAATTATATTGGAATGATATTTTGTCTGAATTATGTATGAGCCTTTGCTCTGAAGGGCTCATGATTGACTGCTCTGTTAGCAGGGCTGTGGAGTCGGTAGGTTAAAACCTCGACTCTGACTCCTTAGATTTTCAATAGTTTGTCTCTGACTCCAACTCTGTGTTTTATCTAATTATCTTAAAAATACTTTATGGCATGAACACTGTGATGATGGCTTTTCCTCTTTATTGAGTTTATCATCTGACTATTTTTCCAACTCATATTTTATACATTATCAGCTTAAGTGCCATATGGAAATTTTATTTATAAAGGAAAACAAAATTCAGAATTTTTAGACATTTCAAAAGAATAAATTCCTAATATGCATAATTAAAATGAAAATTTAAAAGAATAAATATATCCAAAGTCTAAAATTTTATTTGATTATTATTTTTTAGGAATATTATAGCTTCTTCACAATCTTGCTTTATTGAAGCTCTAAGATCTGATTTTATAAACTTCAATGTAGAAAACAATCTTTCAACCCGAATTGAGTTGGGGGAAATGCAGTTACTATCATAGCTGCAGGTTTTATAACTTTGGGGTAGGTTTGGATACGCTCATGTAGTGGTATTTTACAAGTGATTATATTTGAGTATTTCTTCAACACCTGAATAAAATTCCTTTTTAGATTTTTCAAAGTTTGCATCAAAAGGTTCATTCCTCTGTTTTCATTCTCTTTGTCTTCTCTTGTTTTATCTGATTTAAATATTTTTCAAAATTTAATTCATCATTGAAAGAGGAAGAATGAATGTTTTTTGATGATCATGCATACCCTTACATACTTACTTACACACACACACACACACACCATCCCCCCCCCACACATACACACATACATATATATATATATATATATATATATATATATATATATATATTAGGGTTGGTAAAAAAAAATGTAAGTTTGAAATCTCTTATGGCACCCATGAATTATTATGAGGAATAACAAGGAAAAAAAAAGCACAAAAAGTTTCATGTGAATCGTTTAGGGATAGTTGATTTTTTGGACCATACAAGTGTTCATTTCTCAAGCTTATTTATTCACATCAACTATAAATGCCACAAAAATGAAACTATTTGCTCTGAAGTGAAGTAAATAACTATTCTAGGAAGATTTCACGATACAACAGTGTATATGGGAGGAATATTACTCTGATACTATACAAGGAACACTTAAGAACAGTGATAGGAATGGTACATTTCCTAGACTTTCTTCAAAATAAAACTGAAAATGGCTGAAATAACGATTGAAATGATTTGTATATTCTTCTGTAAGATAAGTTAGGGTTCAGGTTCAGCTGTCGGTGGCACTCGACAGCTTGCAGGAGAGCTTGTTGATTGCTCTCATCCTTGGTGAGGATCTGGGAATAATCAGTGATCAGTTTGATCGCCCATTCCGCTGCATCATTGGTCACTGCCAGACGGTGGACGGTCTCCTTTCCCTGGTTGTACGCCTCATTTTCTTTCCAACTAAGCACAGGAGATTGGAGAAACGAGGAATCCAACTTCAGTGCCGTGAAGGAGAAAAGTGACTGCTTGGTGACAAGGTCACTCAAAGTCACTGAAGAAGGATCTTGGGGCGCTGTCATCCATCGTTTCTTGTCGAGGTCCTTGTCAATAGCCATCTTCTCCACCATCTTAGTCTTCTCCTTGATCGTGACTTTGCCGCCGAACAAGGCAAGGCTGATGAAGGTCCGTCCCCAACTACCCAAAGTACTGCTTGAAGGTCTTCACCGTGGCCTCTGAGATCTTTGAGTTGAGGTCTCTGTAGTTGTGGAAATCCTGAAAGAGAGTGAGATCGTTGATAGGAGCGTCTGCGGCCAAGTTAGCCTCGAACCAAGCACAGGCATAGATTAGGATGATGAACACACTCATCTCCTGGAGGCTATGCAGTTCCCTCGGCGTGAGTTCGAACTCGTCCTTGAACATCGTGATCTTGAGCGTGTAGATCACCTTCGCCATCCATCTCATGTGGTGGTGAGCTCCTGGTTTGCGGAAGGTGGTGTGAACCTCCCCCTTGATGGCCTTTGCCGTTAGTTTTGTGAACTCTTTATAATCGTCTCTTGTCATTTCGGCCGCCTTGGCAAGAGCCTCAAGGGTCGTCCTCTTCCATTCGTCATGGTCAGCCAACCGAGGGTTGTTGATGATCGTAGCATTGGCATGTACGAGAGTGGGCTACTTCTTCTGGAACCGTTTGAATAGTTGAATGTCTGGGCCGGACTTAGCGTCGCCGAAGGTAGCCTCGAAGGCTGAGGCCAAGATTTGCTCCATAACATGGTGGCGGCACGCCAAGTTCAACAATGGACGCCCATAAGGGGCGCGGCGATTTGCCATCCTGGCCGCCGTGCTGACGGGACTCAGCACCCCGTCCGACCTCAGCTTAGCCTCTTCTTCCTTCAAAACACTTGTTTCCTTGCTTTTCATACAACCTCTCCCAAAACTTTCTCTGGTCAACCTCTAATTTCACAGGGTAGATGCTGACCTCCTTCTCAGCCAACCATCCCGCATTGGGGCTGAGGGGGGAGGGGACAATGTTCCCTAACCCCTGGCGCCGGTCTGGGGTGGTTGGTTTTTAACAACCTGCTTCATCCCCACCCATACGTTCCTCATATCCTTTTTCCTTTCCTCTTCACACACTATCAATTTTTCGCCGTGTCCAAGGTGGAGCCACCATGCCGATGGACTGCCAGGCCACCAGGCCTGAGGGGTGGTCCCAAATGGCGGCGCCTGGCTCTGCCGGGCCTGTAAGCACCTCTTGGAGTGCGGGCTACTGTGAGAGGTGATGCGCGATTGCGTCCTGTGATACAAATAGGGTCACCATGCGCAATGATGAATATAAAAAAAAAACAAAACAACCCCCCCCCAACTTCCCCTGTAACATCAACGGAGCCGCCCTCAGGCAGCTCCAGCAAAAAAATGGAGGTCCCTCCCTCTGTTCTTTCCAAAGGGACTGCCAAGAAATCCAGCAGGCAGCCCTTAGCCAGCCACTCCACATCAAAGCGGCTCGGTAGGGCAAACCCCCTTAGGCAGGAGAGGGAAGCCAGGCCCCTTCGGTCGCTTCCCTCAAAAGACCTGCTGGCAAGAATTTTAAACCTTGCTGGGGTCAAGGCCTGTGCCTCCCCAAACAAGACTGGTGATGGTGCCAAGGGGACCTGCGATGTCCTGGGAGGGGATGGCCAAATGGAGGCCCCTCCTGTGATAGACACAATCTTTGAGGAAACCCAGCCTCAGACGGTAGGGCCTTCCATGGGGGGGGAATCCGGGCTCGGCGCCAAGCACCGAACCCGAATCCGCCCCTATTCAAGGACCTCCGCAAATGCCTGGGGCATCTGAGGCAGTACAAGGAGGGGAGGGATCTCCTCTGACCGGTGCCCCTCGACCACCAGGACCTATTCCATTTTGGAGAAGGACCTGGTGGAGTCCGGTCCATCTGGCCTGGGGGCTCCTTCTGGCCCAGGGGAGAAGTGGGTTCATTCCCCGCCCTCCTCTCCAAAAAAGAAAAAGAAAAAGACTAAAAAGACAAAACAGACTCGGGGCTCATCTCCATCCACGGAGACTATGGGGACGGATGGGTCTGCTGCCACTTTGGCAAGCGACCAAGCCAAGATCGGCACATGTGGCCCTTCTGCCTCCCCCCGGTTTTGGAGCCCCTGACTAAGACCAAAAGTGCACAGGGCAGAGCCTCAATGACATCGGGGCCCCTCATTCAGAGGCTACCTGGCGTTTTCGAGCCCGCTGGCTTTAAACGCTTCCTCGTTATTCGATCCACTGATGGCACCATGTTATCCAAGGGCAACATGATCCATCAGAGGAGAGGATTCTCCAACAGGAGCCTTCTGGCAAATCCCGCTGAGGCGACCAAGATAAGTGCTCTTCGGACACTTCATGGCACCCCGGTGAGTGTGACACCGCACTCTACCATGAACTTTGTGAAAGGAGTAGTTTATGCGAGGGAACTTGTTGACTACTCCATTGAGGACATCACCTTAGAGCTGGCCGACCATGGAGCGGTCAAGGTCGAACATGTGATGAGAAAACAGGGAGGGGCCTTGAGACCCACCCCTACACTCTTGTCACTTTCGACTGTGACAAGCTCCCTGAGTCGGTGCGTGCTGGTTGGTACCGCTACCGCGTGAAGGCATTCCGCGCCCATTTGGAGCCCTGCGGGCTCTATTCAACCCGGGCGCTTCCCTGGTAAAGCTGGCGTCAAAAAGGGTTCCTACCCAGCCCCGGCTAAATCCAGGGCTCCCCCACTCCCCCCAGCGTGACCGTTTCCCGTAAGGCGAAACGGCCACGCGCCTCCACCGAGTCGTTAGACTCACAGGGGGCAACACCCCTGAAGCTGGTCGCCAGGCCATCTTCCGGGGTTCCTAAAGCTGTCCCCTGAAAGGAGGATAGCAACAAAGGAGCTTCAGCTCCTTCGCCCACGCCTAGAGGTGGTGCGAGTGGCTCGGAGACGGTGGTTCCTCGAAAAGAGGCCCCCCCCCCCGCCTCCGAAGCCGCAACGCCCGCCTAAGGTTTCGAGGCGGAGGGTGGAAAAGACTCGCATGGCGAGTCCAACCTCCCCCAATAAGTCCTCGAAGGCGACAGCGCTTTGTCCGGCAAACAGCACCCGGGGTTTTGCCTCACGGCTATTCCCGTGAGGGTCTTCTGTTCGAGGAGGGCCCCCGCGTCTCCTCCGAGCTAGGCCTGGAGGGCATATTCCTTCAATGGAATTGCCGTGGACTCCGGGCCAACTGGGAGGAGCTGTGGATGCTCGTCTCGTCCCGTTGCCCGTTAGCTATCTTTTTGCAGGAGACGATGCCATGCGCGTGCCCCCTGCCCTCCCTCTCTCCCGGGCTATAAAGGTCTGGCGACCCCACCACCACAGGATGGCCGCGCTGGGGGATGCGCGGTTTACACCCGGCATGATGTCTCCGTTCTTCCTTTCTCTTTAGATACCTCCTTTCAGGCAGTGGCTGTGAAGCTGCACCTGGATAGGAGGTATACTATCATTTCTGCGTACATTCCACCGTCAGCTGACTTCGACGCGGGGGATTTCTGCCGTGTCGTGGCACGGTTGCCGAGGCCCTATCTCTTGCTTGGAGATCTGAACGGCAGGCATCCTCTCTGGGTAGATTACTCAATAAATCCCAGGGGACAAGTCCTTGCTGATCTGATAGAAGAGCTTGAGATAGGTGTCCTAAACATGGATGAGTTTACTCATCACTTTCCGAGAACCGCTTCATTTTTTTGCCTTGACCTATCTTTGTGCTCTTCGGATGCACAGCCTGATTTTAATTGGGGCTGGTCGATGACCGCCATGGTAGTGATCACTTTCCCATTCAAATATCATTTTCAGGGCAACTGCCGCCTGAGAGCCCACCTCGGTGGTGCTTGGCGCGGTGGCCTGCATTTCAAGAAATGACTGAATTGCACGCCGACCACTCCCATGGTGGTCGGCTGAGTGTGAGACGGCCCTCAAACAGAAGCGTTATGCCTACATGCGCAATAAGCGCCGCCCAAACGATTTCACTGTCGCTGAATTTCGTCGGGCTAGGGCTAGGTTCCGGTATATTTCGAAGCACGCCCGCCGCTCTTCTTGGCGGGCTTACGTGTCTTTACTTAACGGGAAGACTCCGCGTCCGTGGCGGAATCCTTAGCGACCGCTTTTTCCGCATTCTCTAGCTGGGATGCTGCTCCGCCAGCATTCAATGCACGTCGTCATGTCGCGGAAGGCCGCCGGCTGGACTTTACCTCCAAAGGTGGAGAACCCTTCAACGACAGGTTTACTGTGAGTGAGTTGCGCTCCGCTCTTGCTTCGTGCGCGAAAACCGCCCATGGTCCGGATGATGTCCCGTACGCCATGCTTAGACACCTGGGTGAGTGAGGTATGGCCTTTCTGTTAGATTTGTTCAACAGGATCTGGGTGGAGGGTCTTCTCCCAGATTCCTGGCGAATCGCTACTGTGCTCGCCTTTCGCAAGCCGGGGAGAGCTCACTCTACTCTGACCAGTTTCCGCCTAATCTCTCTAACCTCTTGCGTATGCAAGTTGATGGAGAAATTGGTAAATGTTAGACTAGCCTTTTTGCTGGACAGCGGAGGCCATCTGTCTTCCGCACAGTGCGGCTTCCGCAAGTTCCACTCCACGTCGGATGCTCTGCTCCGACTGGAAAATGCCGTCCGCGAGGCTTTACTTCGTAGACAGCACTCAGCCACGGTGTTTTTCGATCTGGAGAAGGCCTATGATACCGCATGGCGATACGGTATCATGGAGACCCTCCACACGATGGGGGCGACGGGACGCCTCCCAATGTTTATATCTGAATTTTTGCGAGATCGTCGATTCCGCGTACGGGTGGGGGGAGCCCTCTCCGGCCCAAAGGAGCAGGAAGAGGGTGTCCCGCAGGCAAGTGTCCTCAGTTTCGCACTCTTTGCCCTGAGCATCAACGGCATCACCTCGGTGCTGCCAGAAGATGTCTCGCTACGCTCTACGTGGACGACCTTTCGATCTCTTTTGGCGCAGCCCAGATTCCAACTCTGGAGCGTCGACTCCAACAGGCATTGAACCGCGTCTCTCGCTATGCCGAAGCGCGCAGGTTTCGGTTTTCTTTGGCCAAGACTAAGGTGGTGCACTTCTCCCGCCATCCACGGCTCCACCCTGCCCCAGATTTGTTTCTTAATGGGGTGCACCTGGATTTGGTGGAATCGCACCGTTTCCTTGGTCTTGTATTCGACCGACGCCTCACCTTGGAGGCTCATATTCGCAGCCTTAGGGTCTGTTGTACCCGCGCCATGGATATTCTCCGTTCAGTGACGTTCAGCGCTTGGGGCGCTGATAGGGCTACTGCCTTACTATTTTATCGATCCTTTGTTCGTTCGAACACTCGGTACGGGAGATTACGCGACGTGCCCGGTTCGGAGACCGGATTGTGATCTATAGCGACTCACAAAGCGCCCTGAGTGCTCTCGGGGCATTGGAATCTCCGCATTCTCTGGTTCGCGATATCCGTGACGCCACGGTTTTGGCGAGCCGGGCAGATGTCGAGATTATCTTCTGCTGGGTTCCTGGACATGTAGGAATTAAGGGGAATGAGCGCGCCGATGAGGGCGCCAAAGAGTCCGCGAGGACTCTGCGACCGGACCAGCGTTTCGCTCTTCCTCACACCGACTACATGGCAGGAATACGGGCAGCTCTCCGGACTGCTTGGCAAAGAAGATGGGAGACGGTTGAAGGGAACTTAAAGTTGCGTGCCATTGCGCCGCGACTGTTCCCATGGACCTATCCCCCAATGCCGCGGCGGCTTCAGGTTGCTTTCTGTCGTCTCCGAATCGGACACACTTGTGTGACGCATCGCTATCCGATGGAGCGCTCGCCTGCGCCCTATTGCAACGACTGCGTCGTCCCCCAGACTGTTCGGCACATTCTTGTCGAATGTCCCAGTCTGGGTGATCTTCGCGCACGATACCTGTCCCAGTACCGGGATGAGCGGGGTCGCTACCGCCTGTCCCTTGTGCTCGGGACAGATTCGTGCACATTGACTTGTTGACTTCTTGGGGGAGGCCGGCCTTCTCCCTATTATTTAAGCAAGGTTTGTTTGTTTTTTTGTTTTGTTTTGTTGTTTTTTTACATTTTTTTTTTTTTTTTTCCTTTAGTTGCACGCTCCTGCGCCGGGGGGACCTCTCCCCGACGCACCAGCTTGCTTCCTTTCCCCCTTTTGGGGTGTTGTTTTTTTTTCTTTTCTCTCTTTAATTTTATTTTAAAGTAGCCTAGAACTAGGCCAGTTTTAATACAGCGACTAATGCCCAAGTAGGCAGTCGCCAGATGAGGTCTTAAAAACAAAACAAAAAACAAACAAACAATTGTTCGTTCGAACCTCGACTACGGATGCGAGTTTTATGCATCCGCAGCTGATCGTTTATTGCGGAAGGTGGATTCTATCCACCACACCGGCCTTCGCCTTGCGACCGGTGCCTTCCGCACTTCCCCCATTGAGAGCCTGTTGGTCGATGCTGTGGAGATGCCACTCGCTCTGCGCCGCGTGCAGTGCATCACTCGCCTGTATGCGCGAGCCTCAGTCGCCGACAGCTTTCACTGCATCCGCAGCTGATCTCGATGGTGCCTATGCCGCCGAGAGACGCCAGTTATACCCTAAGCCCTTTGGGTTTAGGGCCAGGAAACTCCTTCGAGAGCTAGATATAGCTCTCGTGCTGGTGGCGCCCCTGGTTCTGCCCAGGACGCCACTCTGGAGGGTACCACATTTGGCTATTTGTCGCCACGCCTCTGTTCCCAAAGCTTGTACGGCGCCGGGAGTATTGCGTTCGACTTTTTTGGAGCACACCTCGTGTCACGCTTGAACCGTGCCAGTGTATACGGATGGCTCCAAGTCCCAAGAGGGGGTCGGCTTCTACGCCGTATTCCCTCTGTTTGTTGTCAGCGGGGCTCTGTCAGGCGCTGCGTCTGTCTTCACGGCCGAGCTGGTGGCAATACACCACTCGATACGGGAGATTACGCGACGTGCCCGGTTCGGAGCCCCGATTGTGATCTATAGCGACTCACAAAGTGCCCTGAGTGCTCTCGGTGCATTGGAATCTCCGCATCCCCTGGTTCGCGATATCTGTGACGCCACGGTTTTGGCGAGCCGGGCGGATGTTGAGATTATCTTCTGCTGGGTTCCTGGACATGTAGGAATTAAGGGGAATGAGCGCGCTGATGAGGGCGCCAAAGAGTCCGCGAGGACTCTGCGACCGGACCAGCGTTTCGCTCTTCCTCACACCGACTACATGGCAGGAATACGGTCAGCTCTTCGGACTGCTTGGCATAGAAGATGGGAGACGGTCGAAGGGAACTTAAACGTTGCGTGCCATTGCGCCGCGACTGTTCCCATGGACCTATCCCCCAATGCCGCGACGGCTTCAGGTTGCTTTCTGTCGTCTCCGAATCGGACACACTCGTGTGACGCATCGCTATTTGATGGAGCGCTCACCTGCGCCCTATTGCGACGACTGCGTCTTCCCCCAGACTTCGGCACATTCTTGTTGAATGTTCCAGTCTGGGTGATCTTCGCGCACGTTACCTGTCCCGGTACCGGGATGGGCGGCGTCGCTACCGCCTGTCCTTTGTACTCGGGACGAGTGCGTGCACATTGACTGGTGGACTTGTTGACTATTTGGGGGAGGCCGGCCTTCTCCCTTTCATTTAACTAGGTTTAGTTGTTTTTGTTATTGTTTTGTTATTGCTTCCTAATTGTTATTTCTTTTCATTGTTTTCTCTTCAAATTTTTCAAAGTTGCCTAGAACTAGGCTGTTTGTTTACGGCGACTTATGCCTAAGTTGGCAGTTGCCAGATAGCCCCTTAAAAAAAAAAAATCAACAACGGACGACCAAATTCTGTTTGAGGAGTTTGCAACAGCCAGCATGGACGCCTGTGTGCAAAACGGTGTTGTCGAAGCAGAAAACCCCAACTATGTCTTCGAACGTCCAGTGTCGGATGGTCTCCTCGACTTTGCTGGCCATTGCTTCTCCGGTACCGGATGTCAAGGCAAGGATAGCCAGGAGCTTGGCTCCTTCGAGGGACGGACTGGTGACAACGATGGCCAAGCGATCGACATGACCTTGACTTTCTGATCCGCGCAAGAGTTTCCCATCCCAATGAAGGATGAGAACCTCGTTGTGCTCCTGTACTTGATTTTGATAATCCTTGATGGCTGCTCCTGCTGTCTCCTTCCGGATGGACTCAGCATTCCCTGGTCTGCAGCGATGACAGAGAAGACGTGGTGGGCTCCGCGAGAAGTCAGCTTGACCCTGTCAGCCGCTGCTGCAAGCTCCTTCGTGATCTTGAGCCTTTTCGGAGGAGAAGCAGAAGCAGTGGCGCTTTCCCGAGCAGGAGAGTTCGTGGCGGATGAAGAAGTTGATGAACAAGCGGTGGTGGAACTCCCGCTCGGCAACTCAACCGTCTCTTCCCACTCCAAAATCTTCGCCAACTCCTTCTCGTTCCTCCTTCTCTCAGCAGCCAACCTCGCATGTTTCCTAGACTCTTTCGCCACGCTCTCCTTGTCAAGCATACTCATGACCATTTTCCTCTGGCTCCTTTGGTCGTCGAAGAATTTCTTGTCCTCCTGTCGAAGAGAACTAAAGTTGCATGCCATTGCGCCGTGACTGTTCCCATGAATCTACCCCCCAATGCTGCGAAGGCTTCATGGTGTTTTCTGTGGTCTCCGAATTGGACACACGCACGGACGCACCGTCCTTTGATGAAGCACTCGCCTGTGCCCTACTGTAAAGACTGTGTTGTCCCATAGACTTTATCACCTTCTTGTTGCATGTCCCAGTCTGGGCGATCTTCGTGCACGTTACCTGTCCCGGTACCGGGATGAGCGAGGTTGCTACCGCTTATCCTTTGTACTCGGGACAGCTTCGTGCATATTGACTTTTGGCCTTCATGACTTTTTGGAGGAGGCCAGCCTTCTTTCCCTTTATCCTTCTCCCCATTATTTAACTAGAATTTAATTTTTCTGTTCTCCTTGTAGGTAGCATGTCCCTGCCTCAGTGGGGGGGGGGAGAGGTGTACCTCCCTCCCGATGCTGTAGCTTGCTTCCTACTTGTTGCCTTTTAAAATTTTTATTGTTGTTTCTTTTATTTGTTTTGCATGTTATTTTAAAGTAGCCTAGTACTAGGCTGTGGTGAGTACGGCGACTTATTACCATGTAGGTTGTCGCCAGATGAACTCTTAAAATTAAAAAATTTACCTTATGAGTGTTTCATTGAATAAACACAAGGTTTTGACATATTTCAAAGCATAACCAATTATTTTTGTGGTGGGCATACATGGAAGAGGCAAAGATAAAAGTGCCTGGAATTTGCAGGAGAAAGAGGGGTGTATATATTTGATTGTTTTTTGGTAGTTTTGATAGAGGTGGGCTTCTTCCATTTAAGAAAAATGCTTGTACTGTAGATAAAAGAGGAATTAGCGAGTATATGAGTGTTGCAATGTGCCTTGGTATAGGTAAGTATTTTTATATGCTTTCAAGAATAAATTTGTTTTCTGAGAAGATGGCTATGTTGGTTTTTTTCATGAAGAGTCAACTAAAATAATAAGCAAATTTCATTCCTTCTTAATTATTTGAGTGATTTTCCAAGCTGAGTTTGCTTGGAGTAGACTTAATATTATAGTTATGATATAAGTAACTGATTCTATTTATAAATTTTCAGTCATGTATGAATTTGCCATACCTTTATTTCCTTGATAATGTTGGCTTGAAGATCCAGCCTTTTCAAATCCATGTATTTTCTACAATTTTCAACCGTCCAATTGCAAAGTTTGCCTTTAATCGCAAGAAAGGATTCCGACTGTGGTTTAGGTATGTTAAAAATTTGAATGGGCATTGTTTGCATGCAAGTACTTGATTTTTTCTTTTCATATAGATCATTTGGAAAATAATATAGCGCTAAGATTGCTTACTCTACATTAATTTGTAGTATAAAACAATATGTTTCTAAATAGATTTGCAGTCATCGCCAAAAGTTTTGCTACAGGTTAATTTTGTGGTTCCTAAGTTTGTTACTTAAGATTATTTTACTATATCATTTTTATACTATAAGGTCATCTTACAGGTCTGTTTATACAGGTATTCTGGTACAAAACTTTTACCGATGACTGTGTGTATGAGCAGTTACATCACAGCACTATGAGTAAATTTTACTTTCAATACTTAAGATTAAAATAAATTTATAAATATTTTGCAATGTTTATTCATATTAATTAAATATGTATAAGCAGCAAAGTTGCAAAAATGAATGCATAAAGTGAATAACAACAAATGTAAATATAAAGCATCAACCCACAAATATAATGTCTGCATTTGTCTCACATTTGAAGATTGATAAAAAAATAAAACCATAAATACCTTTGTCATGTGATTTGTATTTCTTGCAAACCTGAGCTGAACTTTGAAATATTGTCCTTACCTATATAGTTGTACAGTACTGTCCATAAATGTTGAATGCCTGCATCTCTTCTATAACTTATTTGCATAGCAACTAAATTCAGTTTAGTCTCATCTACATTACTACATTCTCTTGCCAGCTGTCATCCAACTAACTTGCCATGAAACCTCTAACACTTCTTTCTGTCCACAAGCTGATCGTAAAGCTGTATCACCAAGATCTTCATTCATTGGGAGCTATTGCATACTGTCAGGCACTCCAAAAGTGTAATCAATAATATTCAGTCAACCTGGACAAAATAGGTTTATGTAAGCCTTGTAAATCAACTGGTAGGCCAAGGAAGACCTCAAAAAAGGAAAGCAGTCATTATTCAAATTATTAACTGTATCAAGACAGGTGCAGCAGTTTCTCCAGAGATAGTGAGATTTTGGCTATCAATGTCTTAACCCATTAGTCACCCGAGGGCCTTTATATGAGATTGATTCAGTGCCACGTAATCGCCTGAGGGCCTTTTGTGGCCTTTCACTTTTAGACTCGTATTCGCCTGATTATTATGATAATTAATAATTTTTTTTTCAAACTCTTATCTTAGTAAGTAATCATCTAATTAAAATACAGAAATGGCTTAGGTCAGTCCTTCTTTGTTTGTAAACAGAGATTTATGAATGAGATTAACTTGACTCATTTCAAGGCCACACCATAAAGTGATCGCAAAAAAAGGGGCTGATTTATGGTTCACGTTTATTTATGGTTCACAAACGTCTTAACAGCTGGTTTTTGAGGACTTCCTATTTTTTTTGTTCAATATACTTATGTTTTTCATTTTTCATTGAAAGTCTATTCAGCCCAAAAATAAGTGATTTTTTTTCATTTTTTTGCCAAATTTTTAAAATTCTTTCATAGAAAAATGTTATCCCTAAGATATAAGAAACATTTTCTATAAAATGGCATTGGCTTAGAAGCGGTAACTAAAATGTAACAATTAATTTCTTCAGTTAACAAGACAACTTTGAGCATCAAGCAAATATTTCTAATCATAATTATAAATATGTAGAAGGCTATTAATAATTTTTAGATTAGATCAATAGAATAATTCTTTGCAATTAAAATTATATATTATTTGATTTATAATAAGGGTTTAAATATTTTATTTTATTATTTTCTTTAACGCTGTACCAAGGCTAATTTTGCCAGGGTGATTTCAAGAAAATAAGATTGATGCTTTAAGGGTTAAGGCAGCCAGTTTCATGTCAGCTGGAGAAAGATAATCTTCATGCTTGCACACCCTTGATCAAGCCATTGAATAGGCTGGGGACACAAAAGCTCTTCTTTCATTCACCACTGATCATGCATGTTACATGGATAGATGACCAATAGAGCTAAGTTCACTTCAGTTGTAGCGGGCCGAAAATAGATCGCTAATCCCAATCGATAATCGATCCAACCCGCTTCCTACACTGTCCGGACGTGAGAAATCGAGGGAGAATAAAACGGATTGTATATACAGTCCCTTTACTTACCAAAAAAAATACAATGATAGCTACAGTTTATATTTACAAAAATTTTATATTTTACTAGGGAAGTGTGCACACTTCAAAATGAGGCTAAATTCCCAAATAAAAATAATGATACCAAACGAGAATCTTATAACGGGCGGATACAACAATTTACGTAAATTCTAGACAAAACAAAAAAACACAACCATAACCGAACGAAAAGGGCACATGCGCTATGTCTTGCTGGAGGTGGGTGGTAGTTGGTTAACTAGAAGGAGGCAGTATTGTCAACGAAGGCAGGTATGGCGGTTCAGGTGGATAGAGACACGAAAGCCCTCCTCTCAGGGCTGGGTGGAGCACTCTTCTACAGAACCCCTCTTGCTTCCAGTCCACACTTCCACTCTCTCTCTTTCCAGAATAACGCTTCGTTAAATTTTCTTAATACAAAGTAATATCTTATTATTAGCTATTATCTTTCCAGAATAACGCTTCGTTAAATTTACTTAATGCAAAGTAATATCTTATTATTAGCTATTATCTTTCCAGAATAACGCCTGGAAAGAAAGAAAAACATGGTAATCATTTTATACATGAATTAAACAAAAATAAAACAAACCCATTCCCATTCACACACATTCTTACAGAGGGAGGGAGAGGGTACTGAGAAAAGGGGTGGGAGAATGGCCCTTTTACACACACTCACATTCGCCCCACCACACAGTGATGACTCGAGTTCAATTTGATCATATCTGATGACAGGAGGCTCGTTTGTTGCAGAGCAGGAAAAAGTTTCTTTCAATTGCACCAAAAAGAATGACATTTGGTGGAGGAAGTGCCATGGTCTCATGTATGATTTTGATAGAAGGCACTGGCCACTTGTGCACTTATGGGGCACAATGAATGCACAAGTGTACAAAGACTTGCTGTAACAACATGCTATGCCCAATCTGTAATTTTCATGCTGTAGTAGTGTATTGGTGTCCGCGCCCCCTCCCCCGTCTCTAATCCCTTTTTTGAGGGGGGCTGTGATTGCTAAGGTTTCGGTAGTTTTTTATTATTTATTAGATGATAATAAAATCAAATTAGGATTAAACTCTTAACTTGATATCCTCTCCTTGAACCACTGAGCGGACCTTGTTGGGGCGGCAAGAATTTTTGGCTGGGGACTTGCGCGATCCCACCGCCACAACACCACTAGTGACTGATCCCCATGATCAACTATTTCCATCCATTTTAATAGGCTTAATATCTTTTAAATGTTGAAAGCCATGCTGTCTCATTATCATTAAGATATTTATCTCCATATGCTCATGATCCTATCTTTAACAATGGACTCCAAGAATTTACCAACAACCAAAGTAAGGGATATAAGCCCCAAATTTTCAGGATCTTTTATTCCATTAGGAAAATCAGTGTTATATTTGCCTCTTTGAAATTCTTAGGAAATATTCCATTAAAAGACTGTAAATTGTAAAAAGGTATTTTAACAGTTCATTTGCTAATTCTTAAAAGGTAGATTGGATAATTGGATAGATTTGATCAGGATCCAGTGCTTTATAAATTTTTATTTTCTTAACCTTATAACACAACATCATCACAAAACTTGGGTACTACAAAACCATTTATCAACCCCCCTCAGTTATAATCACAATTTATTAAATCTGAAAAATATAACTTTGTACTTTCACATGATTTTCCAATAAGTGACCAAAGCAAAATAACCCATTAATTCCCATAGGAACATTTTTTACTCAAATTAATGCATAAACTTCATTGGGGGGAGGAGATACTTTTTTTTTACAAAGGTCTCGCTTATATATGTATTAGAAATCCAATTTTCAGGAAAAACTTAAAATAAGTAGTGAATACACTTTTTCAATATATTTTCTAAAACTAAGAAAGAATTTTTATTTAGTATCATAGTTAATAAAATAAGTACCTTATAATTTTTCTACTTGCAATGGAATAAGAGGGGGAAAAAGGGCAACCTCACAATTTTAGCACATTATGCATATTCTTTAATGGCATTGAACACACATTCATTGGTTGCATGCCACCTGGATGTGCTCTTTGCTGTTGCTAAGTGGGCATCACTTTTGATAAAAAAAAAAAGTGAATTCATTTATGAGGCTGCCCATTTTATTAGTAAAGTTCAAATAATAATTCTTTGAGGCTCGCAGTATGTCATGTACTCCTGATTGCACTTATAATTACCATCATTATCAACAGTGAAAAGAGAAAAACTATCACTCTTTTCTAAAGGCCCAAGTCTTGATAATTCCACGTACCCATCAAATTTGTCAACTCCACCCATACTGGACAATAACTTCACGGCAAGGTCTTCCCAAGTGGACACAAAACTCTCATATCTCAAAGGGAGATCAGAGCTCGCCTCCTTCAGGTGGGCTCTGCAGATAGCCAGGTTCTTTGCCATTTCAACAAAGGCCAGGCCAAGGCTGGCTTTATCTAGCCTCGGAGCTACTTTGGAAGGAAAAGAAAAGAGGGTGCACACCCCATACTCTTTTCCTAAGAAGAAAAAGAACAGAAAAGTGAAGACTAAAGGTATGTCTCTTGGGATTCCAGGGATGAAATGGTCCCTTTGCTGATTCAGCAGGTGATTAGGCCAAGCATGACTCATCTGGTCTCAGAGTACCCTCAGATGTGCAGGGAGGGAAAACCCTTAATAAATAGCAGAATCATGAGGTGATGGGAGTCTTGGTGATGTTGGGGCTCCCCATCAAAGGGTTGCCCAGCCTCTTTGAGCCTGCTAGCTTCAAACGTTTCTTAGTTATTCACTTTACTGATGAGAGGCTATCCAAAGGACATATGCTCCATCAGTACCAGGCATTAGCTTGGGTTCTTAATAGGAACCCAGCGATTGCTCATTTCTCACAGGACCCTTCTCATGACTATTACTTCCCTTGCCTGGGCAGCCATACTGAGTGCTCTCCCAGTGCTCACTGGCTCACTTGTACAAATGACACTGCACTCTATCATGAACTTTGTAAAAGGACTATGCCAGGTAACTCTGACTACTCCTTAGAAGACCACAGAAGAGCTTACTGACTAGAGGTTGATCAAGGTAGAGCATGTGATGAGGAAACATGGCTGGGATTTGAGCCCCACCCCTAATCTTCATCACATTCAACCATAACAAGCTCCCTGAGTCAGTGTGAGCTGGTTGGTATTACTACCTTGCTAAGGCATTCATGCTATTAGCATGGTGTTACTACTACCACTTCTTAGGCTATACTGATAGAACTTGGTGAGATCCTAGTATGGCTGAAGATGTTTGTGGTTACATTCTATCATAATTGAGATGCACTTAGTAGTGTGCTGAGTGGAAATCTACAATAGTTGACACACTTTCTTTATCATCATTGCTGCCACCTTCCTGTAAAAACATAAGTAGAGGCAGCAGAACTACTAGCATGGTGAAGTAGAGGCACCAAAAGTGTTAGCAGTAACAGAGCCAGAAGCAAAGGGTCCAGCAGAGGCAGCAGGATGTGGGTCCACTGTGTATCTGATTCCCTGCAGGGGGTTTACCCTGAGTAGCCTGGTACACTTGGTATCTGGAGGAGCCTGCGTCCAAATTAGGGAGGCTATGTCACTGGATTTCATGAATCTGATTGGGCCTGGGAAAGTTGTTGGTGCATTTCCCCTTTGCTCTCCCTCAGCTCTACATTTTTTTCTTTTTTTTTTACTCTACAACTATCTCCTCGACCTTTGGTCAACCTGCACCTGGTACTGGGAGGAACTGTTCTCATCTAAATGGAGGGCAAAATAGGGAATCCCCATCACTTGAATTGAACTCTTTGATAGGGCCTTGGGAAGTTGGTGCTCTTTCCCCTCACTCCCTCTCAGCATTCCTTTTTCTCTACAACTATCTCCTCAACCCTCTGTCTAGCTTAAGGACCAGATAAGCTTTGGAACTTATATAAAGAATGCCGTTTACCACCTGCAAGTTGCAAGAGACCTGGCCTTGAGGGGACCTGAGCATTGAGGTGCGAATAATGGGAATATAGGTTTTACCCAAATAACCACTTCCCTCCATGTAATGTTCTGACCACCTCTTGTATCACCATTCTTGGGTTTATTAGGCTGTACTGCTTGTGGTAGGTGGGCTTTACTACCTTGTTGGTTGCCATGCCAGCTAAAAGTCTGGTCCCATTGTAGCGGGCCATAAATCTAGACTAACCCCCAATTGATCCAACCCGCTTCCTACACTAATCCGGATGTGAGAAATCGAAGGAGAATGAAACGGATTGTATATACATTCCCTTTACTTACAAAAAAAAATGTACAATGATAATTACAATGGAGAGGGGTGATATATTAGAGATCTCTTTCCTATTCACATACAAAAATATAGCTAAATTTCCTTTATACCCGCAATCAAAAAACAAAAACAAATCCTACTTACAAATCCTATTAATTGATCCTAAGAAACATTCAAAAAAATCAACAGCCCCAAAAAAGATCCAGACTATAAGTCAATATATAGTTTACAAAAAAAAGAGAAGGCCTCACGTGGTACAAAGAGGGTGGGGGGGGACGTCCAGCCACCTACCACTTGAGCAAGCAAAATGCCTATGTCTTCCAATGGAAGATAAGTGATCTTATCACTCTTGCGTGGCTATTCTAACCCTCATTCATTAACAATACTAATAGGGCTCTTTGTTAAATTTACTTAAGACAAAGTAATATTTTGTTTGCTATATAAAGATGTGCTAGACTAAGTCCTTTCCAGAATATGGCGCCTGGAAAAAACAAAAAACATGGTAATTTATTTATACATAAAATAACCACAAAACAAAACAAACCCTTTCCCATTAACACACACACATTCTTACAGAAGGAGGGAGAGTGTATTGGGAAAAAGGGTGGGAGAATGGCCCCTTATACACACACTCACATTCGCTCCACCACACCATCTCTAGGTTTGCCACAACAGATCTTTCAATCTTGGTCATCATTTTAAGGATTACTACATCCCACTAAGGATATCTGCCCTGTTGCCCTGCCTCTCTGGCTGCCTAGCTGCGAACTGCTACCTTTGAAGAGGGACTAACTGGCCACTGGGTAATTCCTGGGTGCTTTGAGTTGCAAATACCATTCTTTAATGATCCAGGGAAGACCCCCTGAAAATTGCTAGAACCTGAGAGAGGTTTTATTGCCCATAAGCTTAAGAAATTAGCATGTGTTGGTAGGTTTTCAAAAGTTTAAAACAGCTTCCTAAAAAATTTGGATATAACTCCACTCTAACAGATGGAGGGGCTCCTCCCTTACCTTCCATGCCTACAAGCCCTGTCAGAACCCTTCTGCGGGCTTTCCCCACCCTAGGCACTCCCCTGGTAGAGCTAGCAGCACAAAATGTTCACCCTTAGCCTTAGCTAAAACCATCCCCCCCCCTCCCACCAGCTAAGCATTTTCTGTAAGCTGAAATGGCCACACACCTCTACTGCGTTCTTCTTCGGAGGAGGAGGGCGTGCCTTCCCCTGTCGACCGAGCTCGCTTTATATTTTTTCAATTTGTTTGTTTCTGTTTTTTTCTGTTTGCATTTTTTTCTCTTTTTTTTATTTGGCTTTTAATATAGCCTAGATTTAGGCTAGGTAGAGTACGGTGACTTATGCCCTAGAAAGCAGTCGCTAGATGAGATATTTAAAAAAAAAAATGCTTTTAATTAAAATGTTATTTACAATACAGCACATCCTCTCCTTGAAGGTAAAATGCTTATTTTTGATGTGAATATTGTTCTGCAATCTTTAATCTATTCTTTGCTGGGTGCATTCTGCATCTTGCAATATTGTATTTTCTATTTACTTTCTTTTTTCCATCATTTAATGCAAAATGTTGCATGGTGTTTCCTTAATCTCCCAACAATGGAATATCATATTAATAAAGAAAATATGATGACCTTAGATTTTCTCTTAACAAAAGTTATGGAAGATGTTGTGATAGAAATACAGGTATTCTGATCTTTTGGGATGGTATTATACATGGCAGTAGTCTGGTTAGCTTCCGGGCTGCCTGTAAAGAAGAGGACACAGTCAATGGGAACCTCAACTTGCAATCCATTGCACTGCGACTTCCCATGGACCTACAACCCCAATGCCTCAGTGTTATTAGGTTGCTTTTTGTCATTTTCAAAGTGTGGGATGCACGATGATTTGGAATGCTCTTCTGCACCTTACTCTGATGACTGGTCCCCCTGATTGTCCTGTATGCTCTTTTTGAGCATTCCAGTCTAGGGGATCTTTGTGCACCATTTCCTGTCCTGATACTGGAATGAGTGGGTTGTCACATCTTGTCCCATGTATTTAGGATGGGTTCCTGACTGTGAATTTTTGGAGGAGGAGGCTGGTCTTCACTTTATTTAACTCTTGGTGTCTAGTGCATGCTAGAGGAAGCCAAGCCTCCCTCCAAAAGTGGAGCATGATTCATCTTTTTGCATGTTTTTTTTTAGAGTCTTGTTGCTTCTTTTTTTTCTTTTTATATAACTTAATGATTAGGCCAATTTAAAGTATGTTGACATGTCCATGCAGGCAGTCACCAGGAGAGACTTCTTTAAAAAAAAAAAAAAAGCCAAACTGCAGGATTTACCTTTTGCCGGTTATTATTTATTTGAGGTACTTAGTCTTGTGAAGATTTACTTTTTTTCTTTGTGTCCCTCTATAGGTATAGATTAAGGGATCAGTATTAGGTGTTGTAGTATGATACTCATGTTGCTAACATTTGGGCATTCCTATTTTTCAGTGTCTCCTCTCGTATAGAAAACTAAGGAAAGATCTTTTCCTTAATTAGATTACTCAATACCATGGTATTGAAAGATTTCATCAACATTCTATAAGTATTTTATTGATTACTAAGTCATTTTTCCTCCCCTTCCTACAGTATTGGTGCTGTGTGTGTAATTCTTCTTTTGCCTCCTTCTGTATTGCTACTAATCAGTAATTCAATAAAGCAGTTAAGTTCACAACCCCACAAAAGTTCTCTGCAAGTTCTTCAGCCAGTGGTAAGTAAAATAGTACTATATAAATCTTTTAAATAGGCACCAAACAATTCATCTGCATCATGCAGACTCAATTACATATTTTTCGTCCTTTCAGGTACCGGGGATTAACTTGCCACTTGATGAATTTCCATATTACTTCATAACTTTATTGATTGCTTCTTTAATTCATGAAGCTGGTCATGCTTTAGCAGCTGCTGGGTAAGCTTTTATGTCTTGAAAAATGATATTAATGCCTTGATGTTATTTTAGAGGTTTGTATTATTAGCAGTAAGAATGTATATATAATTTTATTAGGGTATCTTTTGCAGTGAAGATGTTCATATTAATGGAATTGGTTTCTTGCTTCTTTATATCCTTCCCGGTGCATATATTGACATAGCAAGAGATGGCATTCACAAATTAAGCCCTTTCCGACAGTTAAAGGTAGATATAGCGATAATCTGTTTAGTGTTTTATAAACTAGAGCAATCAGGGAATATATTTTATTTTGAAATTTATGAATTAAGAAATGGTGTGATGTTAATGGGTGAATAGGAATGCTTAAGCTTGGGAATTACAGTACTAGACAAAAGTATGCTGCGCCTATGTATGAGTGCTGCATATTTATTTATGGCAAATTTACATACAATGATCTTTCTTTTTAGTATTTTATTGAGTTTGACAGAAGTTTGTTGCATTTTGATGATGTCACAGCATCTCCTTTTGCTGTTAAAAGTTTAAAATTGTCCCTCAGGTGCTTGCCAGCTGTCTTGGGTGATGTTGACCTGTTGTGTTGATTTATTGTGATTATGTGTGGTTTGTTATGTTATATACTATGGCCCCTAGAAATGAAATATCAAAGGAAATGATAGCTCAAATCATTGCTTTAAAGAATGCAGGCCTTCAAACTAAGGAAATTAGTGAGCAAATTAGTGTAGCAAAATCAACAGTATGGAAGTACTACAAACATTTTAGAGAAGGTGGGTGTCAAGAGACACCATCTCAGAAACCAAGCACTGGTCACCCACGGAAGACATCCAACTGTGCTAATAATGTTCTAAAACATACATTAGAGTAGTGTAGTTAGATAGTTTGCCTCCCTTCACCACTACAAATGCCTAATCCCTTTCTTCTTTTCCAAGGTGCCTGGGATGATCATGATCTAGGGGGGGGGGGACCTGATGGAGTTCCATTGTGTCCCCATTCATCTGTCTCCTCCCACAGGCATATCTTGCAGCACATTTTTAAAAATTAGGACATTAAAATCATGGACAAATTAAAATTGTAATTGTGGATTGGCCTTTGAAAATTAGTGTACCTAGAATATGACTAAGCAAGAAAAAGGAGTTAGATAAAAGACCAGGGGACTATTAGTCTGTGTGAGTAGGTGTGATTGTAAGCATGTTATTGGTCAGGATGTTTGAGTGTGGTAGTGAATCTTTGACTGAAATGCCGACTCGTGCCCCGTAAGGGGCGCGGCGATTTGCCATCCTGGCCGCCGTGCTGACGGGATCCAGCGCTCCGTCCGGCCCCAGCTTAGCCTCTCTTCCTTCCTTAAGATAGCCCGATTTCTCCCCTACCTCGTCGCTTTTCATACAACCTCTCCCACAACTTTCTCTGGTCAGCCTCTAATTTCACAGGGTAGATACTGACCTCCTTCTCAAGCCAACCACCCCGGATCGGGGCTGAGGGGGAAGGGGAAATTGTTCCCTAACCCCTGAGCTCCGGTTCGGGATGGAGGTTTTTTAACAACCTGTTTCATCCCCACCCATACCTTCCTCACATCCCTTTCCCTCTCCTCTTCACATTCTATCAATTTTACGCCGTGTCCAAGGTGGAGCCGCCATTCCGATGGACTGCCAGGCCACCAGGTGGGAGGGGTGGTCCCGAATGGCGGCGCCTGGCTCTGCCGGGCCTGTAAGCACCTCTTGCAGTGCGGGCTACTGCAAGAGGTGGTGAGCGATTGCGTCCCGTAAAACAAAGAGGGTCACCATGCCCAATGATGCAAAACAAATACATCTCCCCTTAATTCCCCCTAAAACAACGGAGCCGCCCTCGTGCAGCTCCACAGAAAAGATGGAGGTCCCCCCCCCCCCTGTGCTTGCGCAGGGGACCCTCCATACCTCTTTAACCGGACTGGAGGCTTACTCCTCTCCTACGCCTACGGGTGTAGGGGACTCCCCCTCACCCCCTTCTCTGAAGGTGCTTTCGGGCACCTCCCTATCTCCAGCGGCAGTCCCTCCTTTGCTTTCTAAGGGGACTGCCAAGAAAGCCAGTAGGCAGCCCATTTCGACCGCCCTTCGTGCAAGCGGCTCGGTAGGGCAAACCCCCTTAGGGGGGAGAGGGAAGCCAGGCCCCTTCGGTCGCTTCCCTCAAAAGACCTGCTGGCAAGAATCTTAAACCTTGCCGGGGTCAAGGCCTGTGCCTCCCCACAAAAGACTGGTGAAGCTGCCAAGGGGACCTTCGATGTCCTGGGAGGGGATGGCCAACTGGAGGCCCCTCCTGTGATAGACATGGTCCTTGAGGAAACCCAGCCTCAGAGGGTAGGGCCTTCCATGGGGGGAAATCCGGGCTCGGCGCCAAGCACCGAACCTGAATCCGCCCCTATGCAAGGTCCTCCTCAAACGGCTGGGGCCTCCGAGGCAGCACAAGGAGGGGAGGGATCTCCTCTGACCATTGCCCCTGCGACCACCAGGACCTTTTCCATTTCGGAGAAGGACCTGGCTGAGGCCGGTCCATCTGGCCTAGGGGCTTCTGTCGGCGGAGGAGAGAAGCGGGTTCATTCCCCACCCTCTTCTCTTAAAAAGAAGAAAGACTAAGAAGACTCGGGGCTCCTCTCCATCCGCGGGGGTTGTGGGGACGGATGGGTCTGCTGCCACTTTGGCAAGCGACCAGGCCAAGACCGGCACATCCGGCCCCTCTGCCCCCCCGGGTACGGAGCTCCTGACTATGACAAAGACGAAAAGTGCACAGGGCGGAGCCTCGATGACATCAGGGCCCCTGATTCAGAGGTTACCTTGCGTTTTCGAGCCCGCTGGCTTCAAACGCTTCCTCGTTATTCGCTCCACTGATGGTACGATGTTGTCCAAGGGCAACATGATACATCAAAGGAGAGGATTAGCTAGTGCAATTGGTAGAGAGCCGAAGGTGACCCGTTTCTCGGACGGGAGCCTTCTGGCGAATGCGGTGAATCCCACCGAGGCGGCCAAGATAAGTGCTCTTCGGACACTTCATGGCACCCCGGTGAGTGTGACGCCGCACTCTACCATGAACTTTGTGAAAGGAGTAGTTTATGCGAGGGAACTCGTTGACTACTCCATTGAGGACATCACCCTAGAGATGGCCGACCATGGGGCGGTCAAGGTCGAACGTGTGATGAGAAAACAGGGAGGGGCCTCGAGACCCAGCCCTACACTTTTCGTCACGTTCGACTGTGACAAGCTCCCTGAGTCGGTGCGTGCCGGTTGGTACCGCTACCGCGTGAAGGCATTCGTGCCACTGCCACGTCGGTGCTATTACTGTCACTGCTTCGGCCATACGAATCGCTTATCTAGATGTGCAAAGTCGGGGTCATCCGAAGTCTGTGTAAATTGCTCCAAGGTCGCACACGATAAGTCCAAATCGTGTGTGGTCAATTACGGAGAGCCGCACCCTGCTTCTTCGAAGCAATGTGGTGTATATCTCCTTGAGAAAGAAATCCTGGCCGTTCAGGCCCAGGATCGACTCTCATTCCGCGAGGCAAAGGACTTGGTCCTGGCGCGCCCGGCTCTGCCTGGGACGTCATATGCCTCAATAGTTAGAAAGGCACCCTCTGCTCCTGGCCCATCCAGGCCAACGAGCATGGTTGTTTCCGCGCCCATTCGGAGCCCTTCTGCTGGCTCTACTTAACCCAGGCGCTTCCCTGTTAAAGCTGGTGGCGAAACGGGTTCCTACCCAGCCCCAGCTAAAACCAGGGCTCCCCCCTCTTCTCCCAGCGTGACCGTTTCCCGTAAGGCGAAACGGCCACGCGCCTCCACCGAGTTGTTAGACTCACAGAAGGCATCACCTCTGAAGTTGGTCGCTAGGCCATCTTCCGGGGTTCCTAAAGCTGTCCCCCGAAAGGAGGACAACAGCAAAGGAGCTTCGGCTCCTTCGCCCACGCCTAGTGGTGGGCTGAGTGGCTCGGAGACGGTGGTTCCTCGAAAAGAAGGCCCCCAGCCTCCGAAGCCGCAACGTCCGCCTAAGGTTTCGAGGCGGAGGGAATAAGAGACTCGCATGGCGAGCCCAACCTTCCCCAATAAGTCCTCGAAGGCAAGAGCGCCTTCAGCGCTTTGTCCGGCCAACAAAACCCGGGGCTCTGCCTCCGGTAAGCGTCCGACCATTCCCGTGAGGGTCTTCTGTTCGAAGAGGGCCCCCGCGTCTCCTCCGAGCTAGGCCTGGAGGGCATATTCCTTCAATGGAATTGCCGTAGACTCCGGGCCAACTGGGAGGAGCTGCGGAGGCTCGTCTCGTCCCGTCCCCCGTTAGCTATTTTTCTGCAGGAGACCATGCTAGGCGCGTGCCCCCTGCCCACCCTCCAGGGGTATAAGGTTCTTGCGACCCCACCACCGCGGGATAGCCAGGCTGGGGGATGCGCGGTTTACACCCGGCATGATGTCTCCGTTCTTCCTTTCACTTTAGATACCTCCTTTCAGGCAGTGGCTGTGCAGCTTCACCTGGATAGGAGGTATACTATCATTTCTGCGTACATTCCACCGTCAGCTAACTCCGACGCGGGGAACTTCCGCCGCGTCGTGGCATGGTTGCCGAGGCCCTTTCTCTTTCTTGGAGATCTCAACGCCAGGCATCCTCTCTGGAGAGATTACACAATAAATCCCAGGGGACAAGTCCTTGCCGATCTGATCGAAGAGCTTGAGATAGGTGTCCTAAATGTGGATGAGTTCACGCATCACTGTCCGAGAACCGCTTCATTTTCTTGCCTTGACCTATCTTTGTGCTCTTCGGATGCACAGCCTGATTTTGATTCGGGGGTGGTCGATGACCAACATGGTAGTGATCACTTTCCCATTCAAATATCATTTTCAGGGCAACTACCGCCTGAGAGCCCACCTCGGTGGTGCTTGGCACGGGCGCGGTGGCCTGCATTTCAGTAAATGACTGAATTCTCTATCTCAGTCGAGGAGTTTAGGTCGGTAGATGAGGTCGTTGAGTTCTTCTCCCGCATCCTCATCGCCACGGGCCTGACTACTTTTCCCAGAACGTGTAGCCGTTTTGCACGTCGATCACTCCCATGGTGGTGTCCGAGTGTGAGACGGCCCTCAAACGGAAGCGTTACGCCTACATGCGCTATAAGCGCCGCCCGAACGATTTCACCGTCGCTGAATTTCGTCGGGCTAGGGCTAGGTTCCGGTATATTTCGAAGCACGCCCGCCGCTCTTCTTGGCGGGCATACGTGTCTTCACTTAACGGAAGACCCCTCTGGCAGAGGTGTGGAAGCGAGTCAAAAGGATTCGGGGCTAGTTCTCGCAGGAGCCCCCTCCCGTTCTCCAGGAGAATGGGACCGCAATCTCGGACCCTGCGACGACTGCGTCGTCCCCCAGACTGTTTGGCACATTCTTGTTGAATGTCCCAGTCTGTGTGATCTTCGTGCACGCTACCTGTCCCGGTTCCGGGATGGGCGTAGTCGCTACTGCCTGTCCTTTGTACTTGGGATGAGTGTGTGCACATTGACTGGTGGACTTGTTGACTTTTGGGGGTAGGTCGGCCTTCTCCCTCTCATTTTTTTTTGGGGGGGGGTTCCCTTATAGGTCGCACGCTCCTGCGCCGGGGGGGACCTCTCCCTGATGCAGGAGCTTGCTTACTGCTCTCTTCCTTTTCCCATTTTTTTTTTGGGGGGGGGGATTGGATTGTTTTTTCTTTTTTAATTTTATTTTAAAGTAGCCTAGTACTAGGCCAGTTTTTTAATAAGGCGACTAATGCCCAAGTAGGCAGTCGCCAGATGAGCTCTTAAAAAAAAAAAATGGGGGACAGTACTTTCCCACAGCATTCTTTGATCTGGACAAGGTCTGTGATATTGCATGGTAAGATGGACACCCTCTGCACTATAAGGGCAGGGTGCTAGAATGCCTCCCAATCTTCGTATCTAAATTTTTGCGAGATCATCAACTCCGCATCGTCCAATAGAATAGGAAGAGGGTATCCTGCAGGAAATTATTTGTAAATGCTAAACTGGGTGAATTTAAAAATAAAAACTGAAGTAAGTGAATTTTTTTAAATTGCTGGACTGGGCCAAAGAAAAGTTTTTATAGCCAAACTTGATTCTTTTTAATCAACTGAGTAAAATTATTTTAAATGCTGAACTGGTTGAATTAAAAAAAATAAAAAATTTGAACTGGGTAACAAAAATATGCTAAACTGGCTGAATGAGCAGTTTTAGATTTAGAGCCATCAACATTAGATAAGAACCCATGACATTTGTTTGTAAGGTTTTAAATAAATTTGCTCAATTGTAATTTATTTGCAAATAATTGTGTTTATTGTTATTGTCATTATTAGTTTTGTCTCATTCAAACCTTCTTATGCAAAGAAAAGAAAGTCAATAAGAGTTTATAAGGTATAGGAAAAAATCAGGTTTAGAGAAAGACAAATAGATGTGGAAAAGATAGTGAATGGTTTATAGGACCCCCTCCCCCCCCAAAAAAAAACACCCCAAGACAACAAAGAGAACAATCTTGATTAGATGCAGAATATGTAAATCTTCAGTTTACCATACCTCAATCCTCATGACAGTCTTTTGGACCATAGAGGAAATGTGATATAATTTAGCATTAAATATTGATAATAAAAACATTGTTGCCATTTGTGCTTCAGAGGTACAGATTGATCTTTTGTACCTACAACTACCAGTAGGCTTTACATTCCCCATTGGTTTTTTGTCATAGGCTTTAGATTCCCCATTGTTTTTTTGTCATTCTTCAGACTATTGTTTTTCTTTTTTTGCAGATTTTGTGCGCCGGTGTTTGGCACAATGCAGTGTTAATGGGAATTGCCTTTTGTCTTGGAATCTCTTTACCTTTCATATTGAGCCCCTTCTACAAGATGGGCAGTGGTGTGATGGTTCTAAATTTGGACCATGTGAGTTTCATCAGAACACTTTGCTAGCTAGTTTCTAGATCATTCACATATTCAATTCTATCTGCTCAAATTTCGACTGATAGGTTAGCATCCCATGGAGGGTTCCTCTAACCACAACATGTACATTTGGGAGTTTGTTACCATTTGTTACCTTGCTGATGACACCTTCTAGTGGTGTCAGTGAGGAGAAAGTTGATAACTTTGGGGAAAATGCTCTGGGCACCTTTGGGTCAAAAGAAGCTCCACAGATCAAAGCGTTCACTTCACTGTTGCCCTTGGCAAAGCTGCATCTCTTTCCCCTGCCTCTGCAGAGCATTTCAGGCCCATGACTTAGCCACTGGTACAGATTGGCCTTACCACATCTTGGCCCTCCATACCCTACATCTCTCAAAATAAGCCGACAGTTTGCCTCAGGCCCAATATGCTTAAATCCAGGGATATTGAAGAAAACCTGGGATCTCGCTACACATAACCCATCTGCATGGTGGCCTGTTGATTAATCCTGTGTGCAGTCTGCAGTAGCTGGTTCCACGACACTTCCCTGCTGGTTTTTATGGGCATCACCTACATGACACCCCATTCATATACAAAAACCATATATCCTGCCACACCAACACCACCAGTTCCCTGTAGTGGGGTACCTTATGTAACACTCCCCCAGCCTGAGTGCAAATTAGGGAAGCTTTGTCACTGGGTTGACATGAACTCTCTGAAGGGGCCAGGGAAAGTTATTGCCATGATTTTCCCTCACTTCCTCTTACCACTACTTTATCTTGATTTAGTAGTAGTATTATTAGTTATTATTGTTATCATTCTTATTATTATTATTATTATTTAGTATTATGTATTATATTATTATTATGGCTATCCCCTCAACCTTGTGTCTACACGCATTTCATACTAGGAGCACTTCTCACTTTGCCAGAGTTCGGTCTGGTAGCCATGATGCCTCGTTAGACTGCATGCCATCCTGGGATCACCTAGCACTGGGGTATGATAATAATAGGTGATCACCCACCTTTATGGTTAATGCTTAAGGATAATTTTGCATGAATGAGTGGCCAGATTGTCAAAGCCCATCTTAGCTGGACCTGTCGGTCAAGTATGTGTAAATGATCACATTCTGAAATTTTGCGATCTTAGGGAGGCTTTTGTCCTAACCTCCCAAAGCATTGGGAGGTCATAATATCTATTTTCCATGCATTTATTTATTAACTGTTACCATGGCCACAAGTGAAAGAAATAGTGAGCTACTGGAGGTGCACAGAGATCCACCTCCAAGCTCTCCTTGTCCACCCTAAGTGTCAGGGAGGACAAGACAAACCTTTGGTGGGGCTTCCCTCTCTCACCATTTCCATGGGGCAAAGAAGCTTCCTCATTGCCATCTTTGGAGTTGTCCTCGGGCAGCTCCACCTGAAAAGAAGGTCACCACCTGTGCTTTCTCAGGCCACCTCCAACCTCTTTTACCAGAGAGAAGATTTATTCCTCTCCCGAATCTCCAGGTGCGGCAGCTTCCCCTTCACCTCTTACTTTCACTGTGCTAAGGAGCGACTCCATTTCTCCACCAGTAGCAGTTTCCCCTTTCCTATTACAGGGGACTGCCAAAAGAGCCGGTAAAGAGGCCAAAATTGGCTACCCCCAACGGGAGCGGCTCAATAGGGCCAACCCCCATAAGGCGGCAAATGAATGCAGGTCCCTTCAATCTGTGTCCCCTACAGTCCTGCAGTCTTGCGCCCCACAGGGAGGGTACCCTGTTACACTTGGTAGGCTATCCGGAGGAGGTTGAATGTCCTCCCAGGCTGAGTGCAAATTAGGGAGGCCACATCACTGGGTTGTCAGGAACTATCTGATTGGGCCTGAGAAAGTTGTTGGTGTGCTTTCTCCTCACCCACACTGAGCACTACTTTACCTTTTTCTTTGTATTATTGTTATCATTATTATTATTTAGTATGATTTTTATATTATTATTATTTATGATATATTATATATTATAATTATTTGGTACGATTAGTATTAATTATTATATTTTGTATTATTATTATTATTTAATATGTTTTATATTTGTTATTATTATTTATTGTGATTAGTATTAATTATTATTTATTTTTAATATTATTATAAGTATTATTTATTATCATTATGGCTCTCTGCTCAATGTTTTTTCCCCGCACTTTGCACCAGGACGAGTTTTTCCACCTGTAAAGAGTTCAGTCCAATAGCCATGGTTCCTTGGTGGACAGCATGCCATCCTGGAATCACCTACCACCAGGGTATGATAATAATAGATGATCACCCACCCTACTCATTTGTGGACCCGCCTATCACTACTTCTCTATTACATAGCTTCCTACCCCTTTCCACACTTGCTCTCTTATAGAGGTTCTGGCTGGCCAGTGCACTTTCATCTTCTTATGTGCCTTAGTCGAGGTTCCTACCTGCTGCTTGGCTGAAAGGCCACTGGCTAGGGCAAGTAGTAGGTACAGGTGTGCTGGGTCATTGACTCTGCTCATCTTCTACAGGGCACATATAAGGTGCCTTCCGGCAGCATCCTCTATAGTCAAACTTCCGGGACAATTTTGCTTAAAGGGTGCGCCAGGTTGGTACAACCCTTCAACTCCCTGGCATTTTCGAGCCCTCTGGCTTCAAACGCTTTCTCGTTATTCAATCCACTGATAGCAGCATGTTGGCTAAACGCAACATGATCCATCAGAGGAGAACTTTAGCTAGCCTCATTGGTTGTGAGCCGAAGGTGACCCGTTTCACAGAGAGGAGCCTTCTGTCAGATGTGTCTGAGGCAGCCATGATTAGTGCCTTTGGGACACTTGATGGCACGCTACCACGTAAAGGCATTCATGCCACTGCCGTGGAGGTGCTACTACTACCACTCTTGTGTAAGTTGCTCCAAGATGTCACACAATAATTCCAAATTATGTGTGGTCAAGTGTATCAATTGTGGAGAGCCACACCCGCTTCTTTGAGGCAATGTTGTGCTTATCTCCTTAGAAGGAAATCCTAGCCATTCTGGACCAGGATCTTCTCTCATTTCGCAAGGCCAAGGACTTGGTCCTGGCGTGCCCAGCGCTGCCTGGGACGTCTTATGTTTCAATTTTAAAAAAGGCACACCCTCCAGCCCTATGAGGACGGTCATTTCGGCCCTCATTAGCAACACTTCTGCTGGTTGGTTTTACTCACCCCAGGCGTTCCCCTGGTAGAGCTGGTGGCAAACACGGCTTACATCCAGCCTCGGCTAAAACCATACCCCCAGCATGGCTGTTTTCCATAAGGTATGAAATGGCAACACCCCTGAAGGTGGTTGTGAGGAGGTTTTCCGGGGTTCCTAAAGCTGCTTCCCGAAAGGAGGACAGCAGCAAAGGAGCTAGTGCAACGCCCACACCCAGCGCTAGGCTGGGTGGCCCAGAGATGGTAGATCCTCCAAAGGAGGCACCACTGCCCCAAAAGCGGAAATGAATAATTTGATTGTCTTAGTCGAGTAGCCTAAGATTTCGAGGTGTAGGAAGGAAAAGAGTCGCAAAGAGAGCCCAAGCTACCCCACGTCTGGCCGTTTTGCACGTGGACCGCTCCCGTGGTGGTCAGCCAAGTGTGAGGCGGCCCTCAAACAGAAGCGTTATGCCTACATGCGCTATAAGCGCCGCCCGAACGATTTCACTGTCGCCGAATTTCGGCGAGCGAGGGCTAAGTTCCGGTATATTTCGAAGCACGCCCGCCGCTCTTCTTGGCGAGCATACGTGTCTTCACTTAACGGGAAGACCCCTCTAACAGAGGTGTGGAAGCGAGTCAAAAGGATTCGGGTCAAGTTCTCGCAGGACCCCCCTCCTGTTCTCCATGATAATGGGACCGCGATCTCGTACCCCGCGTCCGTGTCAGAATCCTTAGCGACCGCTTATTCCTCATTCTCTAGCCGGGATGCTGCTCCGCCAATCGGCAGAAGGCTACCGACTGGACTTTACCTCCAGGGGCGGAGAACCGTTCAACGGCAGGTTATTTTGAGTGAGGCGTTCCGCTCTCGATTCGTGCGCGGACACCGCCCTAGGTCCGGACGATTTCCCGTATGCCATGCCATGCTTCGACACCTGGGTGATCGAGGCATGGCCTTGTGGTTAGATTTGTTCAACAGGATTTAGATAGAGGATATCCTCCCCAGACTCATGGCGAATCGCTACTGTGCTAGCATTTCGCAAACCGGGAAGAGATCACTGTACCACGGATGGTTTCAGCACAATCTCTCTAACCTCCTTTCTGCGCAATCTGTTGGAGAAATTGGTAAATGTTACATTAGCCTTTGTCTGGACAGCGGAGGCCACCTGTCTTCTGCACAATGCGGCTTTCTCAAATTCCACCCCACGTCGGTGATTTGCTCCGACTGGAAAATGCCATCTGCTAGTCTTCCTTTATAGACAGCACTACACCGCAGTGTTTTTCGATCTTGAGAAGGCCCACAATACCGCATGGCGATACGGCATAATGGAAACTCTCCACACGGTGGGGGTGAGGGGGCTCCTCCCAATGTTTATATCTGAATTTTTGCGAGATCGTCGATTCCGCGTACGGGTGGGGGAAGCCCTCTCCGGCCCAATGGAGCAGGAAGAGTGTGTCCCGCAGGGCAATGTCCTCATTGTCACACTCTTTGCTTTGAGCATCAACGGCATCACCTCGGTGCTGCCGGAATATGTCTTTGTTACACTCTACGTGGACCTTTCGATCTCTTTTGGAGCGGCCTATATGCCAACTCTGGAGCGTCTACTTCAACAGGCATTGAACCGCGTCTCTCGCTATGCCGAAGCGCACAGGCTTCGGTTTTCCTTGGCCAAAACTAAGGTGGTGCACTTCTGCCGTCATACACAGCTCAACCCCGACCCAATCTCCAGACTTGTTTCTAAATGGGGTTCGCCTAGAATTGGTAGGCCCGCACCGTTTCCTGGTCTTGTATTTGAGCGCGACGCTTCCCTCACTCGCCAACAGCCCTCACTCCATTCACAGCTGATCTCGACGGTGTCTATGCCCACGAGAGACGCCAGTCATACCCTAAGCCCTTTGAGTTTAGGGCTAGGAAACTCCTTCGAGAGCTAGGTAATGCTCTCGGGCCGGTGGCGCCCATGGTTCTGCGCATGACGCCACCTTGGAGGGTACCAGCTTTGACTCTTTGTCGACACGCCTCTGCTCCCAAAGCTTGTACAGCGCCGGGAGTATTGCGTTCGGTCATTTTGGAGCACACTTCTTGTCACGCTGGAACCATGTCTGTGTATACGGATGGCTCCAAGTCTCAAGAGGGGTGTAGGTTTCCATGCCTTATCCCCTCTGCCAGGCTCTGCGTCTGTCTTGACGGCCGAACTGGTTGCAATATACCGCTCAGTAATAAGCTGGACTTAGTACGGCGACTTATGCCCAAGTAAGCAGTCGCCAGATGGTCCCCTAAAATTTTTAAAATGTAAAAAAACACAAAAAAAAACCTTTACCATGATATTGGCCTTACTTTCTTCTGAAATGATTTCCTCCCCAAAATCTTTTTCGACTTGGAATAAGCACGATACCGCCCGGCGTCGCTTGATGATCGTACAAACATCTGTGACATGAGACTTCGGGGGCCCTTGACCCTATTTATACCGAATTCCTTAAAGAGCGCTCCTGTGTCGATCTTCGAGGCTCCTGCTCTTTGAATTTGTCCTGTAAGAGGGTGTCCCCCAAGGAAACTTGCTTTGCACTGCTCTTTTTATAATAGCCATCAATTTCTTCTCACAACACATCTTACAGCTTGTACTCTGCTCCCTTTATGTAGACGGTATTGCTATCTGGGTGACGGGCTCGTCTGCATTGGTGGGCACCACCCTACTTTAGCAAGCCTTCGATTCAATGGTGACCCATGCTGCATTGACTGGATTCACCCCATCCTAAAGCAACGGCCATTACCTCTATTCGATTAAAGTGACTCCTAGGATACGTCTAAATATTTTCGGATTGACGATTAAATTTGTTGCCCATCCTAAGTCCTAATAAGAGAGCAACGTATGACAATGCAATGTCATATTAAAGACTTATAAGAAGATGCGCTCCTGACTTCCTTATTCAAGCAACACTCGGGAGCTGACTGACTCACCCTTGATTACTACTGCCACCTGTACTGCTCACCCTCCAAAATCATATTGGATAAACTGAATTCTCTACTTCACCGAGGCCTCCACCTTGATACACTAGTCTTTAAGTCTTCCCCAAGGATCAGATCCCAACCGCGACTCTACACGCCATATTCCAAGAGCATGAAGACATTCACCTCAGTGGAACCCAGATTTACACCGACCAGTCTAAAACAATTGCCAGTACTGAAAGTGTTGCTGTTCTCCCATCTACAGCATCCATTTTCTCAGCAGAACTTGTAGTCATACACCCGTGCTGATGGTACTCAGCACCCCATCCGACCCCAGCTTAGCCTCTTCTCCTTCCTTCAAAACACTTGTTTCCTTGCTTTTCATACAACCTCTCCCACAACTTTCTCTGGTCAGCCTCTCATTTCACAGAGTAGATGATGACCTTCTTCTCAAGCTAACCGTCCCGGATCGGAGCTGAGGGGGAAGGGGACAACATTCCCTAACCCCTGAGCTCCGGTTCGGGATGGGTTTTTTTTAACAACCTGTTTCATCCCCACCCATACCTTCCTCACATCCCTTTTCCTCTCCTGTTCACAATCTATCTTTTTACGGCGCGTCTAAGGTGGAGCCGCCATGCCGATGGACTGCCAGGCCACTAGGCGGGAGGGGTGGTCCCAAATGGCGGCGCCTGGCTCTGCCAGGCCTGTAAGCACCTCTTGCAGTGCGGGCAACTGCGAGAGGTGATGAGCGATTGCATCCTGTGAAACAAATAAGGTTACCATGCCCATAGATGAACAACCCCCCCCCCAAAAAAAACAACCCTCAACTTCCCCTGTTCATCGACGGAGCCGCCTTCAGGCAGCTACACCAAAAAAATGGAGGTTCCCCCCCCTTCCCCTGTGCTTGCGCAGGGGACCCTCCATATTTCCAGCGGCAGTCCCTCCTTTTATTTCTAAGGGGACTGCCAAGAAAGCCAGCAGGCAGCCCATTGCCGACCGCCCCTCGTGTAAGCGGCTCGGTAGGGCAAACCCCCTTAGGGTGGAGAGGAAAGCTAGGCCCCTTCGGTCGCTTCCCTCAAAAGACCTGCTGGCAAGAATATTAAACCTTGCTGGGGTCAAGGCCTGTGCCTCCCCACACAAGACTGGTGATGCTGCTAAAGGGACCTGCGATGTCCTGGGATGGGATGGCTAACTGGAGCCCCCTCCTGTGATAGACATGGTCCTTGAGGAAATCCAGCCTCAGACGGTAGAGCCTTCCATGGGGGAGAATCCGGGCTGGGCGCCTAGCACTGAACCCGAATCCGCCCTATGCAAGGTCCTCCTCAAATGGCTGAGGGCTCCGAGGCAGTACAAGGAGGGGAGGAATCTCCTCCAGCCGGTGCCCCTGCGACCACCAGGACCTTCTCCATTTCGGAGAATGACCTGGCTGAGGCCAGTCCATCTGGCCTAGGGGCTCCTATCGGCGGAGGAGAGAAGCGGGTTCATTCCCCGCCCTCCTTTCCAAAAGATAAAAAGACTAAGAAGACTCGGGGCTCCTCTCCATCCGCGGGGGGTACTGGGACGGATGGGTCTGCTGCCACTTTGGCAGCAGACCGGCACATCCGGCCCCTCTGCGTCCCTGGTTGCGGAGCCCTTGACTATGACAAAGACCAAAAGTACACAGGGCGGAGCCTCGATAACATCGGGGCCCCTGGCGTTTTCGAGCCCGCTGGCTTCAAACGCTTCCTCGTTATTCGTTCCACTGATGGCACGATGTTGGCCAAGGGCAACATAATCCATCAGAGGGGAGGATTAGCTAGTGCAATTGGTAGAGAGCCGAAGGTGACCCGTTTCTCGGATGGTAGCCTTTTGGCGAATCCCGGTGAGTGTGAAAGGAGTAGTTTATGCGAGGGAACTCGTTGACTACTCCATTGGGGACATCACCTTAGAGCTGGCCGACCATGGGGCGGTCAAGGTCGAACGTGTGATGAGAAAACAGGAAGGGGCCTCGAGACCCACCCCTACACTCTTCGTCACGTTCGACTGTGACAAGCTCCCTGAGTAGGTGCGTGCTGGTTAGTACCGCTACCGCGTGAAGGCATTCGTGCCACTATTGTGGTGGTGCTATTACTGTCACCGCTTCGGCCATACGAATGGATCTTGTAGACGTGCAAAGTCGGGGTCACCCGAAGTCTGTGTAAATTGCTCCAAGGCCGCACACGATAAGTCTAAATCATGTGTGGCCAAGTGTGTCAATAGCGGAGAGCCGCACCCCGCTTCTTCGAAGCAATGTGGTGCATATCTCCTTGAGAAAGAAATCCTGGCCGTTCAGGCCCAGGATCGAATCTCATTTCGCGAGGCTAAGGACTTGATCCTTGTGCGCCCGGCTCTGCCTGGGACGTCATATGCCTCAATAGTTAGAAAGGCACCCTCTGCTCCTGGCCCATCCAGGCCAACGAGCATGGTTGTATCCGCGCCCACACTGGAGCCCTTCTGCGGGCTCTACTCAACCCGGGCGCTTCCCTGGTAAAGCTGGCGGCAAAAAGGGTTCCTACCCAGCCCCAGCTAAAACCAGGGTTCCCCCCTCTTTCCGCAGCGTGACCGTTTCCTGTAAGGCGAAACGGCAACGTGCCTCCACCGAGTCGTTAAACTCACAGGGGGCAACACCCCTGAAGTTGGTCGCCAAGCCATCTTCCGGGGTTCCTAAAGCTGTTTCCCGAAAGGAGGACAGCAACAAAGGAGCTTCGGCTCCTTCGCCCACGCCTAGTGGTGGAGCGAGTGGCAGGAGTCGGTAGTTCCTCGAAAAGAGGCCCCCCCCCCCGCCTCCGAAGCCGCAACGCCCACCTAAGGTTTCGAGGCGGAGGGAGGAAAAGACTCGCATGGCGAGCCCAACCTCCCCCAATAAGTCCTCGAAGGCGACAGCGCCTTCAGCGATTTGTCCGGCCAACAGCGCCCGGGGTTCTACCTCCGGGAAGCGTACGGCCATTCCCGTGAGGGTCTTCTGTTCGAGGAGGGCCCCCGCGTCTCCTCCGAGCTAGGCCTGGAGGGCATATTCCTTCAATGGAATTGCAGTGGACTCCGGGCCAGCTGGGAGGAGCTGCGGATGCTCGTCTCGTCCCGTTCTCCGTTAGCTATCTTTTTGCAGGAGACCATGCCATGCGCGTGCCCCCTGCCCGTCCTCCCGGGGTATAAGGGTCTTGCGACCCCACCACCACGGGATGGCCGGGCTGGGGGATGCGCGGTTTACACCCGGCATTATGTCTCCGTTCTTCCTTTCTCTTTAGATACCTCCTTTCAGGCAGTGGCTCTGCAGCTGCACCTGGATAGGAAGTATACTATCATTTCTGCGTACATTCCACCGTCAGCTGACTTCGACGCGGGGGACTTCCGCCGCGTCGTGGCACGGTTGCCGAGGCCCTTTAACTTACTTGGAGATCTGAACGGCAGGCATCCTATCTGGGGATATTACTCAATAAATCCCATTGGACAAGTCCTTGCCGATCTGATCGAAGAGCTTGAGATAGGTGTCCTAAACGTGGATGAGTTTACGCATCACTGTCCGAGAAGCGCTTCATTTTTTTGCCTTGACCTATCTCTGTATCTCTGTGCTCTTTGGATGCACTGGCTGATTTTGATTGAGGGGTGGTCGATGACCTCCATGGTAGTGATCACTTTCCCATTCAAATATCATTTTCAGGGCAACTGACGCCTGAGAGCCCACCTCGGTGGTGCTTGGCGCGGTGGCCTGCATTTCAGGAAATGACTGAATTCTCTATCTCAGTCGAGGAGTTTAGGTCGGTAGATGAGGCCGTTGAGTTCTTCTCTGGCAACCTCATCGCCGTGGGCCTGACTACTATTCCTAGGACGTCTGGCCGTTTTGCACGCCCATAATTCCCATGGTGGTCGGCCGAGTGTGAGACGGCCCTAAACATAAGCGTTATGCCTACATGCGCTATAAGCGCCGCCCGAACGATTTCACTGTCGCTGAATTTCGTCGGGCTAGGGCTAGGTTCCGGTATATTTCGAAGCACGCCCGCCGCTCTTCTTGGCGGGCATACGTGTCTTCACTTAACGGGAAGACACCTTTAGCTGAGGTGTGGAAGCGAGTCAAAAGGATTCGGGGCAAGTTCTCGCAAGACCTCCCTCCTGTTCTCCAGGAGAATGGGACCGCAATCTCGGACCCCGCGTCCGTGGCGGAATCCTTAGCGACCGCTTTTTCCGCATTCTCTAGCCGCGATGCTGCTCCGCCAGCATTCAATACACGTCGTGATGTTCTGAAGGCCGCCGACTTGACTTTACATCCAGAGGCGGAGAACCCTTCAACGCCAGTTTACTCTGAGTGAGTTGCGCTCCGCTCTTGCTTCGTGCGCGGACACCGCCCATGGTCCGGACGATGTCCCGTACGCCATGCTTCGACACCTGGGTGAGCGAGGCATGGCCTTTCTGTTAGATTTGTTCAACAGGATCTGGGTGGAGGGTCTTCTCCTAGATTCCTGGCGAATCGCTACTGTGCTCGCCTTTCGCAAACCGGGGAGAGATCACTCTACTCCGACCGATTTCCGCCCAATCTCTCTAACCTCTTGCATGTGCAAGTTGATGGAGAAATTGGTAAATGTTAGATTAGCCTTTTTCCTGGACAGCGGAGGCCATCTGTGTTCCGCACAGTGCGGCTTCCGCAAGTTCCACTCCACGTCGGTTGCTCTGCTCCGAATGGAAAATGCCGTTTGCGAGGCCTTCCTTCGTAGACAGCACTACGCCACGGTGTTTTTCGATCTGGAGAAGGCCTATGATACCGCATGGCGATACGGTATCATGGAGCATCTCCACACGATGGGGGCGAGGGGACGCCTCCCAATGTTTATATCTGAATTTTTGCGAGATCGTCGATTCCGCGTACGGGGGGGGAGAGCCCTCTCCGGCCCAAAGGAGCAGGAAGAGGGTGTCCAGCAGGGAAGTGTCCTCAGTGTCACACTCTTTGCCCTGAGCATCAACGGCATCACCTCGGTGCTGCCGGAAGATGTTCTCGCTACGCTCTACGTGGACGACCTTTCGATCTCTTTTGGCGCGGCCTAGATGCCAACTCTGGAGCGTCGACTCCAACAGGCATTGAACCGCGTCTCTCGCTATGCTGAAGCACATAGGTTTCGGTTTTCTTTGGCCAAGATTAAGGTGGTGCACTTCTGCCGCCATCCACGCCTTCACCCCGACCCAGATTTGTTTCTTAATGGGGTGTGCCTAGATGTGTTTGAGTCGCACCGTTTCCTTGGTCTTGTATTCGACCGACGCCTTACCTGAGAGGCTCATATTCGCAGCCTTAGGGTCTGTTGTACTCGCGCCATGGATATTCTCCGTTCAGTGACGTTCAGCGCTTGGGGCGCTGATAGGGCTACTGCCTTACTTTTTTATCGATCCTTTGTTCGTTCGTAGCTCGACTACGGATGCGAGTTTTATTCATTCGCAGCCGAGCGTTTATTGCGGAAGGTGGATTCGATCCACCACACTGGCCTTCGCCTTGTGACCGGTGCCTTCCGCACCTTCCCCATTGAGATCCTGTTGGTCGATGCTGGGGAGATGCCACTCGCTCTGCGCCGCGTGCAGTGCATCACTCGCCTGTACAGGTGAGCCCAGCGCCCCCCTCACTCGCCAATAGCTCTCACTGCATCCGCAGCTGATCTCGACGGTGCTTATGCCGCCGAGAGACGCCAGTCATACCCTAAGCCCTTTGGGTTTAGGGCCAGGAAACTCCTTGGAGAGCTAGATATAGTTCTCGGGCCGGTGGCGCCCCTGCTTCTGCCCAGGACGCCACCCTGGAGGGTACCACACTTGGCTATTTGTCGCCACGTCTCTGCTCCCAAAGCTTGTTCGACGACGGGAGTATTGCGTTTGACTTTTTTGGAGCACACCTCGTGTCAGCCTGGAACCGTGCCAGTGTATACGGATGGCTCCAAGTCCCAAGAGGGGGGTCTGCTTCCACGCCGTATCCTCTCTGTTTGAAGTCAGCTCGGCTCTGCCAGGTGCTGCGTCTTTCTTCACGGCCTAGCTGGTGGCAATACACCACTCGGTACGGGAGATTACGCGACGTGCCCGGTTCGGAGACCGGATTGTGATCTATAGCGACTCACAAAGCGCCCTGAGTGTTCTCGGGGCATTGGATTCTCCGCATCCCCTGGTTCGCGATATCCGTGACGCCACAGTTTTGGCGAGCCGGGTGGATGTCGAGATTATCTTCTGCTGGGTTCCTGGACATGACATTTAGGAATTGCGGGGAATTAGGGCGCCAAAGAGTCCGCGAGGACTCTGCGACCGGACCAGCGTTTCGCTCTTCCTCACACCTACTACATGGCAGGAATACGGGCAGCTCTTCGAATTGCTTGGCAAAGAAGATGGGAGACGGTCGAAGGGAACTTAAAGTTGCGTGCCATTTCGCCGCGACTATTCCCATGGACCTATCCCCCAATGCCGCGATGGCTTCAGGTCCCTTTCTGTCGTCTCCGAATCGGGCACACTCGTGTGACGCATCGCTATCTGATGGAGCGCTCACCAGCGCCCTATTTTGCCCCAGACTGTTCGGCACATTCTTGATGAATGTCCCAGTCTGGGTGATCTCTGCGCACGATACCTGTCCCGGTACCGGGATGGGCGGGGTCGCTACCGCCTGTCCCTTGTACTCGGGACGAGTTTGTGCACATTGACTTGTTGACTTGTGGGGGGAGGCCGGCCTTCTTCCTATTATTTAAGCAGGGTTTTGTTTTGTTTGTTTTTTTGTTGTTTTTTTTTTCCTCCTATAGGTCTTACTCTCCTGCGCTGGGGGGGACCTTTCCCCGACGCAGGAGCTTGCTTACTGCTCACTTTCCTTTCCCTTTTTTTTGGGGGGGGAGTTGTTTTTTATCTTAATTTTATCTTAAAGTAACCTAGTTATAGGCCAATTTTTAATACGGCGACTAATGCCCAAGTAGGCAGTCGCGAGATGAGCTTTTTAATAAAAAAAAAATAAAAAAATGTAGCCATACACACCTCGGTCTTCATCCCTCAGGGTTATATACTATCTTTACAGACTGAGCGCGTTTGGTTCCCTTCAGCGAATGTTCCCTCGCCACTCTGTAGCAATACTGGCGACCACACACTTTTTTGACTGCACGCTATTACTCCTTGTCGTTTTGCTGGCTGCCCCGTCAGTCAATTATTGAGGGAAATGAACGGCCGACAGGAAAGCTAAGAAGGCCGCCCTTCACACCGCACTGCCTTTACGTGAATCCCCCATGTTCCACTGAGATTTCATCCCCATCATTGGTAAAAAAAATGGGAGTGATTCGAATACACATGGACACATTCATCTACTCAAAGTCGGGAAAAAATGCCTCCTCTCGGCCATCATCTTTCTCTGCTCATCGAAAGAAATATTTCGGTTTTAACTCTACCTTTGCTTCCGTTTTCTGAGATTATCCCCATGTTGTGTCTAATCTAACACAATTCTCGGAGGATGCCGGCGTCAACTCCCAACATTCAATGGCCTATTTATTCACTTTCTTTTACTGCACAGGGCATACAATCTCTTGGACCAAACCATCACCTAAACGACATTCCACCAGACATCAACCCACAAGGAAGATCCATCTCATGCCAAAAATGGATCTCTCTGTCAAGGTTCTGGTGTGGTCATCACCCAAAACTAAACACAAATAAATACCGCACTGGCTTGACCGACACAAACATCTACCACCAGGCACCAGATTTCAACACTTATTCACATGCCAAACACAGGCACAGTTCGAACAAACTCTCCAGAAACTCGGTTAACCATTTTGTTCTTCTGCATTGATCGCGACCGCCGTCCGGCCTAAGGGAGTGGTCCTAGCCAGGGCAACATAAATAATTTGTTACTTTTAGCTTCACCACATTCTTGCTTTGCTTCCTCGGTCATTGATTCCCAGCAAGGGAGTATCGCTTTATGCTGTGGTACCTGGTACCTTTTGAGCGGCACGTCCTTCCCTCATTGCCACCGATAGTTTAAAACTACCTCGGTTTTTTTTATTTTTAGACATCTCGATTTTACTTCCTTTTTACCCCCATTTCTTTACAAGCCCAACCCCGCCCTGAGGATCACCGTGTCGAGGTGGAGGGTCTTGCGTACTTCAATGACACATTGGGCTATGTCAGTGAAGACTGTGATGGACATTGTTTTCCATCAGTCTGTCTTCAGGGGTCCTACCTTGCTGAACAGGCCACTGTGGAGCAGTCAGACTATGGATCCTCACACCCTTGTGTTGAGTACCGCTGTACGCCGGAGGTATCGCCTTGAATGCCGCACTTTGGGGATGATAGCGGTTCACAGCGTGTGTCTTAGCCTAGCTGTCATCAAACTTCCATTTATGACGTTGCACTGTTTTTAAAACGACAGCTGTAGCGTGGGGGAAGAGCTACCCTGAGGACAGTGTAAAGCGCCTAGTCTGGGGGCAACTACAGTAACATGACTCCACTTCCCCAGGGGTACGTGTTCTTTTAATACAACTATTTATGGGTAAAAATAATAAAAACTTTTCCTAGAGGCCCCAGGCTTCTGGTTCCCGTGCCACCAATGACCGTGATCTTAGTATACTCGATCCTTTTGGTTCCGAGGTCGACGATGATCTTGATTATGATAGATTTGTAGTTTTGAAATCAGACAATGATACACCAATAAGTAAGACACATTTTCAATGTATATGAAGACTTTGTTGCCACTGTGGCCTAGGAAAGATGGCTGCCTTTTGTGGAGTCCTCTTCATTTGATCAGCATCAAAAAATCAAAGCACTAGATTCTCTTGCTTCCCTCAATATTTCCTCTTCAGCCCATCCTACCTTTAACACCTGCAAGGGGTTAGTTATCAGGTTGGGGGAGCTTATTGAATATGATGTGGACGACTTGTTGCTAAACTGACTTCTCAGAAGGTAGTTGGTGCATACCGCGTCCACTCGTAATGTTAATGGGCACCAGAGTTCCTTCCGCTACTATCATATTAACTTTTAATAGGTTGGAACTCCCTAATAATATCAAGGCTGGTTATCTGTGTATTCCCGTGAAGCCCTACGTGGAGAATCCCCGTTGGTGCTTTCATTGTTAACGTTTTTGACATGTCAGTAAGCACTGCAGACAGGAGAGGGTGTGTCAATTGTTCCTCTTATTTCCATGGAACACCGTGCCCTCGTCCCCCTTGTTGTTCCAACTGTGGTGGCGACCACCTAGCCACCTCTAAGCAGTCCCTTTTTTTCTTGTATGAGAGAGAGGTTGTTGCTCTTCGGAATAAATTCCGAATTGGCATGAAGGATGCTAGAAGGAGAGCTAAAGAATTATACATACAACCAGGAGTGAATTTTACGGACAATCTTAGAGCGACCAGACCAGTCCGTAACAGACAGCAGAGACCATTCAGACCTCCGCTTTTACGGCCGCAGAATATCCATCAAGAAGCCCCAATAGAATCTCTGCCTCAGAATGATGCTCCTCCTCCCTCTCCAATCATTAGGGAGGTTCCTGCTTCTCCTAAACCAAGGCGCAAGAGGACTCGCCGTTCCTCAGATTTCCCTCCATCAGCATCTAACCAACCATTGACATGTCCTGAAGACATGGAGGCAGATTCCGAGGATGTTCATGTGGTGTTCGTTTCACCTTTGGACATCCACCCTCCTCCCACTGAATCTGCCTTGAGTCCATCAGTCACAACTAGCCAGCCTATTACATCCACAACATCAGTAACTCCAAGATAAGCTGAATTGATTTTTTCTGATCCAGCTTTGGCTGTTGCCCTTTTGGAAGAGGAGAAACAGCCTTCTGGGGTTTCTTCACCCACCCCAGCTGACCCACCATCCACCTTTCAAAATGACTCTGTACCATCTCTCTCGACATTACTACCTACCAGTACAGATGACCCAATATCTTCGGAGGCATCTTTGCCAGCAAAAACCACTCTGTCATACTTACAACTGACAGATGGTTATTTGCCCTCTAATAAAAGTGCCATCCCCAAAACATTCAAACTACCTATGCCTCAAGTGTTAATTACACCTAAAAATCAAAAAGATTCAAAACCCCAGTTACCTTCACCGGGTGCAAAGAAAAATTTAATTACCCTTAAACGATGAATATGTTTTCAATTGTTCATTGGCATCTACAAGGGGTCTTCTCCAAATGGGAAGAATTCAAACTCCTGTTTCATGATTACAACCCTAGTTGTATATCATTACAGGATACCCAATGGGTATTCGTCGATTACCCAATATCTCCCACTATGTGGGATATTTTAAGAATCCACCAGAACCCATTCATGGTTCTGCTATTTTTGTCTGTGAAGACTGTTCTCACTTAGCCATCCCATTGAGAACAGACCTTCAAGCAGTGGCGATTCGTGTGTATAACAACCGGCTATACACAGTCTCCTCACTGTACCTCCCTACTGGTGAAGGAGTAGTTGCTTCAGATTTGGCTAACAAATTAGCCAATCTCATTTCCCAACTCCCGACCCCATTCCTACTAGTTGGAGACTTTAATGTAAGGCACCACCTTTCGGGAGACTATGATGACAACCCAAGGGAAATCTGATTGTGAGACTTATGGAGACCTTGGATGTGTCATTATTTAATGATGGCACTCCAACATCCTTCCATGTCCAGACCAATAGCTCTACCTGTGTAGATTTGTCACTTTGTTCCTCAGACTGTAGAGCAGATTACAGCTGGTTGGTGGATCCTGATCTGAGAGGAAGCGATCACTCCCTAGTTGTTCTGACTTCATGCCTGGGTGACCCTCCTCCCCCACAGGGCAATAGGTGGAACACCAGGAAAGCCAATTGGCCAAAGTTTAAATACCTTTCTCACCATTATGGACACTTCCCTCAGGGTGACATTGACATGGTCCTGGAGAACTTCCATGATCATGTCAACCAAGCGGCAAATTCTTCCATGCCCATCTCCAAAACTACTTCCCACAAGACCCATCTCCCTTTTTGGTCTGAGGAATGCAGCAATGTGGTGACAGAGTGTAAGCGAGCTTGTCGTCGCTACCATCGAAACTATACTGCCATCAACAAGTATGCTCGTAGCCGAGCCAGGGCAGTACGATAGCGTACCCTCCGCCAGGCTCGCCGAATTTCCTTGAAAGGGTACATCAACTCTATCCACCACCAAACTCCACCAGACAAAGCCTGGAAAAGAGTGAATAACCTCATGGGCAGAGCAAGTGGTTTCTCTGCCCCTAATATAGTTGAAGCAGGCGAGCTTTTGGGAGACTTGTCCAGAATTTCAAATGTCCTGGCAAAGACATTTGCTGATATTTCCAGCCCTAACAATTATTCCTTAGAATTTCAACATGTCAGGAAAATACAAGAGCGGTGCCTCTTGAACTTCATGGAACCTTGTATGGATAATAAACCATACAATAAGCGCTTTTCCATTCATGAACTTTGAAGTGCTCTTAAAAGATGTGGATCCACTGCACCTGGTCCTGATGCTATCTCTTATGATATGATCAGGAATATGCCTTCAACACTCATTTCACATCTTCTCGATATATTTAACTATATCAGGATTAAGGGCTGTTTCCCTTCCAATTGGAGGGAAGCAATCATACTTCCCTTTCGTAAACCAGAAAAGGAAGGGACGCTTCCGACCCACTATCGCCCAATTGCCCTTGTTTCCCATCCAAGCTTTTTGAAAGGCTGGCGAATGCCAGGATGGTATGGTGTCTGGAAAAACACAACCTTATTTCTCCCTCACAGTCGGGTTTTAGAAAGAGACAATGCACCACAGACCTGCTGGTCAAGATGGAGGATTGCATTCCCCAAGCTTTCTCAAAGAGACAACACTCCATTGCTGTCTTTTTGATATATAAAAAGCATATGATACCACCTGGAGGTATGGTATCCTGAAGCAACTATATGACTGGGGTATCAAAGGCCATCTTCCTAGATTCATACAGCAATTTCTTGTTGGACGCACGTTCCGTGTTAGGGTAAGAAAGGTCATATCGGAGCCTGTTGATCAGATAGAGGGCGTGCCACAGGGAAGCATTTTGAGCGTCACCTGCTTATCTGTGGCTATCAACAGCATTATTACTGATCTTCCTGCAGATGTAGTGACAACTCTTTATGTGGATGACTTGGCAATTTTTTCAGCATCACCTCAGCTGCCATTTGTCATCCGTAAATTGCAACTGGCCATTAACATCATTGCCAAGAATGCCGCTGCAAAAGGCTTCCGACTGTCATCCTCAAAAACAAAGGCAGTTCATTTCTACAATTTCAGGCAAGTTGACTGGGAACAGCCAACCTTATCTTTGTATGGCTCCCCCATCTCGTTTGAACCTCATTGTAAATTCCTTTGACTCAAAGCTCTCCTGGCTCTTCCTTATAACTGCCTTGAAAAAATCCTGCTTGAAGAGAATGGATATCTTAAAACTTTTATCACATGTTTCGTGAGGAAGTGATCGCCGTACCCTATGGTTTTTGTATACAACCTTGATCCAGTCTTAGCTGAATTATGGGTCACAGGTGTACTCTTCAGCCTCATCCTCAAACTTAGATAAGCTCACTTCTATCAGGAACCAGGGAGTGCGTCTAGCTTTGGGAGCATTCAAGTCCTCCCCAGTATGGAGTCTCCATGCAGAGAGTGGGGTCCTTACACTATCCTTTCACCGCCTTAATTTTAACCTGCAGTACCTTTTCAGCCTGCAACAGCTCCCCCACTCACCTGTATATGAGTGCACCTATAATATTCACTCGGTGGTCTCATATGACAGGTTTCCTTCGCTGATTCACCCCCTTTGTCCTGCGTATGACTGGAGATACAGGTCAACTGAGGGAATTATCAGTTATTCCATATCAGATCCCTAAAGTACCCCCATGGCTATTGCCAGCCATGAGGGTTTGCAAGGTGCTGGCAGGCGAACCGAAGACTAAGCTCTTGCCTTCTTTTATTAACACTCTTTGTGCCACAAATCAATCACTTTTATCTACACAGATGGATCTAAATCATCTGATGGGGTTGGAGCTTCTGCTATCTTCCCTTCCCATCATGTGTCTGTGTGCCTGCCCAATACAGCCTCTATCTTCACAGCTGAGCTCGTCGCGATACTGGCTGCACTGTATACCATCGCTTCTTCATCACCAGGATCTTATACAATATTCTCTGATTCCGTCAGCTCTTTGGAGGCTTTAGTCTCTTTATTTCCAGATCACCCGCTGGTTTCAAAGATCCAACAGTGGCTTTTTTATTTATCCTCGTTCCACGAAGTTTTATTCTGTTGGGTACCTCCTAGCCACATGGGTATAAAAGGAAAATGAGAGAGCAGATGCTGTTGCCAAGGCCTCTGCATCTCTAGGAACCTCCACCCCTGCTCCTCTTCCTTTCCGTGATGTCGTGCCATACATCCATGAGTACGTGGTCGGCCAGTGGCAGAGGACTTGGAATGAACTCCCTCTAACTAAACTGCATGCCATCAAACAGTCAGTCCGCCCCTCGCCACGCACTACTATGGGACCCGTACTCAGGATGTTATTCTATGCCGTCTGAGAATTGGGCATTGTCGTCTGACACATGGCTTTCTGATGGAAGGCCTTCAGCATTCTCTAATGTGTACTCACTGTGGAGTACCACTGTCTGTACTCCACTTATTTGCTGAATGCCTCTGATTCCATACTCTGAGGCAAAGGCCCTTTCCTTTTATTTGCCAAGGGATGTGTCCCCAGCAGGTTCTGAGGAGCATCCTTTCCGAACATGAGTGCACCTTTAACATGAACCGAGTGTTTAAATTTTTATCAGAGACAAATCTCTTAAAGGAAATTTAATGTTTTATCTATTATTAGAACCAGATAGACGTGTCGTGTCTTATGATTTTACAGCATTCTACAGGCATTTATTTTTCTACATTTTTACTCCCTCTTCCTTTTTTTATATATCTTTTAGATTTTTAACCATAGTTTGTTTTTAAAGAAGATTTGAAATTTTAAAGAATCCTCTCTTTCTGGAAATGGCTGCGAGCTCGCCCACTTGGACTTACGCAGCACCCGTCTGTTTTGTACCATTCTTCTTTACAAGCCCATTCTCGCCTAGTTTTTCTTGGCCAGTGGCTAGTTTTGCAGGCTACTCGCCGAGTATCTTTCTTCCATATTATCCTTGGAGGTGGGGGCTCACCCATCCCTCTTAGCTTCTCCATGGGGAGAGTATATTTAACAATATTTATTTTCTTCCTACCCTTAACCCCCCCCGCCCATTTTTTTTATAACTATCCCTTGTAGATCTTCTTAACAAACTTTGCGGGAGACGCCCTTGGTAGTTTGCGCTCGCGGTTGGAGTGCAAGTTCGCTTTTCCTTACAGGACTCCCCTGCTCGTGGTCCTGGGGGTTTGAACTACAAGGATGTGATCGATGGCGTTAATTTCTGCTCCGTGTCGAACAGCAAAGGGTGGATGGATTGTCTGGTGGCAAATGTGGGCAAGAACCAAGTTGGATTCTGCATTCCTGAGAAGATCGTCTATTCCCACGACGAGACCATCCATCATTGTGAGTGTGTGAACCTTTGCCTTAGAACCGCGTAAGGGGCACGGCGATGTCTTTTCCTCTCGGTGTGCTGACGAGACTCGGCGCCTCGTCCCGCTCCAGCTTAGCCTCTCCTCCTCCTGCTTACAGCTACTTTCTATACCAACTCTCCTCCTCTCCGTCACCGCAGGGGAGGCGCCGCACGTCCTCCCGGCCTGAATACAAATGGGGGAAACCCCGTCACTGGGTTGACTTTAACTCTGATTTGGCTGTGGCAAGTTGTTGGGGTTCCCTCTCTTTCCTTCTGAGCATTCCTTTTTTTCCTACGACTATTCCTCCCTCAACCCTGTTTAAGCTTAAGAACCTGACCAGCTACCTTATGCCATGTCAGAAGAGAGGCTTTGGAACCTTTATAAACAAACGCCCTTAGGTCACAAGAGACCAGGACTTGACGGGCCCTAGGCATTGAGGCGCGATTAATGGGAAATTTGGTTTTGCCCCAATAACCCCTTCTTGCGGCCGTTCTCGTATGCATAAAACTGTACTGCTTCTGGCAACAGTACTTTACTCCCTTGTTGGCTGCCAGGCCAACTAACTAAAAGAGTCGGCTCCCGCTCTGGGTCTGCCAAAACAGATCTTCCTGTCGAGTATTAATTAGTACATCCTATTAAGGAAATCCGCCTCGCGGATTGCTCAGTTGAGGAGAGACCCGTCCAGTGGGCAACTGGTCGGTGTGCATTGCTGCACAGATGACGAACACCAACATTAATACACTCAGGATGGACCCCTGAAAAGTCCGGCAAACCGAGACGGAATTTGCTGGACGCAGGATATAGCCCACGAACCCTATTTTTCTTTTCAGTGGTCACAAGCGTAGGATTTCTCGTGTGTTGGCAAATTTACACAAGTCTTAACATTTCGAACTACATCCATTTTCCTAAATCTGTGCTCGAGGTATTTAAAGACACCACCACTCTGACCGGTGGAGAGGCTTCCTTCCAACAATTTGATTGCAAGCAGGCGATTTCCCTTTCCCTCCAGAGCCGCCCCAGGTGACCCCACGCCCTTACTTTCTCAGGGGTCCTACAAGACGCTTTTAATGGAGAGGGCCCTTCTCCCTCTCCATTACTGACGGGTTAGGGGGGTTTCCCACTTACTCCCTTCCATAGAGTTGCCTCCGGGCGACCCTTTATTTGCGGCGGATCCCCCTATAACTTCTCAAAGGCCCACCAAGAACACGGTAAGACAGAGGACACGCCACTTCGGTTCCTGTCACTTTTTGGGTGGAGAGAAGCGGGTTCACTCCCTGCCCTCAGTGAATGGACGAGTACGCTTATGTTTCGGCAAGCGACGAGTCCAAGACTACCACGTTCAACCCCAAGGCGCCCTCAGGCGGGGACCCAGATAAGGACCATAGTTGCAAGTGTGCTGGGCGAAGTATCGATTACGTCGGGGCCCCTCATTCAGAGAGTACCTGGCGTTTTGGAGCCAGCTGGCTTCAAACGCTTTTTAGTTTTCCTCTCCACTGATGGCAGCCAATTAGCCAGAGGGCACATGTTCCTCACAAGATAGCATTAGCTAGGTTGACTGGTAGAGAACCTTAGATAACCGTTTCTTGGACTGGAGCCTTCTGGCGAATGCGGCAGACTGTTCCGAAGAATATGGCGCCCCACTCTTTCATGAATTTCGTGTTAGGGGTGGTTTATGCGAGAGAACTCGTACACTACTCAAAAGACCAACGAACGGCATGCCAGTGTATACGGATTGCTCCAAGTCCCAAGAGGAGGGGGTCGTCGGTTTCCACGCCTTTATCCCCTCTGTTTGAAGTCAGTGGGGCTCTGCTAGGCGCAGTCGCCAGATAGCCCCTTAAAAAAAAAAATCTGCTAGGCGCTGCGTCTGTCTTCACGGCCGAGCTAGTTGCAATACACCGCTCGGTACGGGAGATAAGGCGACGTGCCCTGTTCGGAGGCCGGATTGTGATTTATAGCGACACACATACGCCCTGAGTGCTTCCTGGGCATTGGAATCTCCGCATCCCCTGGTTCGTGATATCTGTGACCCCACGGTTATGGCGAGCTGGGCGGAGGTCGAGATAATCTTCTGCTGGGTTCCTGGGCATGTAAGAATTGCAGGGAATGAGCGCGCCAAAGAGTCCGCGAGGACTGGGCGACCAGAGGTGCGTTTCGCTCTTCCTCACATCGATTGCATAACAGGAATACGGGCAGCTCTCCATGCTGCTTGGCAAAGAAGATGGGAGACTGTGAAAGGGAACTTAAAGTTGCGTGTCATTGCGCCGCGACTGTACCCATGGACCTACCCCCGACTGCCGCGACGGCTTCAGGTTGCTTTCTACCGTCTCCGAATTGGACGCACGGCCATTTGAGTGAGTGCTCGCCTGCACCTTATTTTGAAGACTGTTGTCCCCCAGACTTTTCGGCACAGTCTTGTTGAATGTCCCAGTCTGGGTGACCTTCGCGCACGTTACCTGTCCCGGTACTGGACGAGTGGGGTTGCTACCGCTTGGTCCTTGTACTCGTGACTGGTTCGTTCTTACAGACTTGCAGACTATACGACTTTTTTTGGATGAGGTTGGCCCCCTCCACCGTATTTGACTCTGTTCTAGGTCGCATGTTCCTGCGCCGAGGAAGGCGGGCCTACCCCCGACGCAGGGGCGCGTTTCCTTCATGTTACTTTTTTGCTTTTCTTTTTGTTCCTCTTTGTTTTTTTTTTGTTTGTTTTTTTTTTAGCTTTTGTCATACCTCTGTTCCTTTTTATATTTATTTTCTTGTTTTTAATATAGCATAGTATTGGGCTTTCCGTTAATTACAGCGACTTCTGCCCGAGCTGGTGGCATTACACCGCTCGGTATGAAAGATAACGTGTAGTGCCCTGTTTGGAGGGCGAACTGTGATCTTTAGTGACCACACAGCGCCTTGAGTGCTCTCGGGACATGTATTATCCACACCCCAGGTTCGCGCTATCTATGACGCCATGGCTTCGGTGAGCAGGGTGGATGTCGAGAGTATGTTCTGCTGGGCTCCTGGTTATGTGGGAATGAGGGCGCCAAAGACTCACCGAGGACTGTGTGAACAAACCAACGTTTCGCTCTTCCTCATACCGATTGCATGGCAGGAATAAGGACAAGTGTCCGGGCTGCTTGGCAAAGAAGATAGGATACGGGCGAGGGGAACTTAAAAGTTGCGTGCCATTGCTTCCTTTCCTCTTTGTGTGGGCACACTTGCAGGACGCCCCGTTATTTAACGGAGCGCTCGGTTTCACTCTATTGCGACGACTGCGTTGTCTCCCACACTATTCGGCTTGATTCTTGTTAAATGTCCCAGTCTGGGTGATCTTCGTGCACGTTACCTGTCCCGGTATCGAGACTTGTGGGGTCGCTACCGCTTGTCCCTTATACTCGGGACGGTTTCGCGTATACAGACCTGTGGACTATTTGAATTTTTTGAGGTTGACCCCTATTTTATTTCACTCTTTGTTGTGGGTCACATGTTCCTGCGCCGTTGTAGGCCGGCCTCTCCCCTACGCAGGAGCGTACTTCCTTCTTCTAGTTTTTTTTTTGGGGGGGGGGCATAAGCCTCTTTGTCTTATGCCCAAGTAGTCAGTTGTCAGGTGACCGATTAGAAAAATAAAATAAATCCAGACTATTGGTGTTGCCTTTTGCTTATAAATCTTTTCATTTCGTTTAAATTCTTAAGGGGTTAAAAAATGTTTAAATATATAAAATAGTATACAAATTAATCCTTAAATACTCGGGCCCATTTAAGGACAATTTTATACAAAGTAGAGGTATTCAAAAGTTTAAATTGGTGTCCCCCCCCCCCCTCCCTTTGCGGCGATAGTTTTTATCGCTACTTTGGATCATAAATCTTTACAACCTTTAGCTAAGAGCGAAATTGTTGTATTTAGCGCATGTCCTCTCTGATGGTTCGATCGAGTGTTGTGATCGCTCTGACGGAGAAAGCAAGCTTTGTTTCGAACTCCAGAACGACGACTCCTCGGATGTTGGAAAGACACATATGCAACCGTATTCTTGTTTGCCTGCCAGAGTTGCCATTGAAGGGAGGTAAGAGCCACTAATTACACATAATCACATGATACAATAATCGTTTGTCGGATAAAAATTATTCGTACCTGAAAAGACTTCTTTTTATTCACACCGACAATTTTCATTTCAGCTCCAAGTCGTGTTCGACATCGTTGCAATGCACCGGTGAAAACCTCTTCTGCTTGGCTCCTTCTATTCGAAATTCTTCTCGATTTCTCGCAATCTCTCGGCGATCTAGTAATGGGACCCGCGCCAAAGATGTCCTGTATCTCGGGTCTCTCGCTCAGTTGTACTCTTCTGTCAAAGTGACCAATTACGTTCCTAAGCTTAGTTTGTTTTCCCCTTGGATTCCCTACTTCTTGGAAATCCTGACAGACTACTTAGTGAAGTTTAGTGGTGCTTTAGGCCTGTTGAACTTGATACCTTGCGTTTATCTGGATGGCTACTGGATCTCAGGTGCCATCATTGACCTACTTTTGAGCTCTCATTTGGACCTCCTTGGAAGAAAGAGACTTCACGTGTTCATCACAGTACTCGGAACATCGCTGCTTCTGTTTACGATTGGACTGGGTTTGTGGACTTTACTATAGCCGTGGGCCTGGCTGAAACTTCAGGTTTTGGGAGTATGATATTCACTCCTCGAAATAGAAGTCTTGAAGGTACTGTTTCGATACCTAATACTTGGTATCCATTCATTACTTCGGAATCTTGTGCGACTCGGGGAAGGTTTCTCAGTATTGATCGACTGTGATATTTTTATACCATCGTTCGATGCTTACTTAAATCGTGCCATTTATAGATTTCTCTTTTATGTGGTACTTAATCGAGCAAGACGAAAAATAAATCTGCACATAGAAGGAAAACTTTGTGTGGGGTTCTGTTTTTTTTAGAAATGCAAGAGGATATTGACTGTTCTTTCATAACGTTGCCATAAAATTTATGTTAAAGATCATATATTGTAACGCTTTTTCACCACGTGGCGCCATGTCATTGTATGTTGCGGCTTAATATCAAGTGATTTTCCCCTTAGTGGACTAATCTTTAGGAGTGGAGGTAATTTTAACTATCTCAATTATATTTAATCACTTGTATGAATGATCTCCAGGGAGAAGAAATAGCTCCTGTTTTGTTCATTCATAATTTATGGATATCTACTATCCCTGTATTTTGGTTATGATGAGAGCCACTAAACTGCTTGGTGTCTACTACTGTAGTAATTTTCTGAGTCTGTAGAGTTGACTCCAATGCCTAGATTTATTTATTCAAAGAATCAAAATTTCTCGTCAGTAGATACTTGGAACGCTTCCTTCATTAGATTGAGTAGAAACGTTCCATGTAGTGCATTATAGTGGGAAATTATTACCATTTGTATGTAGTTATATTTAATCTGGTCACGTCACTGGATTCTAGGACTAGCAATCTCCGTGGATGCTCGTGGTTAATATTTATTTCTAGGGTGAATTTGGATTGTGTCATCTTAACATAATCGTGATTTTCTTTTTCTGCCCAGAGGTTTGTGGCTTCATTGTCATAGGATAAATAAAAGAGATTTGAGGACATTTAATGCAACCCTCTTTGTAAGATTCCGCCACACTAGAGCCGAGTCCCAATCCACCCTTCCCCGACTCATCGCCCGCAGAGTGCGGATCTTTGCCATTTCGTGTTAAGTCAAAATTTGACTCTTATTTGCCCCATCCCTCCCTCCCTTTTTGTATTATTTATAATTTATTTATTACCTTGTTCATTTATTTACTCTCACATTTTCCCCCTGTTCCTCATTTCCATTATCTCACTTTGTTGGGCTGCTTCCCCCGTCCCCCTCCTCAGTGGGTGATGGGGCTTGGGGAAAGTTGTTGGTGCACTTTCGCTTCACCCACACTCAGCACGACTTTACCTTTTTATTATTAGCATTATTATTATTTAATATTTTTATACTATTATCTATCATTATTTATTATGATTATAATTATTGTATATTACTGGGTATTATTATTTGTGTATTATCATTATGTATTATAATTATTTATTATTTTTTAGTATTAATTATTATTTAATAATATTTATTATCATTACGACTATCTCCTCAACCTTTTCTACCCGCACTTTGTTGTTGCACTTTTCCCTCGCCGCCACTCTACTACTACTTTATCTTTTTATTATAATTATTTTCATTCTTATTATTTATTTTTATTTAATACTTTGGTCGGCCTCTAATTTCGCAGGGTAGACACCGACCAGTTTCCTCTCACCCAACCATCCCCTGAGCTGCGGTTTTGGTGGTAAATTTTAACGACCTGCCTCATCCCCACCCTCACCCTCACACTCGTCGCATACCCCCTCTCTCTCTCTCTTTACACTGACTATTAATTTTACGCCCTCTCTAAAGTGGAACCGCCATGCTAATGGGTTGCCTGGCCACCGGGCGAGAGGAGTGGGCCTCTAAGGCAGCGTCTGGCTTCGCCGGCCTCGTATTCGCCCCGCAGAAAGCGGGCTACTGCTCTAGGTGATTAGCGTTTGCATGCCGTGATAATAACCGGGTCCCCATGCCCTTCGATGAAAACTTGATCACCCGACCCTTCCTCCCCCACTGGATACGATTTTGGACTTCTTTTCGGCCCTGGCAAGTTGGAGGGCTACGCGGCAGCCTCTCTCTCTCTCTCTCTGCCTCAAACGCAAATCGTGGCAGCACCCACGTCGAGGTCGCCTCCTCGCCATATTAAACAACCTTCTAGTGCTTAACAGCACCCTGGCCTTCGCCGAAAACGTACCACAAACCTACATAACATCCTAGCTCCCTCTGCTTGGTCTCGCTATATATCCCTACGTGTTCCAGAAGAACAAAAGGTCCGTCTTACATACGTACCACGCCCTTAAAGAAATATTCCTTAAATCTCCCCCCCCCCTCTCTGGGATCTTTTCTTCAGGGGTTGTTCCCAGAGAGGCTCTGGCCTTCTCGTGGTGATGGGGAGGTCAGCCCTGGGCCCCTTAGGGGACCCATGGTGCTGCCAACAAGACTTTTAACATGCCTCTCTTTCTTTCCTCCTCTATTACGCTCTTCCACTGCCCTTTATTTCCCCCTCTTCCTTCACCTATCTAGTGGTCCTTATCGATACCCGACCTCTGCTCGTTTAATGGATTGATTCTGAATTGTTCTTTCATGAAGGGGAAAGAGGCTGGGTGGGCATCTCCACCGCCTTCGTCCCACGAATGCCCAAGGAGAAACCCATCGTTGGCCCCTTTTCTCCGTGCGTAGGAGAACTCGGGCAGCCTCTCAGGGTTATAAAGATGGTGTGGTGGATCCGTATCCATTCTCCAAGAGGACATACCGGACGTAACTGATTGTATAGTTGCAGTAGTGCCGAGCCCTTGTAGGCCTCCATGGTGGGGAGCCCCGAGGGAGAATGCGAAGTTTTTTCTTTTTGCAATGGCTAGCCATAAACCAAAAACCTTCCCTTCTCGTAAGGGTTCTCGTGCCAAACGTTCCTTAGCTCCCCTTTCAGCCTTCCCTCGCTCGTTGGACCCCTATTCCAACGAAGTAGACCCAGATCTTGATTATCCTCGCTTTCTTGTCATGAATTCATCATCCGACATCCCACTTGCAAAAGTCGATGTGTTTGACGTCAATGAATCTTTTGAGTCCCGCTGTGGTGAACCCCGCCGGATGTGGTCAAGAGGAAGTGGTGATGTCGTAGTCGAGGTGTCATCCCACTCTCAACACAACCTTGTGCGAAATCTATCTTGGATAGCTGAAATTCCAATAACTGTCTCGCCCCATCCGCGTCTGAATTTCGTCAAAGGTGTCGTCCGTTCAAACGAACTAAAGGACTACGACCCCACCCGCCTTCAGAGTAAGCTCAGTACCTAACGTGTCACACACGTACACAGGGTGACTAAAACATTAGGCTCCACTAAAGTCCCAACCGCCGCACTGATTTTAACATTTGAACGACAAGAACTGCCGCAGTATATTAAAGCTGGGTACCTTCGTGTCCCGGTAAGTTCCTACATCGAACTACCCATACGCTGCTTGAATTGCAATCAATTTGGACATGTTGGCCGTGCCTGTCGGCACCCTCGCTCCTGCGTGAATTGTAGCTCTGACTACCAGGGCCCCGAATGCACCAAAACACCCCACTGTGCCAACTGCAGAGGTACCCACAGTGCTGCGTCAAAACTCTGCTCTATATTTTTATATGAAAAGGAAGTTCTCGCTTTGCGCGACTCCCTACGTCTAGATATAAGAGAGGCCCGCCAGCGTGCCCGAGCACAAACCTCGCCACTCGGTCGGCTCTTGTCTGACGTTTTACGTGACGCTGGACGAAACCGATCATCACGCGCGAGTTCCGACCAGCCTGAAGCACTTCACCCTAGATCTACTCGCAGCGTCGAAAATATTCAGAATATGCAGTCGAAGCATCGCTCTCACACCGAGATAACCAATGTAGCCCCCCACTCTCCAGCAGCTCTAGCTGGGAGAGACGATCAGGGTGAGACGCTTGAAGACATCAGACGCTATTTGAAAGAATCCTCAAAATCGACCAGTGAAGGTTCATCCACCCGACCCCGAGACCCAAATCCCAGTGGTAAGAGAAAGGATTCCTCACTTGGGTCATCGACCACCAATAAGCGGGCAGCCTCTAGAGCTGACTGGGCCGAGCCCCGGGAATCTCCAATGGACTCCTTCCCTATGGTTGAACATTCTATGCGTTTAAGTCCGTCTCGCCCTTCACAGGACTTAGGCCCCATCCTGATCCAAACGATGGCAGATATACACCCAGCTCCACACACCTCGTTCAGATCACCCTTCAACCCAAGATCCGATGGAAGCAGTTGATACTCCAACATCACCAATTGCGGTGGTTGGACCAACTCCTCAGACACCGAAAATACCCTCGACCCATGAATCCGGATGTACCGGCCGAAAATCCCTTCTTGATCTTCCTTTTCCGCCAGGTTGCAAGCCCGAATTACAATCAAGGGCCTCGGTTGGTTCTCCAAAACCCACGAAAAAAAAACAGTTATTGCTCCATCTAGGATCTCTCCCCCTGCAAAAGCAGGCTCCTCAAAATCAGCTCTCCGTCTCCCAAGCTCTTTGGGACGAACCTCAAATACAATATCGGCCTCAAAAGAGAAAAAGATATCCACAGTGGTATCTAATCGTCACACATAATATCTTCCACTTTACAATGGAATTGTCAAGGAGTTCTTCCAAAGTGGGAAGAACTCAAAATTCTTTTGACGATTATCCACCCCGCTGTTATTTGTCTCCAGGAGAATAAACTGGGTATACGGCCCTTTCCGCCAGTACCCGGCTTTCTCACTTTCAACTCTATTGCTCCTGCTGGAAGCCCCTCTCATGGAGGGGTGTCAATCATGGTATCTTCATTCTACCATGTTTCTCCCATCTCCCTACATACTACCCTCCAATCTGTTGCCGTGAGGGTTTTTCTTACCAAGATTTTTACCGTTTGCTCTATTTACCTACCCCCTTGCTTATCATTGTCAAGACCCGACCTTTTAGAACTTATAGACCAGTTGCCCCCCCCATTTTTATTACTAGAAGATTTTAACACCCGTCACCCATACTGGGGTGACCACTCGAAATGCCAAAGGCAATGTATTACAGTCTCTTTTATTATCTGACTTTCTTTGTGTCTTAAATACTGGCGTTTTTACCTCTTATCATGTCCAGACGGACTCTTTTTAGTTGTGTTGACCTGTCTGTTCGTTTCCCTGATTGCTTCACGCAATTTCGATGGTCAATTCTTGACGATCTCCATGGGAGTCACCACTTCCCTATTGTCTTGGCCCTTCAAGTTAGCCCTCATACAACTATGCCCCTTAAGTGGGACCTAGGTCATGCAGATTGGGAAGGTTTCCAAGAAGCGTCCTTCACAAATGCATCCTTGGGGATCTTCAATGGAGGGGACGCGGCAGTAGAATACTTTACATCGACTATCTACAATGCAGCAACACAGACCATCCCACGGAGGCGACCTGCCACGGGCCTCTTAACCGTGCCCTGTTGGACCTCGACGTGTGCAACAGCTATCAAAAATTACAAGTTAGCCCATGCCCGATTCCGAAAGAACCCAACTTTGTGCAACAAGGTCGACCGAAACCGAGCTCGTGCGCTTCGCAAAGAACCCTTCGTCAGGCTCGCCGAGATTCATGGCGCCGTTATGTTTCATCAATTTCCTCTATGACACCTACTGCTAAGATCTGGAAGAGGATTAATAAGATCAGGGGCCGTTATGCTAATCATCATACCCCCACACTCAACTTAGACAGTTCCTTGGAGAATGACGGCCTGGCGGTCAGCAATGCTTTTGCTGACCATTTCCGCGCCGTCAGCAGTGTCAGCCGCTACGAGAAGGCTTTTCAATCTTACAAATCAAAGGAAGAATCTCATTCTCTCAACTTCACAACAAAATCTAACCTGTATAACGCTCTATTCAGCATCCATGAGCTGCAAAGCGCTTTGTCCCTTTGCAGATCTACTTCCCCTGGCCTTGATGAGATCCATTTCGATATGATTCGGCACCTACATCCACATTCTACTCTCTTCTTACTTGATTTGTACAACCTTATATGGGTGAAAGGTTTTTACCCGTCATCATGGCACATTGGGATCATCCTTCCCTTTGTCAAACCGGGCAGGGACGGGTTGGATGCAGATCACTACCGCCCTATAGCTCTCACCAGCTGTTTGAGTAAGTTGCTGGAAAAAATTATATTGGGGCGCCTAAACTGGTTCCTCGAAACCAATCACCTTCTCTCTCCATTTCATTGTGGCTTCCGCAAAGGTCATCGTACCCTTGACCTACTAGTACGTTTCGAGGGATCGGTCCGGAAAGCTTTCTCATTAAAGCACCGAGTCCTGGCTATATTTTTTGATATTGAGAAAGCCTACGACACAACATGGAGATACGGCATCTTGAAGCAGCTATACGTCTGGGGGATGAGAGGCCTCTTACCTTCACTTATTCAAAGTATTTTAGCATCTCGATCCTTCAAGGTACGTGTTGGAGACGCATACTCTGACCTGCAACCCCAAGAGGATGGAGTTCTTCAGGGCAGTGTTTTAAGTGTCATGTTTTATAATTGCCATCAATGATATTATTTCGTCTCTCCCAGAGAGTGTATCAGCAACTCTGTTTGTCGATGATTTAGCTCTATACTGTTCCTCACCTCGCCTTCCATCAGCAGCGCTTCGGCTACAACTGGCGGTCGATGCTGTATCCAAAAGAGCACAACTTAAGGGATTCCGCTTTTCCACGAACAAAACCAAAGCAATGTATTTCCACCGAGGCAGAGGGGTTCTTGTTCCGCCATCTATCTCCCTACAAGGCGAAGATATAGAGTTTGTCTCCGAGTTTCGATTCCTTGGCGTAACTCTCGATCCAAAGTTATCCTGGTTACCACACCTACGCCGACTTCGAACAGGCTGTCTGCGGGCTCTAGACATTTTGAAAGTCCTCTCACACACTTCGTGGGGCAGTGACCGACAAACATTGAGGACATTATACACAGCCCTCGTCCAATCCAAATTGGATTATGGCTGTCAAATTTACTCATCGGCTTTCCCTTCAGCCCTTAAAATGCTGAACCCCATTCGAAACCTCGGAGTTCGCCTTTCTAGTGGAGCCTTCCGTACTTCTCCGGTCAACAGCCTTTACTGCGAGAGTGGGGTACTCCCTTTGCCCTACCATAGACTTCAAATCTGCATGCGATACCTCTGCCGAGTACAGCAAGCCCCTGTATCAGAGGTCTACAGATGCCTGTATGCTGCCGAACCAACGGCGGCATATGATAAGTTGCCATCTTTACCCCGCCCTTTGAACCTTCGCATAGGAGATCATCTCTCTAATCTGGGTGCTCCAAGGGTCCTTACCCTCCCATCCTTACTGACCCCTAGTTGGCGTGCTCCTCTCCCCACAGTATATACCAACATGTGGAGCCTGGAGAAGTCCTCCATGGACCCTCGCATCATTAAAAGCCTTTCTTAGAGCATTCGATCTCACACAAACAATGCTGCCCACTATACACGGATGGCTCTAAGTCGGACGGTGACGTGGGCGCCACAGCCATCTACCCAGGAGGAGAATTCCTAACTCTATCTTTGCCACCAGCAGCATCCATTTTTACCGCTGAACTTTCAGCAATCCTTTTAGCCTTTAGACTCATCCAAATTTTACCTTTTAGTTATTTTGTCATTTTTTCCGACTCAAGGAGTGTCTTACAGTCAATTAGATCTTTTAATGCGTCCCATCCCCTGGTCACAGAAATTTGCAACTGGCTGATCCAAAATGCATCCTGATATAGAATTATATTTTGCTGGGTCCCTGGGCATGTGGGGTTCCTGGGCAACGAGAAGGCTGATCGGCTGGCCCGCTCAGCACATTCTGTGTCCCCTGAGAACTCGGCTCTGCCTTTTAGGGACTACTTTCCTTCAATAAGAGAGTATATTTTTCAACTGTGGCAGAATGAATGGGATGACTGTTCAACATTTAAACTATACAAAATTAAAAATTCTATTCGCTCTTGGCCCTCGAGTCGTCATAGAATGCGGTCGTTGGAGGTGTCTCTTTGCCGAGTTCGCATTGGCCACACGAGACTTACTCACGGCCATCTTGTTTCGGGTGATGCTCATATCAGCCCTTGCTGTCGTTTTTGCGGTGGGGACCAATCGGTTGCCCACCTTTTATTGGATTATAGCCACTTTGCCATTCTCCGGTTGTCCTGTTTCCCGACCCTTCTAACTATTCCACAACACACCCGTCTTCGATTCATATTGGCAGAGGAATCCACTTGGATTGGGTAGCAACCCACTGGTAACCTACCTTAAACCTTGCCCCCATATCTCATTTGCTGACTCACTCTCCGAGATAATAGTCCGAGCCACTACTGAGTCATGTTTCCAGCGCCTGCTTGGCCTACAGTCTCTCGGCCAGCAGGGTGTCCCCTAACCTGGAGAACCTAGAAAAGTCAGGGAATTTTGACTTACCTCCTGTAATTGTTTTAAAACAGGGGGTGTAACAGGTACTTTTTGTACTTTTTTCAAGTGGTACTTTTAAATATGCTAGGGACAAAACTCGCTTTCTTTTCTATTATTGCAAATCAATTTGAAGGTATTTGACCAAATTTCAGAAAGATTTCCCATTGACACCATTCCTTTATGAGGAACTTTTTTGCTTACTAAAATATATTGGCAAAAGAATTCTAAATCACAAAGTATATGAGGAAAATAGTAGTTCTTGTATTGCTTTACTAAAAGCTGATCTTTTTTACAAAGGTGATAATCTTTCACATTTCAACGATATAGATTTGTCATTTACTACAAAAAAGACTATTTTTAACTCGCCAAGACGACCAACTGATGAAGAAATAAAGTTGTTCAGAAAAGATTGCTTGATTTTCTTTCTGTCTAGTTAAAGGCTTCAGCTCCATTTCTCCAAAGATCATGATGTCATAAGCTGTCAAAGACTTGATTTATTGTTAGAAAACCTTATTAAAGTAAATCACCTAACAAGAATAGAAGCAGATTCCATAAATGAATCTCATTCTAAATTGATTGAGAGTCCGTTTGTTAAAGAAATATGTCGTAATTATGACTTTGAAAAAGATCGATTAGATTCATTTTTCTCAATAATTTTTAAATCGGTTAACATTACAAATGATTATCAAGATTTGTTAATATGATAGTTACAATGTTTCATGGCAGTGCCTCAGTTGAGAGAGGATTTTCAATAAATAAATATTGCATGGACAGTAATTTACATGATCAGTCATTAGTTGCAAGAAGAACTCTATGTGATGAAATCAGAGAAATCAATTGGGACCTGTCTTTTTTTTAAATAGACAAACGCTTGTTATTAAGCTGTTGTAATGCTTGTGGATATTCTAAGGATTACCTCGAGGAACAAAAAAAATTCAGCTGCTAATAAAAGAAAAGCAATGTAAGAATAAGAGAATTTGAAGGAAAATAATAGAAAAAAAGAGGTTCAAATCTTAGAGGACCAAATCTAACCTGGAAATAATATTTTAGAGTGAATTATGATTTTCTGTATATGACTTGCATATTTTATAACTTAATGTTTTTTGTTGTTTTTTCACTATAAAACAAAAGAAAGAAAGCAAAGCATGAACCTGGTACCTTCATAAAATTTGTTATTGCTAAAAATTGAATTTGGTTTTCTTATTTCTTTATTACTATTATATATTATTAGGTCATTTCTTTTGTACCAGGTCGGTATGGGGTGGGTCCTGGTGGGCTTTCTTTTAGTTTTATAATTTTAACAAGATTTTGATTCTTTACCATAATTTCATGTAGGTCAGGGAATTTGAAATTGGAATTTCAGCGGACACCTTGGCCAGTGACAGGAATTAATTTAATGTCAGGACCTGCACGCTCCTAGTGGATAACTTCTTCCCGGAACCTGACGCCACAGGAACGTTTATCGCTCCCGTCATCAAAGAAGTCTTCGCCGACCAACGACACAATGTTGAGTCTGTCAGTATTTTTAAAAAGCCATCTTTTCGTTCTTCCACTCCATTTAAGGTTGCTAATATAACTCTAAAACAACAAATCTTACCAATGTTCATAAAATTTGCAGGAACATACATACGAGTTCAAAACTCCGCACCCAACTCCAGTGCCGTAACTGCAGCAGATTCGACCACTCCTCGAAATATTGTAAGAACCGGGAATCCGTGCTTTTGATATGGACAATTGGGACACAATGCCCCATATGCACAGAAGAGACGCACTGCCTCAACTGTGGCGGCCTACATCATGCCCTCTGCAAGAAGTGCCCTCACTACCTCTACCACCAGGAGATCCGCCTCCGGTCCCTACTATGCGGTATCTCTAGACGCCAAGCAAAACTAGCATGCGTGAAGAAGGCATTACATTGTCAGCACCCATCTTTTCCACTGTGACGAGTGATGCTCCTAGCATTCACGACACTATACCCACGTCTAGCACAAAGACGCTCAGAACCGAGCAGCCTCTCTATCTCCAACGCTCGCCCCTCCCTTGAAACAACGCACTAAGAAACCTTTGATAACACACCCAGCTACGCCTTCCTAACAGGGCGACGCGATAGAAGAACCAGTATCGCCTCGCGATCTTAAAACACAACCTATCTCTCCCCGTCGTAGAGTGCCACTCTCGCCCGATGTACTTGTTCATCCATCTTCAAAATACGGATCTTACCCTAATCGCCGGAACAACCATCGAAGAGGCAGAGACCGAACTCGATCACCTCCCCCGCCTTTATATCTATCAAATGAACCCACCCACGTACCACCTACAACTCAATCCTCGATGATCGTGCACGATGATGAACTTATAAGATCATCCACCTACCCAAGTACCTGCCTCTTCTAAAGGGCCGATGTATGTGAAAGTTGCTCCTGCCACTACTAAGCTGCTACCTATCCCCCCTTACAGCAAGTTATCACTGCCAAATATCACCCCCCAGATAATGAATCACTCAGTCCCCCACAGGCCGACGTAAGGGGGGGTGGAGGTCGTAAGCGCTCTCCACCTTCTCCCTGATTCCTCCCCTTTGAGCCCCTGCCACGACAAACGCACCCGTCTCGAAGATGACGCCCACCCTCGCTTGAAGCAATGAGCTCCTCAGATTTTATGTGGCTTTACGACATAAAATCATATACTTCGTCTAGCCCCTCGCAAATCACACGATCCGGAAAAATACCTTCATCCGACGAGAGATCTTTTAGATCTCTCGCTCGCTAAACTCTATGAAATATCTACCAAAGATCCACCTCATCCTACCGATAACGATACCACTCGGATATCGCCATGCTCAAATAAAACCACCGAGGCTGCCCCAGCTACTGACCCTTGTCAGTCATGTGATCACCTTGCCTTGTGCCCCTCGTACTACCTAACCGCCCCTCCCTCATTAGATTATGATCTACCTCCTGGTTGTAAAGCTACCTATATAGCATCCTATAACCCGATAGCCTCCTCTCCAGATTCTTCTCCGACCGCCAAGAAAATGGCCCATCAATCCCCACCAAACACTGGCCCACGCTCATGACTCAGCCACAGATAATTTTACCGTCCCCGTCTCTCGTTACCCCTGGGCCAAAACGCATGAACCGTACTCTCGCCCCTTTGTCTAACTCAACCATTAATGCTCTAACCTCCTTAACCTTGACTCACATGGAATAAATAACCCGTAATGGGCACGGCGATCTGCTTTGCTGGCCGCCGTGCTGACGGGACTCAGGGCCCCGTTCAGCTCCAGCTTAGCCTCTTCTCCTTTATGACGCCCTGTCTTCTTACCCTGCTTCCTCACTTTCCCTACAACCTCTCCCACAACCTTCTCTGGTCGGTCTCTAATATCACAAGGTTGACACCGGTTCGGGATAGGGTTTTTTTAACAACCTGCTTCATCCCTACCCATACCTTCCTCACATCCCTTTTCCTTTCCTCTTCACACACTATCAATTTTACGGCGTGTCTAAGGTGGAGCTGCCAGGGCACCAGGCGGGAGGGGTGATCCTGAATGGTGGAACCTGGCTCTGCCAGACCTGTACGCACTCCTTGCAGAGCGAGCTACTGCGAGAGGTGATGAGCTATTGCATCCGTAATAAAAAGAGGGTCACCATGCCCAATGATGAGAAAATTAAAAATCTCCCCTTAATTCCCCCTGTGTCATCGACGGAGCCGCCCTCAGGCAGCTCCACAGAAAAAATGGAGGTCCCTACCTCCCTGTGCTTGCGCAGGGGACCCTCCATATTTCTCTAACCGGAGAGGAAGCTTACTCCTCTCCTTCGCCTACGGGTGTAGGAGACTCTTCCTCACCCCCTTCTCTGGAGGTGCTTTCGGGCACCTCCCTTTTTCCAGCGGCAGTCCCCCCTTTTCTTTCCAAGGGGACTGCCAATAAGCCAGCAGGCAGCTCATAGCCGACCGCTCCCCAGTGAAGCAGCTCGGTAGGGCAAACCCCCTTAGGGGGGAGAGGGAAGCCAGGCCCCTTCGGTCACTTCCCTCAAAAGACCTACTGGCGAGAATATTGAACCTTCCCGGGGTCAAGGCCTGTGCCTCCCCACACAAGGCCGTTTGACGCTGCCAACGGGACCTGCGATGTCCTGGGAGGGGATGGCCAACTGGAGGCCCCTCCTGAGATAGACATGGTCCTTGAGGCAACCCAGCCTCAGATGGTAGGGCCTTCCATGGGGGGAAATCCGGGCTCGGCGCCAAGCACCGAACCCGAATCCGCCCCTATGCAAGGTCCTCCTCAAACGGCTACGGTTTCCGAGGCAGTACAAGGAGGGGAGGGATCTCCTCCATCTCGCGAAGGACCTGGCTGAGGCCGGTCCATCTGGCCTAGGGTCTTCTGCAGGCGAAGGGGAGAAGGGGGTTGATTCCCCGTCCTCTCCTAAAAAGAAAAATACTAGACTCGGGGTTCCTCTCCATCCGCGGGAGCTGCGGGGACGCATGGGTCTGCTGCCACTTTGGTAAGCGACCAAGACAAGATCGGCACATCCGACCCCTCTGTCCCCCGGGGTCCGGAGCCCACGACTATGACTAAGACGAAAATAGCGCAGGGCGGAGCCTCGATAACGTCGGGGCCCCTCATTCAGAGGCTACCTGGTGTTTTCGAGCCCGCTGGCTTTAAACGCTTCATAGTTATTCGTTCCACTGATGGCAGCATGTTGGCCAAGGGCAACATGATCCATCAGAGAGCATTAACTAGTGTAATTGATAGAGAGCCGAAGGTGACCCGTTTCTTGGACGGGAGCCTTCTGGCGAATGCTGCGAATCCTGCCGAGGCGGCCAAGATAAGTGCTCTTCGGACACTTCATGGCACCCCGGTGAGTGTGACGCCGCACTCTACCATGAACTTTGTGAAAGGAGTAGTTTATGCGAGGGAACTCGTTGACTACGCCATAGAGGACATCACCTTAGAGCTGGCCGACCATGGGGGCGGTCAAGGTCGAACGTGTGATGAGAAAACAGGGAGGGGCCTCGAGGCCCACTCCTACACTCTTCGTCACGTTCGACTGTGACAAGCTCCGTGATTCGGTGCGTGTCGGTTGGTACTGCTACCGCGTGAAAGCATTCGTGCCACTGACGCGGCAGTGCTATTACTGTCACCGCTTCGGCCATACGAATCGTTCTTGTAGACATGCAAAGTCGGGGTCACCCGAAGTCTGTGTAAATTGCTCCAAGGCCGCACACGATAAGTCCAAATCATGTGTGGCCAAGTGTGTCAATCGCGGAGAGCCGCACCCCGCTTCTTCTAAGCAATGTGGTGCATATTTCCTTAAAGAAATCCTGTTCGTTTAGGCCCAGGATCGACTCTCATTCCGCGAGTCTAAGGAATTGGTCCTGGCGCTCCCGGCTCTGCCTAGGACGTCTTATGCCTCAATAGTTAGAAAGGCACCCTCTGCTCCTGGCCCATCCAGGCCAACGAGCACGGTTGTTTCCGCGCCAATTCGGAGCCCTTCTGCGGGTTCAACTAAACCCGGGTGCTTCCCTGGTAAAGCGGGTGGCACAAAGGGTTCCTACCCAGCCCCGGCTAAAACCAGGGCTCACCCCCCTTTCCCCAGCGTAACCGTTTCCTGTAAGTCGAAACGGCCACGTGCCTCCACCGCGTCGTTTGACTCACAGAAGGTAACACCCCTGAAGTTGGTCGCCAGGCCATCTTCCAGGGTCCCTAAAGCTGTCCCCCGAAATGAGCTACAAGGAAAATAAGTACCCTAGAAGACCTTACGGTCCATACAAGGAGGGTACTTTTGGCTCAATCTTCGAAGGTGTCCGTTGGAAACCTCGAAGATCACTCGCGAGGATCTTAACGGCGATTTCGCAAGACTTTATCTAGTCTCAACTTGAACTTCGGCTCCTTCGCCCACGCCTACTGGTAAGATGAGTGGCTCGAAGACTGTGGATCCTCGAAAAGAGGGCCCCCCCCGCCTCCGAAGCCGCAACGCCCGCCTCGGGTTTCGAGGCGGAGGGAGGAAAAGACTCGCATGGCGAGCCAAACCTCCCCCAATGAGTCCTCGAAGGTAACAGCGCATTGTCCGGCCAACAGCGCCTGGCATTCTGCCTCTGGGAAGCGTACGGCCATCCCCGTTAGGGTCTTCGGTTAGAAGAGGGCCCCCGCGTCTCCTCCGAGCTAGGCCTGAAGGGCATATTCCTTCAATGGAATTGCCGTGGACTACGGGTTAACTGGGAGGAGTTGCGGAGGCTCGTCTCGTCCCGTTTCCCGTTAGCTATTTTTTCTGTAGGAGACCATGCTAGGCGCGTGCCCCCTGCCCACCCTCCAGGGGTATAAGGGTTTTGTGACCCCCCCCACCACGAGATGAGGGCCGGGCTGGAGGATGCGCGGTTTACATCCGGCATGATACCTCCTTTCAGGCAGTGGCTGTGCAGCTTCACCTGAATAGGAGGTATACGGTTATTTCCGCGTAATTACACCGTCAGCTGACTTCGACGCGGGGGACTTCCGCCGCGTCGTAGAACGGTTGTCGAGACCCTTTCTCTTGCATTGAGATCTGAACGGCATACATCCTCTCTAGGGGGATTACTCAATAAATCCCAGGGGACAAGTCCTTGCCAATCTGATCGAAGAGCTTGAAATGGGTGTCCTAAACGTGGATGAGTTTACGCATCACTGCCCGAGAACCGCTTCATTTTCTTGCCTTGATCTATCCTTGTGCTCTTCGGATGCACAGCCTGATTTTGATTGGGGGGTGGTCGATGACTGCTATGGTAGTGATCACTTTCCATTCAAATATCATTTTCAGGGCGACTGCCGCCTGAGAGCCCACCTCGGTGGTGCTTGGCGCAGGCGCGGTAACCTGCATTTCGGGAAATGACTGAATTCTCTATCTCAGTCGAGGAGTTTAGGTCGGTAGATGAGGCCGTTGAGTTCGTCTCCGGCACCCTCATCGTCGCGGGCCTGACTACTATTCCCACAACGTCTGTTCCTTTTGCATAGAGGAGTGTAAGACGGCCCTCAAACAGAAGCGTTATGCTTACATGCGCTATAAGCGCCGCCCGAACGATTTCACTGTCGCTGAATTTCGACGGGCTAGGGCTAGGTTCCGGTATATTTCGAAGCACGCCCGCAGCTCTTCTTGGTGGGCATACGTGTCTTCACTTAACGAGAATACCCTTCTAGCAGAGGTGTGGAAGCGAGTCAAAAAGATTCGGGGCAAGTTCTCGCAGGACTTCCCTCCCGTTCTCCAGGAGAATGGGACCGCAATCTCGGACCCCGCGTCCGTGTCGGAATCCTTAGCGACCGCTTTTTCCGCATTCTCTAGCCGGGATGCTACTCCGACCGCATTCAATGCACGTCGTCATGTCGCGGAAGGCCGCCGACTGGACTTTACCTCCCCCGTAAGGGGCGCGGCGATTTGCCATCCTGGCCGCCGTGCTGACGGGATCCAGCACTCCGTCCGGCCCCAGCTTAGCCTCTCTTCCTTCCTTCAGATAGCCCGATTTCTCCCCTACCTCGTCGCTTTTCATACAACCTCTCCCACAACTTTCTCTGGTCAGCCTCTAATTTCACAGGGTAGAATGCTGACCTTCTTCTCAAGCCAACCACCCCGGATCGGGGCTGGGGGGGGAGGGGACATTGTTCCCTAACCCCTGAGCTCCGGTTCGGGATGGGGGTTTTTTAACAACCTGCTTCATCCCCACCCACATCTTCCTCACATCCCTTTTCCTCTCCTCTTCACAACCTATATTTTTTACGCCGTGTCCAAGGTGGAGCCGCCATGCCGAAGGACTGCCAGGCCACCAGGCGGGAGGGGTGGTCCCGAATGGCGGCGCCTGGCTCTGCCGGGCTTGTAAGCACCTCTCGCAGTGCGGGCAACTGCGAGAGGTGATGAGCTATTGCGTCCCGTAATCAAAAGAGGGTCACCATGCCCATGAATGAAAAAAAACAACAAAAAACCCAACCCCCAACTTCCCCAAGAAAATCGACGGAGCCGTCCTCGGGCAGCTCCACCGAGAAAATGGAGGTCCCCCCCCTTGTGCTTGCGCAAGGGACCCTCCATAATTCTTTAACCGGAGAGGAAGCTTATTCCTCTCCTACGCCTACGGGTGTAGGGGACTCCCCCTCACCCCCTTCTCTGGAGGTGCTTTCGGGCACCTCCCTATCTCCAGCGGCATCCCTCCTTTGCTTTCTAAGGGGACTGCCAAGAAAGCCAGCAGGCAGCCCATTGCCGACCGCCCCTCGTGCAAGCGGCTCGGTAGGGCAAACCCCCTTAGGGGGGAGAGGGAAGCCAGGCCCCTTCGGTCGCTTCCCTCAAAAGACCTGCTGGCAAGAATTTTAAACCTTGCTGGGGTCAAGGCCTGTGCCTCCCCACACCACCTGACTAGTGACAATACTGCCAAGGGGACCTGCGATGTCCTGGGAGGGGATGGCCAACTGGAGGCCCCTCCTGTGATAGACATGGTCCTTGAGGAGACCCAGCCTCAGACGGTAGGGCCTTCCATGGGGGGGAGTTCGGGCTCGGCGCCAAGCACCGAACCCGAATCCGCCCCTATGCAAGGTCCTCCTCAAATGGCTGAGGGCTCCGAGGCAATAAAAGGAGGGGAGGGATCTCCTCCGACAGGTGCCCCTACGACAACCAGGACCTTCTCCATTTCGGAGAGGGACCTGGCTGAGGCTGGTCCATCTGGCCTGGGGACTTCTGCCGGCGGAGGTGAAAAGCGGGTTCATTCCCCGCCCTCCTCTCCGAAAAAGAAAAAGAAAAAGACTAAAAAGACAAAAAAGACTCGGGGCTCCTCTCCATCCGCGGGGGCTGCGGGGACGGATGGGTCTGCTGCCACTCTGGCAAGCGACCAAGCCAAGATCGGCACATCCGCCCCCTCTGCCCCCCCGGTTGCGGAGCCCCTGACAAAGAAGACTAATACCAAGAGTGCACAGGGCGGAGCCTCGATGACATCGGGGCCCCTCATTCAGAGGTTACCCGGCGTTTTCGAGCCCGCTGGCTTCAAACGCTTCCTCGTTATTCGCTCCACTGATGGCACCATGTTGTCCAAGGGCAACATGATCCATCAGAGGAGAGGATTAGCTAGTGCAATTGGTAGAGAGCCGAAGGTAACCCGTTTCTCGGACGGGAGCCTTCTGGCGAATGCGGCGAATCCCGCCGAGGCGGCCAAGATTAGTGCTCTTCGGACACTTCATGGCACCCCGGTGAGTGTGACGCCGCACTCTACCATGAACTTTGTGAAAGGAGTAGTTTATGCGAGGGAACTCGTAAACTACTCCATTGAGGACATCACCTTAGAGCTGGCCGACCATGGGGCGGTCAAGGTCGAACGTGTGATGAGAAAACAGGGAGGGGCCTCGAGGCCCACCCCTACACTCTTCGTCACGTTCGACTGTGACAAGCTTCCTGAGTCGGTGCGTGCCGGTTGGTACCGCTACCGCGTGAAGGCATTCGTGCCACTGCCGCGGCGGTGCTATTACTGTCACCGCTTCGGCCATACGAATCGCTCATGTAGACGTGCAAAGTCGGGGTCACCCGAAGTCTGTGTAAATTGCTCCAAGGTCGCACACGATAAGTCCAAATCGTGTGTGGCCAAGTGTGTCAATTGCGGAGAGCCGCACCCTGCTTCTTCGAAGCAATGTGGTGCATATCTCCTTGAGAAAGAAATCCTGGCCGTTCAGGCCCAGGATCGACTCTCATTCCGCGAGGCAAAGGACTTGGTCCTGGCGCGCCCGGCTCTGCCTGGGACGTCATATGCCTCAATAGTTAGGAAGGCACCCTCTGCTCCTGGCACATCCAGGCCAACGAGCACGGTTGTTTCCGCGCCCATTCGGAGCCCTTCTGCGGGCTCTACCCAACCCGGGCGCTCCCCTGGTAAAGCTGGCGGCAAAAAGGGTTCATACCCTGCCCCGGCTAAAACCAGGGCTCCCCCCTCCTCCCCCAGCGTGACCGTTTCCCGTAAGGCGAAACGGCCACGCGCCTCCACCGAGTCGTTAGACTCACAGGAGGCAACACCCCTGAAGATGGTCGCTAGGCCATCTTCCGGGGTTCCTAAAGCTGTCCCCCGAAAGGAGGACAGCAACAAAGGAGCTTCGGCTCCTTCGCCCACGCCCCGAGGTGGAGCGAGTTGCTCGGAGACGGTGGTTCCTCGAAAAGAGGGCCCCCCGCCTCCGAAGCCGCAACGCCCGCCTAAGGTTTCGAGGCGGAGGGAGGAAAAGACTCGCATGGCGAGCCCAACCTCCCCCAATAAGTCCTCGAAGGCGACAGCGCCTTCAGCGCTTTGTCCGGCCAACAGCGCTCGGGGTTCTGCCCCCAGGAAGCGTACGGCCATTCCCGTGAGGGTCTTCAATTCGAGGAGGGCCCCCGCGTCTCCTCCGAGCTAGGCCTGGAGGGCATATTCCTTCAATGGAATTGCCGTGGACTCCGGGCCAACTGGGAGGAGCTGCGGAGGCTCGTCTCGTCCCGTTCCCCGTTAGCTATTTTTTTGCAGGAGACCATGCTAGGTGCGTGCCCCCTCCCTGCCCTCCCGGGGTATAAGGGTCTTGCGACCCCACCACCGCGGGATGGCCGGGCTGGGGGATGCGCAGTTTACACCCGGCATGATGTCTCCGTTCTTCCTTTCTCTTTAGATACCTCCCTTCAGGCAGTGGCTGTGCAGCTGCACCTGGATAGGAGGTATACTATCATTTCTGCGTACATTCCACCGTCAGCTGACTTCGACGCGGGGGACTTCCGCCGCGTCGTGGCACGGTTGCCGAGGCCCTATCTCTTGCTTGGAGATCTGAACGGCAGGCATCCTCTCTGGGGAGATTACTCCATAAATCCCAGGGGACAAGTCCTTGCCGATCTGATCGAAGAGCTTGAGATGGGTGTCCTAAACGTGGATGAGTTTACGCATCACTGTCCGAGAACCGCTTCATTTTCTTGCCTTGACCTATCTTTGTGCTCTTCGGATGCACAGCCTGATTTTGATTGGGGGGTGGTCGATGACCTCCATGGTAGTGATCACTTTCCCATTCAAATATCATTTTCAGGGCAACTGCCGCCTGAGAGACCACCTCGGTGGTGCTTGGCGCGGGCGCGGTGGCCTGCATTTCAGGAAATGACTGAATTCTCTATCTCAGTCGAGGAGTTTAGGTCGGTAGATGAGGCCGTTGAGTTCTTCTCCGGCAACCTCATCGCCGTGGGCCTGACTACTATTCCTAGGACGTCTGGCTGTTTTGCACGCCGACCACTCCCATGGTGGTCGGCCGAGTGTGAGACGGCCCTCAAACAGAAGCGTTATGCCTACATGCGCTATAAGCTCCGCCCGAACGATTTCACTGTCGCTGAATTTCGTCGGGCTAGTGCTAGGTTCCGGTATATTTCGAAGCACGCCCGCCGCTCTTCTTGGCGGGCATACGTGTCTTCACTTAACGGGAAGACCCCTTTAGCTGAGGTGTGGAAGCGAGTCAAAAGGATTCGGGGCAAGTTCTCGCAGGACCCCCCTCCCGTTCTCCAGGAGAATGGGACCGCAATCTCAGACCCCGCCCGTGGCGGAATCCTTAGCGACCGCTTTTTTCGCATTCTCTAGCCGTGATGCTGCTCCGCCAGCATTCAATGCACGTCGTGATGTCGCGGAAGGCCGCCGGCTGGACTTTACCTCCAGTGGCGGAGAACCCTTCAACGACAAGTTTACTGTGAGTGAGTTGCGTTCCGCTCTCGCTTCGTGCGCGGACACCGCCCATGGTCCGGACGATGTCCCGTACGCCATGCTTCGACACCTGGGTGAGCGAGGCATGGCCTTTCTGTTAGATCTGTTCAACAGGATCTGGGTGGAAGGTCTTCTCCCAGACTCCTGGCGAATCGCTACTGTGCTCGCCTTTCGCAAACCGGGGAGAGATCACTCTACTCCGACCGGTTTCCGCCCAATCTCTCTAACCTCTTGCGTGTGCAAGTTGATGGAGAAATTGGTAAACGTTAGATTAGCTTTTTTCCTGGACAGCGGAGGCCATCTGTCTTCCGCACAGTGCGGCTTCCGCAAGTTCCACTCCACGTCGGATGCTCTACTCCGACTGGAAAATGCCGTCTGCGAGGCTTTCCTTCGTAGACAGCACTACGCCACGGTGTTTTTCGATCTGGAGAAGGCCTATGATACCGCATGGCGATACGGTATCATGGAGACTCTCTACACGATGGGGGCGAGGGGACGCCTCCCAATGTTTATATCTGAATTTTTGCGAGATCGTCGATTCCGCGTACGGGTGGGGGGAGCTCTCTCCGGCACAAAGGAGCAGGAAGAGGGTGTCCCGCAGGGAAGTGTCCTCAGTGTCACACTCTTTGCCCTGAGCATCAACGGCATCACCTCGGTGCTGCCGGAAGATGTTCTCGCTACGCTCTACGTGGACGACCTTTCGATCTCTTTTAGCGCGGCCCAGATGCCAACTCTGGAGCGTCGACTCCAACAGGCATTGAACCGCGTCTCTCGCTATGCCGAAGCGCACAGGTTTCGGTTTTCTTTGGCCAAGACTAAGGTGGTACACTTCTGCCGCCATCCACGGCTTCACCCCGACCCAGATTTGTTTCTTAATGGGGTGCGCCTGGATGTGGTTGAGTCGCACCGTTTCCTTGGTCTTGTATTCGACCGACGCCTCACCTGGGAGGCTCATATTCGCAGCCTTAGGGTCTCTTGTACCCGCGCCATGGACATTCTCCGTTCCGTGACGTTCAGCGCTTGGGGCGCTGATAGGGCTACCGCCTTACTTTTTTATCGATCCTTTGTTCGCTCGAAGCTCGACTACGGATGCGAGTTTTATGCATCCGCAGCCGAGCGTTTATTGCGGAAGGTGGATTCGATCCACCACACCGGCCTTCGCCTTGCGACCGGTGCCTTCCGCACTTCCCCCATTGAGAGCCTGTTGGTCGATGCTGGGGAGATGCCACTCGCTCTGCGCCGCGTGCAGTGCATCACTCGCCTGTACGCGCGAGCCCGGCGCCTCCCTCAGTCGCCAACAGCTCTCACTGCATCCGCAGCTGATCTCGATGGTGCCTATGCCGCCGAGAGACGCCAGTCATACCCTAAGCCCTTTGGGTTTAGGGCCAGGAAACTCCTTCGAGAGCTAGATATAGCTCTCGGGCCGGTGGCGCCCCTGGTTCTGCCCAGGACGCCACCCTGGAGGGTACCACATTTGGCTATTTGTCGCCACGCCTCTGCTCCCAAAGCTTGTACTGCGCCGGGAGTATTGCGTTCGACCTTTTTGGAGCACACATCGTGTCACGCTGGAACCGTGCCAGTGTATACGGATGGCTCCAAGTCCCAAGAGGGGGTCGGCTTCCACGCCGTATCCCCTCTGTTTGAAGTCAGCGGGGCTCTACCAGGCGCTGCGTCTGTCTTCACGGCCGAGCTGGTGGCAATACACCACTCGGTACGGGAGATTACGCGACGTGCCCGGTTCGGAGACCGGATTGTGATCTATAGCGACTCACAAAGCGCCCTGGGTGCTCTCGGGGCATTGGAATCTCCGCATCCCCTGGTTCGCGATATCCGTGACGCCACGGTTTTGGCGAGCCGGGCAGATGTCGAGATTATCTTCTGCTGGGTTCCTGGACATGTGGGAATTGCGGGGAATGAGCGCGCCAAAGAGTCCGCGAGGACTCTGCGACCGGACCAGCGTTTCGCTCTTCCTCACACCGACTACATGGCAGGAATACGGGCAGATCTTCGGACTGCTTGGCAAAGAAGATGGGAGACGGTCGAAGGGAACTTAAAGTTGCGTGCCATTGCGCCGCGACTGTTCCCATGGACCTATCCCCCAATGCCGCGGCGGCTTCAGGTTGCTTTCTGTCGTCTCCGAATCGGACACACTCGTGTGACGCATCGCTATCTGGTGGAGCGCTCGCCTGTGCCCTATTGCAACGACTGCGTCGTCCCCCAGACTGTTCGGCACATTCTTGTCGAATGTCCCAGTCTGGGTGATCTTCGCGCACGATACCTGTTCCAGTACCGGGATGGGCGGGGTCGCTACCGCCTGTCCCTTGTACTCGGGACGAGTGCGTGCACTTTGACTGGTGGACTTGCTAACTTTTTGGGGGAGGCCGGCCTTCTCCCTTTTTTTTAACCAGGCTTAATTTTTGTTGTTGTTGTTGTTTTTGTTGTTGTTGTTTTTGTTATTGTTTTGTTATTGTTATTTCTTTTTTGTTGTTCCCTGTTCCATTTTTTGAAGTAGCCTAGAACTAGGCTGTTTGTTTACGGCGACTTATGCCTAAGTCGGCAGTCGCCAGATAGCCCCTTAATTAAAAAAAAAAAAAAAAAAAATGGACTTTACCTCCAGAGGCGGAGAACCCTTCAACGACAAGTTTACTGTGAGTGAGTTGCGTTCCGCTCTCGCTTCGTGCGCGGACACCGCCCATGATCCGGACGATGTCCCGTACGCCATGCTTCGACACCTGGGTGAGCGAGGCATGGCCTTTCTGTTAGATTTGTTCAACAGGATCTGGGTGGAGAGTCTTCTCCCAGACTCCTGGCGAATCGCTCCTGTGCTTGCCTTTCGCAAACCGGGGAGAGATCACTCTACTCCGACCGGTTTCCACCCAATTTCCACCCAATTCTTCTAACCTCTTGCGTGTGCAAGTTGATCGAGAAATTGGTAAATGTTAGATTAGCCTTTTTCCTGGACAGCGGAGGCCATCTGTCTTCGGCACAGTGTGGCTTCCGCAAGTTCCACTCCACGTCGGATGCTCTGCTCCGACTGGAAAATGCCGTCTGCGAGGCTTTCCTTCGTAGACAGCACTACGCCACGGTGTTTTTCGATCTGGAGAAGGCCTATGATACCGCATGGTGATACGGTATCATGGAGACTCTCCACACGATGGGGGCGAGGGACGCCTCCCAATGTTTATATCTGAATTTTTGCGAGATCGTCGATTCCGCGTACGGGTCGGGGGAGCCCTCTCCGTCCCAAAGGAGCAGGAAGAGGGTGTCCCGCAGGAAAGTGTCCTCAGTGTCACACTCTTTGCCCTGAGCATCAACGGCATCACATCGGTGCTGCCGGAAGATGTCCTCGCTACGCCCTACGTGGACGACCTTTCGATCTCTTTTGCCGCGGCCCAGATGCCAACTCTGGAGCGTCGACTCCAACAGGCATTGAACCGCGTCTCTCGCTATGCCGTAGCGCACAGGTTTCGGTTTTCTTTGGCTAAGACTAAGGTGGTGCACTTCTGCCGCCATCCACGGCTTCACCCCGATCCAGATTTGTTTCTTAATGGGGTGCGCCTGAATGTGGTGGAATCGCACCGTTTCCTTGGTCTTGTATTCGACCGACGCCTCACCTGGGAGGCTCATATTCGCAGCCTTAGGGTCTTTTGCACCCGCGCCATGGACATTCTCCGTTCTGTGACGTTCCTTGCTTGGGTCGCTGATAGGGCTACTACCCTACTTTTTTATCGATCCTTTGTTCGTTCGAAGCTCAACTACGGATGCGAGTTTTATGCATCCGCAGCCGAACGTTTATTGCGGAAGGTGGATTCGATCCACCACACCGGCCTTCGCCTTGCGACCGGTGCCTTCCGCACTTCCCCCATTGAGAGCCTGATGGTCGATGCTGGGGATATGCCACTCGCTCTGCGCCGCGTGCAGTGCATCACTCGCCTGTACGCGCGAGCCCGGTGCCTCCCTCAGTCGCCAACAGCTCTCACTGCATCCGCAGCTGATCTCGATGGTGCCTATGCCGCCGAGAGACGCCAGTCATACCCTAAGCCCTTTGGTTTAGGGCCAGGAAACTCCTTCGAGAGGTAGATATAGCTCTCGGGACGGTGGCGCCCCTGGTTCTGCCCAGGACGCCACCCTGGAGGGTACTACATTTGGCTATTTGTCGCCACGCCTCTTCTCCCAAAGCTTGTAAGGCACCGGGAGTATTGCGTTCGACCTTTTTGGAGCACACCTCGTGTCACGCTGGAACCATGCCAGTGTATACGGATGGCTCCAAGTCCCAAGAGGGGGTCGGCTTCCACGCCGTATCCCCTCTGTTTGAAGTCAGCGGGGCTCTGTCATGCGCTGCGTCTGTCTTCACGGCCGAGCTGGTGGCAATACACCACCCGGTACGGGAGATTACGCGACGTGCCCGGTTCGGAGACCGGATTGTGATCTATAGCGACTCACAAAGCGCCCTGAGTGCTCTCGGAGCATTGGAATCTCCGCATTCCCTGATTCGCGATATCCGTGACGCCACGGTTATGGCGAGCCGGGCAGATGTCGAGATTATCTTCTGCTGAGTTCCTGGACATGTAGGAATTGCGAGGAATGAGGGCGCCAAAGAGTCCGCGATGACTCTGCGACCGGACCAGCGTTTCGCTCTTCCTCACACCGACTACATGGCAGGAATACGGGCAGCTCTTCGGACTGCTTGGCAAAGAAGAGGGAAGACGGTCGAAGGGAACTTAAAGTTGCGTGCCATTGCGCAGCGACTGTTCCCATGGACCTATCCCTCAATGCCGCGACAGCTTCAGATCGCTTTCTGTTGTCTCCGAATCGGACACACTCGTGTGACGCATCGCTATTTGATGGAGCGCTCACCTGCGCCCTATTGTGACGACTGCGTCGTCCCCCAGACTGTTCGTCACATTCTATTCGAATGTCCCAGTCTGGGTGATCTTCGCGCACGTTACCTGTCCCGGTACCGGGATGGGCGGGGTCGCTACCGCCTGTCCTTTGTACTCGGGACGAGTGCGTGCACATTGACTGGTGGACTTGTTGACTATTTGGGGGAGGCCGGCCTTCTCCCTTTCATTTAATTAGGTTTAGTTGTTATTGTTGTTTCCTGTTCGAATTTTTTGAAGTAGCCTAGAACTAGGCTGTTTGTTTACGGCGACTTATGCCTAAGTTGGCAGTCGCCAGATAGCCCCTTTAAAAAAAAAATCGAGCGTGGACACTGCCCCTGGTCCAGACGATGTCCCGTACGCCATGCTTCGTCACCTGGGTTAGCGAGGCATTGCCTTTTTGTTAGATTTCTTCAACAGGATCTGAGTAGAGGGTATCCTCCCAGATTCCTGGCGAATCTCTACTGTACTCGCTTCTCACCACCGGAAAGGGATCACTCTACCCCGGCCGGTTTCCGCCCAATCTCTCTAAACTCTCCTGCTTGTGCAAGTTGATGGAGAAATTGGTAAATGTTCGATTAGCTTTCTTTATCGACACCGGAGGCCATCTGTCTTCTGCACAGTGTGGCTTCCGCAAGTTCCACTCACGTCGGACACTCTGTTCCGACTGGAAAATGCTGCTGTCTGCGGGGCCTTCCTTCGTAGACAGCACTACGCCACGGTGTTTTTCGATCTGGAGAAAGCCTATGATATCGCAGCGATACGGTATAATGGAGACTCTCCACACTATGAGGGTCAGGGGACGCCTCCCAATCTTTATATGTGAATTTTTGTGAGATCGTCGATTCCCTATGCGGCTGGGGAGAGCACTCTCCGGTCCAATGGAGCAGGAAGAGGGTGTTCTCAGTGTCAGATTCTTTGCCCTGAGCATCAATGGCATCACCTAGGTGCTGCTGGAAGATGTTTTTCCTACGCTCTACGTGGAGGACCTTTCGATCTCTTTTGGCGCGGCCCCGATGCGAACTCTGGGGCGTCGATTCCAACAGAGATTGAACTGCGTCTCTTGTTACGCCGAAGTGCACAGGCTTCGGTTTTTCTTGTCCAAGAATAAGTGGTGCACTTCTAACGCCATCCACAGCTCCACCCTGACCCAGACTTCTTTCTAAATGGGGTGCGCCTGGAAATGGTGGAATCGCACCGTTTCCTTGGTCTTGTATTTGACCTACGCCTCACATGGTACGCTCGTATTCTCAATCTTAGGGTCTCATGCACCCTCGCCATGGATATTCTTCGTTCGGTGACGTTCAGAGCCTCGGCGCTGAGAGAGCTACTGCCTTTACTTTTTATCGATCCTTTGTTCGTTCGAAACTCTACTACGGATGCTAGTTTTATGCATCCGCAGCAGAGAGTGTGCTGCGGAAAGTGAACTCGATCCACCACACCAGCCTTTGCCTGGCCACCGGTGCTTTCCGCACTTCCCCCATTGAGAGCCTTCTTGTCGATGCTGGCGACCTGCCACTCTCTCTGCGCCGTGCACAGTGCATTTCTCGCCTTTACGTGCGAGCCCGGTGCCTCCCTCAGTCGCCAGCAGCTGCTATCGACGGTGCCTATGCCGCCGAGAGACCCCTGTCTTACCATAAGCCCTTTGGGTTTAGGGCTAGCAAACTCCTTAGCCCTGGTCCTGTCCAGGACGCCACCCTGGAGGGTACCACCTTTGGCTCTTTGTCGCCACCCCTCTGCTCCCAAAGCTTCTGCAGTGCTGGGAGTATTGCGTTCGGCATTTTGGGGTCCACACTTCGTGTCACGCTGTACCGTGTCGATGTTTACGGATGGCTCCAAGTCCCAAGACTGGGTCGGCTTCCACGCCGTATTCCTCTGTTTGAACTCCCGGGGCTCTGCCAGGAGCTGCGTCTCTCTTCATGGCCGAGCTGGTTGCAATACACCACTCATTACGGGAGATAACGCGATGTGCCCGGTTCGGAGACCGAATTGTGATTCATAGCAACTCACAAAGCGCCCTGAGTGCTGCCGGGGCACTAAAATCTTTGTATCCTCTAGTTTCCGATAACCGTGCCGCCACGGTTTTGGCGAGCCGGGCGGATGTTAAGATTATGCTCCGCTGGGTTTCTAGAGATATAGGAAATGCGGGGAATGTGCACGCCGATGAGGGCGCCAAAGAGTCAGCGAGGACTTGCCGATCAGACCAGCGTTTCGCTCTTCCTCATACCGAATACATAGCATGAATACGGACTTCCTTCCGGCCGGCTTGTCAAAGAAGATGGGATATGGTCTAGGGGAACTTAAAGTTAAGGGTCATTGCGCCGCGACTGTTCCCATGGACCTACCCTACAATGCCGCGACGGCTTCAGGTTGCTTTCTGTCGTCCCCTAATTGGACACACTCGCGGGACGCAACGCCATTTGATGGAGTGATCGCCTGCGCGCTACTGTTAAGACTACGTTGTCCCCCAGACTATTTGACACATTCTTGTTGAATCTTTCAGTCTGGGTGATCTCCGCGTACGTTTCCGGGACGAGCGGGTTGCTACCGTTTTTTTACTCGGGACGGGTTCGTGCACACCGACTCATCCATTTTATTTGACTTTTTTGTCTTTTTCTATTTGTGGATCTCATGTTCTTGCACCTATGGGTAGCTACCCCCGCCGCCTGAACACGCTTCTTTTTGTTTTTTCTCGTTATTTTTTTAGCAATCGTCCTCTTTATCGTTATCTGTTACTCTTATTTACATATGTTTATTTGTTTTTAATATAGCCGGTCTTACCCGAAGTCTGTGTAAGTTGCTCCAAGGCCGCACACGATAAATCCAAATCATATGTGGCCAAGTGTGTCAATTGCGGAGAGCCGCACCCCGCTTCTGCGAAGCAATGTGGTACGTATCTCATTGAGAAGGAAATCCTGGCCGTTCAGGCCACGGATCGGCTCTCATTTTGCGAAGCTAAGAACTTGGTGCTAGCGCTACTTGCGACGCCGTTTGCCTCAATGATATGAAAGACCCCCTGCTGCTGGTCCCTCCATGCCTACGAGCACGGTCCTTTCCACGCCCACTCGGAACCCACCCCGGGTGCTTCCCTGATAAAGCTAGCGTCACAAAGGTTTCACACCCAACCCCGGGTAAAACCTTGTCTCCATTCTATTTCCCAGCGTGACCGTTTCCCGTAAGGTGAAACGGCTGCGCGCCGCCACCGAGTCGTTAGACTCACAGGAAGCAACACCTCTGAAGATGGTCGTGAGGCCATCTTCCGTGGTTCCTAAAGCTAGCCCCAGAAAGGAGGACAACACTAAAAGAGCTTCGGTTCCTTCGCCGCCCTGCTCTACTAAGGTTTCGAGGCAGAGGGTGGAAAACACTCGCATGGTGAGCCCAATCTCCCCCGATAAGTCCTCCAGGGCGACAGCGCATTGTCTGGCCAACAGCGCCTCAAGAGTTCTTCCTCCGGGAAGCGTACGGCAATTACCGTGAGGGTCTTGTCCTCGAAGAGTAAGAATATGCCTGTATGGCTTATTCTTCTAATGGAATTGCCGTGCACTATGGGTCAACTGGGAGGAGCTGCGGGGGTTCATCTCCTCCCGTTCCCCGTTAGCAATCTTTTTGCAGGAGACCATGCTGGGCGCGTACCCTCTGCCCACCCTCCCGAGGTATAAAGTTTTTGGTACCCCACCACCGCGGGACCAAGGCCAGGGAAAAGGGGGGTGCGCGATATACACCCGGCATGATATCTGTTATTCTCTTCGCTTCAGATACCTCCTTTCATGCAGTAGCTGTGCTGCTGCACCTGGGTCGGAAGTATACTGTTATTTCCGCTACATTCCACCATCAGCCGACTTAGACGCGCGAGACTTCCGCCACCTCGTGGCACGGTTGCTGAGCCATTTCGCTTGTTCGGAGATCTTAACGGTAGACACCCCCTCTGGGAAGATTACTCGATTAATCCCAGTGGTCAAGTTCTTGCCGACCTGATCGACGAGCTGGAGATGAGTTTCCACAATTCGAAAAATTCCGTCTTGGGGTGGGATTCGAACACAATGTGGCAGCTAGCAACCGTGTTTTGATCTCAATTATGCCGACCCTTAGAACACTCGGCTACCGCGTCGACCTTGTGAAGCGTGCCTTAAAAGTTGTCTATTCGGAAGATGTTTTGGTCTTCTGCGTTACCTAGTGGTCTAAGGCTCGTTTTAATTGAGATTAAACCTGTTGCTCGCTTCTTTAGTGTGCTTGGTTCGAATTCCACCCCAATACAGAATTTTTGGAATAAGCAAATAACTTTTTCCGAAGAAAAAATTATCCTCTTTTTCTGTTTCTTGCGGTTTGCTGGATTTATTTTATCATTCTTTCGCGCTCATGAAAGATATACATTGTATATTCGACGCGTGTTTACCCCAATTTCTCCTTTGTCCTTTGAATTCCAAATTAATTTATCTTTTTCACAGTCCCGATCGTCCTTGCGAAGCGTGCCTTAAAAGTTGTCTATTCGGAAGATGTTTTGGTCTTCCGCGTTACCTAGTGGTCTAAGGCTCGTTTTAATTGAGATTAAAGCTGTTGCTCGCTTCTTTAGTGTGCTTGGTTCGAATTCCACCCCAATACAGAATTTTTGGAATAAGCAAATAACTTTTTCCGAAGAAAAAATTATCCTCTTTTTCTGTTTCTTGCGGTTTGCTGGATTTATTTTATCATTCTTTCGCGCTCATGAAAGATATACATTGTATATTCGACGCGTGTTTACCCCAATTTCTCCTTTGTCCTTTGAATTCCAAATTAATTTATCTTTTTCACAGTCCCGATCGTCCTTGCGAAGCGTGCCTTAAAAGTTGTCTATTCGGAAGATGTTTTGGTCTTCCGCGTTACCTAGTGGTCTAAGGCTCGTTTTAATTGAGATTAAAGCTGTTGCTCGCTTCTTTAGTGTGCTTGGTTCGAATTCCACCCTAATACAGAATTTTTGGAATAAGCAAATAACTTTTTCCGCAGAAAAAAATTATCTACTTTTTCTGTTTCTTGCGGTTTGCTGGATTTATTTTATCATTCTTTCGCGCTCATGAAAGATATACATTGTATATTCGCCGCGTGTTTACCCCAATTTCTCCTTTGTCCTTTGAATTCCAAATTAATTTATCTTTTTCACAGTCCCGATCGTCCTTGCGAAGCGTGCCTTAAAGGTTGTCTATTCGGAAGATGTTTTGGTCTTCCGCGTTACCTAGTGGTCTAAGGCTCGTTTTAATTGAGATTAAAGCTGTTGCTCGCTTCTTTAGTGTGCTTGGTTCGAATTCCACCCCAGTACGGAATCTTTAGAATTAGAAAATAACTTGTTCAGAAGAAAATATTATCCCATTTTTCCGTTATCATGGATTTATTTCATCATTCTTTCGCGCTCATGAAAGATATATATATATATATATATATATATATATAGAAGAAGGAGCAAATGCAAGTTCTGCGGTTGATAACAACCACCACAGGGCTTTCGCCATATCTATTTTCTGCCTTTTAAAACAATTCTAATGTCCCTTTCTCTTACCTCTAAAAACACTCCTGTTTCTTGTCTCATTCCTCATTCGCGTCCAATTTCTCTTTCCTTTACTATATATATATATATATATATATATATATATATATATATATATATATATATATATATATATATATATATATTATTCAGCTGGATTCTTTATTTCGTCGTAATTAACGGGAACACGTCTCGAAAAGGAAGAACGGTAAGGATAACTTCTTGCTTCTTGAATAGTCTCCATCTAGTCATAATTGTACAAAATTCCACCAATCAGGATTGCAAATTTTTATGACAATCTTATGTTTAATTTATTCATTCTGCTTTAAAACAAATTTTATGTTTTACACATAAGCGCTGCAAAAATTGACCAATCAGCATCAAATAGATTTTTAGGAACCATTTACGTTCAAACACAAACAAATATAAGAGGCGCTGAAATTGGCTAAATATTTATTTATTCTTACTTGCGAAGAAAAGTGATCAACCCCAGAAAGCCTCAACCTATTATTCACGAAGAAGACCAAGATCATTGAACTGAGTAAAGACTTAACTGGACCTAGACCTGACTGCAGACGAATACCTCTGCTTCTCTATCCACCTCTTTAGGGCGTGTCGGTTATGAAGGCTGAGCCTCCACGGGCGGCTTAGTCGGCGCAGGCCGAAGCTTAGCCTGGGACGGGTTAGTACCCGCGTGAGCGGCGGATCCTTTTGAGTGGAGCAAACTCTGATAGGGTTAGGCGGCAGGCAGGAAGGCAGGGATTTACCGACACGTCAGCGGAATAAGCCACAGCAATAACTGGATCAGAGCCGCACTTTATATCTATCTATTCCTCCCCCTTTTTTTCTCTTCTTTTATTTCTCAGCTTAGGAGCGCTCAATGAAGAAAAGCAAGATGGAGCAGAACTAAATGGAATCAACGAAAATGGTTCCCTTGCGCACCTTTAAAGGTGCACAAAAACCAGAGAGAACATCGGTGTTCAAAGTAATATATGGAGAACTGGGAATAGTTATAATTAGATTACTTAGCCATACCTCGAACTACGTTGCGATTTGTCAAACATCAAAGGACGTAGACAAATTCAGCGAAAGAGCAAAAACACTCTTAAAGACCATAGGGCTAGAGGCTCAAGTCCCGCCTCAAATATTATCTCAAAAAGCTATTTACTGCAGGCAAATAGACACCTGGATAGGGGAGCATACGGCATTAGAAATTCAAGAAGAAATTGAATAACGCCAAGAATGGGCGCAGATAAAAGAAGTGGTGAAATTCAAAAACAGACTTACAAATAGAAGTGGGCGCGATTCGAAAAAAATGAAGTCTGATTAGCGATTACCGTTTCGCCAGCTCGTCAAGTCTGATTCAGGTGCAAAAAAATCTAAGTCCGATTAGCGATTATCCGATTCGATTAATTTTTTTAAATACGATTCAATGTTTCTAAAGGGAATATAATGCTTTTTTACCCTAAATAATCCATTTCTAACTATTACAAAAAGAAACCAAGCTTTTAAGATAAAAAATAAACATTTTATTTTAATTCAAATATAATCTAAATTTTTTTTTTAAACTATTCAGTACATATTACACAAATACACAGTAATACTAATATATTCTCTCAGAAAAAATAGCTAGGGTCAACTAACAACTTTATTCCATATCTACCTCATAATATTTAAAGTTTTCCACTCTACTCTACTCTAAGCCCGACAGCTTAGTCCTCGTCTTCCTCCTCCTCCTCCACCTCGTGGGCCTTCTTGAGGAGGTGGAGATTGCGCTTCATGAATACGAGGGCCTCGAAGGTCGGTGCAGCAAGGGCCGCCCTCAGTCCTGAGGATGTTCGACCCATAGCTGAACACGCGCTCGACCGAGGCGGAGCTCGGGATCGGCGTGTTATACTTGAGGAAGAGTGTTTCCCCAGCATCATGGAACTCGAGCGGGGAGAGATTGGGCGAAAGCACCGGG